>JALJCO010013283.1:0-333092 GCA_023101725.1 Atherinomorus stipes | reverse complement strand
ATTGCTCTTGAGCTCATTATTCAGAAAAAGGAAAGAAAATGTCAAAATACAAACATTTAGTTTTTTTACACACTTGTTAAGTAAGTACTTAATTTACATAAACTTATTCTTGTTTCAGAAATATCAGAAGATTTGAACTGAGATAACAGTTACAGTAATCTGTACGGTCTTGAAAGTTTCTATAAAATGTGTATATGTGGGGTGGGGGGAGTCATATGAGTGGCTTTCACATCTGATGTGCAGGATTGCATCATGTTTCTGTGTAAATTAGTAGTTCATTATATATATATTACAATTATAAGGACGATTAAACTACAACAAAACCTTGTTTTGTACTGATTTACTCTATTTTTTATTTTTTTTACAAAGCTCTTTATAATGTTCGTGCAGTTATCTGTTCCGTCTGTTTTCTTTCTTCGCATCAGTTTCTTCTTCTGTGTGATTTCCAACCACAGAACCATCTCACAAAAATCAAGATGTCATCACATAAAAAATGACCAGACTGTTTTTCTCATGCCATCCCCTTATTAAAAATATTTTAGGACAACACTGAGCATGTGCAGACAGAATCTGGAACTTTATCCTTAAATCTGATCGATTTCACTTGAGATACTTGAAAATGAAAAAATATATACTGTAGAAATAACAAAGTTGCCATATAGAGAAAGGGGCCACCAATGAGTTTTTTACCTTTTATAGGAGGAAATGTGATGCTAATATGAAGAGTAACAAAAAACACCAATAACATCAGCAGTAGTTGTTTCTGTTGGAAATGTTTTGGGGTTTTTTTTAGGACGTGCACGGTTTCCATGTTTGATTAACTAAATGATTTAAAATAAGCCTGTCATACAGGATAAAACCATTTTTAGCAAAACTGCTGTAGCTTCACAAAAAAGCTGCAGTTACCTGTGTTCAGTAAGTCAGAAACACAGACACATACCTCATAAAGTCCTACACACACACATCTGAGTCATGTTACATTTTATTAGTCAGTTTGCATGAAGATCAAAATGGTAATTAAATATATTATTTTAACTTACTTATCTTTTCAATTCACTAATAATGAAAGGAAAAGTTAATACAGAAAATATGACTTTTTTATCTATTAGTGTCAGCTGATTTCTATAATTAATGATACATTTGAAACATCTGATCATTTCTTGCATTTCTCAGTTTAAACTCTCTGAGTACAAGTTTAAAACTGGTGGTGCTGAATATGGTGTAAATCTGCAGCACACATAACAGCCTGTTGTCTCAGTGTGTGTGTGTGTGAGAGAGAGAGAGAGAGAGAGAGAGAGACGAGGGCCCATCTGGCTCCTGTGAGGGCCGCAGCTTCACGGTGCCTCAGCCTGATTCATGGGCGATGGACAGCTTCAGCTGCTCTCCCACTTCCACCGTTTTACATCCCATACCTCTCCAGAAAAACTCTCCGCATACCTCCCACAGCCTGAGATGATATATTTCTCTGAGTCTGTAGAAAAGTTGGCCATCGTTTCCATCTGTCTCCGTCCATCTGCTCTGGAGAAACCCCTGCTTGTTCTTGATCTACGTTGTTTCTCAGAGATGTTAAACACTCCTCTGTGCTGCCATTATTTAGGAATGTGTGTGTGTTTTTCCCCCCTTTCTCCTCCTTTTAATTCAATCTGCATCTTCGTTGCTCACTTTCTTTCCTTGTCTTTTCAGCTTTCACACTCGTCAACATGACGTAACCACATGTGCAGCGTTGCCAGTTTGTCCTCAGACTGTGGGCCAAACCTCACAGCATTGGCTGTGCAGCTCATAGGCGATTCTGTTGCACAATCCAAGAGCCACGAGGCCTTCACCAAGTCTTAGATATGCACACAGAGGAGTTCCTTTGTCAGTCATGCAGTAATACCACACAGCCCATGAACAGACAAAAGGAAATTAAAGGCATGTATTATGAATAGATATTGACAGCTGGATTGGATTCATCTCCCCTCTGGTTGTAGCTGTGTGACCTCCAACATGCTGCTGCTGCAGTGAGGTCCATTACCTCTGATGCACTTATCACAAAAGCAGAGAAATTTAACTGACGCCACTCCAACATAGAGATTCAGTGACCACATCACAACACGAATCCAACAAAACGTCAAGTTTCAGAGTTTTTAAGAGTGAAAAAACAGTTTCATCTTGACAAATTCAAGTTTACGTAGCTTCTTCTGCACAGTGAAATCTCATAACGTTATATTGAATTAACTGTACTTTTATTAAGTATTCAGTGTAATTAGATGAATCGTCGACGTCACGTCAGGTGAAGTCACGAGTTCAGGCTCCTAATGAACTGGCCCAGAGCCCAACTAATTGTTCCCCTGTTCAATTATTTTCTGCTAATGCCCATAATGCATTGCACCTGGGTTGGAATTGTCCTGAAAACATTTACATAATTGAGGTTGTGTGTTTCAGATGAGTCACATGAACTTGTCTAATGAGATTACAGAGATCTCTGAGTTCTGGTACAGCATCTACTTCAAACGCTCCATACGCTGTGTTGGCATTAAAGCCATATTTCATTGATCGGAGCTGATACTGGTCCGAACGAAGCTGCCAGCAGCACTTTTTTTTTTTTTTTTTTTTTTGCCAGTTACAAGGTTTAAAAAAAGTCAACAAATGGTATCCAGATTTTGTTTTCTTTCTTTGACCTTTTTTGTTTTTACTTTATTTTTTTGTTCATTTTGCTTATTCTATATTTTCCTTCTTTTTTCTAAAGCAGGCATTCTAGGTAGAATAAAAAGAAAGTAGCCGCTGTGCTGTTGAAAGTTCAGGGTTTCCTCCGCTGTACTGAGCTGATTTCATAGCATAAAAAAATTCTTTGGAAAGATCTCATGTAAACAGTATAATCAAAAGAAATTAGATTTTCTTCTTTTTAATGATATAAAACCGGCATGCAACATTATCTTTAGTGTAGGTAATCTTTGTAATGATTTATTGCTGGCTGAGAACAAACATGTACATCCTCTCCGTTCAGGAAGGCTGCTGCTATTTTTCACATGCAGTCAATGATTGCGCTTTGGTTACAACTGCAGCTTCTTGCCTTTTTACGTATATTCATCTCTTTCTCTGAAGATTTTTTTTTAAATGCTTGCACAGTTATATAGCCTTTAGTTTTTTCATACAGGATTTCTTTATGATGAAGATTATTCAGTACTTGGACTTTCTCAGGAATAAACAAGGACTGTGTTGTTATGGGATGTCTTCGATGAGCTACCTTTATGACTTTACATTTGTACTCACACTTGCTGGTTTTCCATTGACTTGCAGATTTGTTTGGTTTTTTTTTGTTTTTTTTTTTTTAAACACAAAGCTTTACAGCAAATATGCACCAGGATTATGTGACCTGATCCAGATTGAATGAAGAAGGCAGAGTGGCGTCTGCAGGCGGCAGTGTAGGATACATCACACGACAGAAAACAGGAAGAAGACACAAAGTAAAGCTCTGGAGAGTGTCTGACAGACTCATCCAGTTTTTACTGAGCAGCAGGATTTTACTGATGCTCTGACACATGTTCAGTCAGTTTACAAGCTGGTTAGTTGTCTTTTTTTTTTCCAGGACAGACCTGCTAATGAGAGCAGGAGGGGAATAGTGAATTTCTAAATAAGTGGAGCGATGAAGATAGAACTTTTTCTGACTAAAAGGATTAAACAGAAACCAACTTCTCATATTTTCATTGATTTATTGTTTGTGTTTGCAACCAGTCCTCAGTAGCATCACCCAGTGGCATTAAAATAGATTGAGTCATGTTATTATGTGGTTATGTTCACACAGAGAGACATGCAGAGACGAGGCCTTTACGTTGCAGACATGATTTGATCTGAGCTGGTTAAGCTGGTGGTGCTGCTTCTGAGCTGGCGTTGATGTGGTCACATTGCTCTTAATTTTCTTCAAACTTCTGATCTGACTTCATCCCTCCATCTCTTGTGATCTGCGTCACTATCTGCAAATTGTCTTCTTCCTTCACAAAGAAACACATGCAAGCTGCATCATTGCTTCCGCTGACACACATACAAAACACTGAGCATATTGTCCACAGTCCTCCAACGTCCCTCTCTCCTTCCCTCACATCATTTCTGTCTCATCATGTGAGTCCATAAAAAATGAATCAAGCCAGTCCTCCTCTTACAAAACAGTCTTTCTCCATGGTTTACTCTTAAACAAAATTGGTCAACATTCACCAGCTGTTGGCTTAAGAACTAATACTTTCCATCTTTGTATCAAACAGCAGCTTGGATTCATTTTATGGAGACTGATTCCAACAGTGAAGACGTTTCATGCTGGAAATATGGTCGCAAAACTTAGAGGCAGTGTAACAAGCAAACATCTGGAGCAGCTATATTTTCACAGAAAAAAATGGACCACATCTGTATTAAAGGGGTTGATTTGGTGATAAACCAACACAAAGTAATCACCTGACTGCAGATTCCCTCAGCCCAAATGAGCCTTTTAGCTCCTGGTTAATAGAATATTTTTGGTTTGGCAATTGGTTCACTCTCAGAGCTGTGATTTGCATTTTTTACATTTTTTTGGTGCAAGCAGCAGCTTTAAATGCCAAAGTTCCTAGACACACTCTACATTTCCTGTCCTGCACAAAACAGGGAGTATTGTTAGCATTTAGCCATCCAGATCATGAAAAAGAAAAAACTTTGTTTATCACAGAAGAAATTTGCAAAATCACTGAATATTTAGGAAGTACTAAGATCCTAAACATAAAAACTGTTTCTCTGATATAATCTCTCTCTTTATTGGGTCATTTGGGAAATAGATATCTCTAAATCAGTAGATTTTTAGTCTAATTTAGTCCTCAATTCACTTTTTTCACTCGCTTTAGGACAGCTCCCTGGCTTTGCTTTCACATTGGAAATGAGAAGAATCTCACCCCATTGGTTATTTTTTTCTTTTTTTTACCAGAACGATTGTGGCAGTTATTGACAGCTGCACCATGTTTTTAACTTGTAAAAAACTTGTAAATCACAGGAAAAAAACAAGGTTGACAGGGCAGCATCGTGCATGCAATTAGTGTAAACAAACTTGACAGCTGACCGAAAAAAAACAATACATTGCAATTTTCTCAGTCCACTACATCACCCTTTCAAGCCCTATAGTAATAACCTACATTGCATACTGTGGCAATATACAGTGAGTGTAACCTTTACACAGTTGCTTTGGCTGTCCAAAAGAGGATGTTATATGTGATGTATTTGATGTCCTCTGAATATTAATGTACCGTTTAATGGAACTGGAAGCAACCACCACACAGCTCCATCTATATATCAAGGTAAAACTATAACCAAAGTGTCTATGAAGTATAAAATTATAGATTTGTAAATCACTGACACATGCTGAGAAAGCAAAACATGCACATAAATAAACTAGAATACAAAGTAGCTGCACTTTGATTGCAAAAGTTAAAATACAGCAATTGCAAAAGTACAAATGTGCAAAAGTAAACATCTTTAAAAATCTGCAAGAGACCAGACGGATGTGCAATAACAATATCAGCACACCAATGCTCATGTGTTCATTTAATACAGAATGTCTCAATCTGTGCAGTCCTGCAGAGGGCTTTTCTCTCAAACACTCATTGTCACATCAAAGAAAATATCAGTTTTGCCCAAGGAGACTCCAGCATGTAGACTGAGGAAATAGAGGACTGATCTCCAAGTCTTCCTACAAACACTCCAATTCCAGTAAAACTGATGCTGATGATGAAAAGGAAGGATTCTAAGAAGAAGAGTTATCACTTCTGTAACTCCAACATATACAATAAAGTAGTTGAATGGACAAATATGTTGATAGAACATTTGACACAAACAGAAGGCAATTCAAATATGCATTTTAAAAAAATGGTTTTTTGCCTCTTATCAAACTGCTGTCAAAGTCATTTTGATAAGGAAAATTGGTTATGTCTATGTGCCCATCCAGAAAACGGATGTCCAGCTCAAGGCTTCCTAATTACCATAAAACATGATAAAAACTAATGACCATCATCATTAAATGCATTCCAACATTACAGCTAGCAGCAATAGAAACTAAAGCACTGCTAACTTTGTTAACCTGCTGATGGTTTAGCTCAGTCTTTCCCAACTCCAATCCTCAGGACCCACTGCCCTGCATGTCTTGGAGGCAACCCTTATTTTCTCACCTGAATCAAATGAATGACTCATCAAAAGGCCTGCAAAGAACTTGGGCTGTGTCCAAATTTGAGGGCTGCATCCTTCCAAGGCCAGATCTGAAGACCGCTTACAGCAGTGGTGTCCAAAGTTGGTCCTCAAGGGCCGCTGTCCTGACGGTTTTCCATGCCTCCTTGCACCAGCACAGCTGACTCAAATTAAATGAATCTAAAAGCCGATGAATTTGAGTCAGGTGTGCGTTGGAGAAGGTAGACATGGAAAATCTGCAGGATTGCGGCCCTCGAGGACCGGAACTGGACACCCCTGGCTTACAGTATGTCACAGTGATGCGACCAAGAGATTCAAAGGCTCCTCCAATAAATAGCCTTATTTTCCCAGATTTTAAGGATGGTCCAATGTATCATTCGTGGCTAATCCTATCCCAAGATGCATTTAAGAGACTTTTTCATTTTATCAATTATCTGATTTTATCATTGTGTACAAGTTACTATGACGGTCTGTCATTTGCCATTGTCCATATCAGTTAAAGGTAGCATGACACTCTTGAAATCTTCACAAAATAAATTTACCTGAATTTGATTTTCTCTCAGCCGGTGACATAAAAAATGCCCCCGCCAAAGGAAAGCTGTCGTAACTCCTCTAAATTTAGCATAACAATGGTAAGGCTGATATTTTGGAGCTCCATTTTCTCCGGTTTAGTGCAGTCACAGTTGCTAGGCAACGAGAGATATGCCAAGAGGCTAGACTGTTAGAATATAAGGAGGACCTGGCCTAGACCTTTGAAGGACCTAGCCCCTGAATTTAGACATATGAGGAAGTTCATGTAACTGAATCAGGCGTTGGAGGAATACATCATAAACATGCAGGGCAGTGGGTCCTGAGGACTGGAGTTAGGAAACACTGGTTAAGCTAGTTGAGCCTCTACAGTGTGGAGTGTGAAGTTGACATTGCCTTGTATAGAAGTTCCTTAACCAGATGAGTTGTTTCAGCTCAAAGACATGAATAAACCTAAATGTCTATCCAAACGTTGCTAAATTTAAGATTCTAATCTGAGTTATCCTCTTAATTTAAGTTCACACACTATTAGAACCCCTTTGCTGAGTGTACTCAAAAAAGCTTTGTATCTGGTTGCCTTCTTTTGTTTGTTTGTTTGTTTTTTTAAGTTCACTCAACATTCCCTTCATTACAAGGGAGAAGAAACAGGGAAAAAACAGAAAGTTGGACGTGAATCTCCTGCAAAAAATGATTTAAAAATGTACAAAAGTATGCAGCACTTCCGAAAAATAGTGTTGTGCTCATCGGTACACTTGGTACCCACAGATTTAATTGTCTGCTAGTTACTTTTCTGTTTAATGGGCCTCAAACAGAAGAAGCCCAGAACCAATCAGCTGAAAGTGGGCCAGCATCTACTGTGATGGTCTGTTATTTGCACAGAGTGCTATCAACTTATTAGTACAGGAAGTATTTTGACTCCAACCTCTTGAGCTATCTGGGAAAATGACATTTTCTGATTGTCACATGATCATCATTTTTAAAGATGCACTACAAAACATTTTGCAGTTTTCTCATACGCATCAAACAACGTTTAACCCAGCATCCATCATGCATCCTTCCTGTACTGTTAGACCTCTCCAGCCAGTAAAAGACTATTTTATCTTGAATCTTGTCTTATCTCTTGCTCCATCCCTCTTTTTCAGCAAAACTCAGCTGCAACGTCATGCAGAGCCCCGTAAAAAAGGTTGTATTGTGCAGTTTCCCAGCCTTAGGACACAGCTGGGCAGCTGTGGACATAATAGATGTCACTGTGTCATCAAACAAGTCCAGAATGCAGAGTTTTTGGTTGAAAAGTTGCATAATGTATCTTTGAAACATTTCTGAATTTTGGGAGATTTTTTTCACTGAGGCACCCCTAACGGCGACTTATTTAACATCTGTCTTACATCCTGTCTCTACTCTGAGATTTCTCCTGCCAGTAAAAGTCAGTCTAATATTGACACATCTTATCTTTCTCTCTTTCTCTTTTTTTCCTGTCTTTCTCTAATAATGTCCTCTTGTGTTTCTTTAATAAATCACCCATTGTGCACAATCAAAAACTTTCTGCTCTGGGCCAGAAAGAAAACTGTGAAGTGCAGTTTCTCAGTCTCAGGAGGCTGCAAGACGAGTTGATTCCAGGAATGCCCGGCTGAAAAATGTCAGAGAAACCATTAGGCTTACTCTGTTGGTTTCTAATGGTTCCTGATGGTTTTTCCTAATGGCATTCTACTGGATTTTTCAGATAGACATAGTAAGAAGAAGGTGCACATACTGTATAGATACACTACTCATAAAAAGTTAAAGATATGCATTTTTGCATGATGTCAGAATCAACTTGAAATGCTTAGACCATGACTTTACCTCTAAATGTTCTGGTTCAATGACACCTTATTTCTAAACAGTCCTCTTCATCATCCTGTTCACATTTGGACATCATCAAACAAAGACGACACCGAACACATGACAAGTTATTAGGACATTATCATTTTTATGTTGTGGGATACCTACCAATCTTGTTAAATTTTCCTTCAACAAATTGTTTGAGATGAAGGAATTACATCATATTTCCAGTTGAATGTCCAACGTTCATGATATTATGTCAGTGAGGTATGAACTTTTTACATTTTTCTGAAATTTTAACCAAAAGTTGAATATCTCTATATCCCTATAATATACCTACAGTATATCTCTAACATGTTGTAAGTAGTGTATCATCCACCTGCTCGGTGTGAAGTTGTGGAATAACAGCAGAGCAGTGACCCTTTTCTTATACCACGTTAAGCCGTTGTACTGTTACATCTACTGTCAACTACATGTATTTATATGATTATTGTTTGCCAAAAGCATTTTTCACCGTATTAAATCAATGGTGTAAATTTGTATGTAGTGATTTTTAAACCAACTGTAGTGATTCACTGAAACTTGAGTGTTCATTATCATGAGTTTGAGCTTCATAACTTCTTTCCTCATAACTTATGAATTCATTCAACTCTTGCTTTACTGTTAAGATCTTCAGCTGTTTTAATCAAGACTTTCTCAAATTAATTCATCTTGCAATCTCACAGGAGCAACTAATTCTAGTCTGATTATCAACATTTATGGAGGATCACCAAAACAAAGAAGAGAAGACTTCTAACTAAGACACAAAAGACGCTCCACACATTTTTCTTAGAAAATTGTGTTTTTTGTGATGTCCTCTCACCAAGGCACCTTAAAGGGGAAGTTTGTTTTTTTTTCAATCTGGACCTATTTTGTAGTATGAAATACATTAATTTATCCACCCATACTGTTTTGGTGCAACTTGAGTTCCTTCTGGAGATATTTAGATCCAGCTCGAGAGCAACGTATGTCCAATATAATGGAAGTGATGGGGCAGCCGCGCGCAGCCTCTAAATAAGGCATTATCTGCCACAAACTCCTTCATTTCACCAATGTTTTGTTGCGAAACATTAGTCAGACCCCCCCTGTGAGCTCAAAGTGGCTTTTTTGTGGTGATTCTTCCTTATTTACGGGCATTTACTTGTTATGTAGTGATGTCATCAAAGCTGCCGTAGTAGTAATGTCTTTAAATAAGGATGTATCACCACAAAAAAGCCGCTTTGAGCTCACAGGGGTCTGACTAATGTTTCACAACAAAACATTGGTGAAATGAAGGGGTTTGTGGCAGATAATGCCTTATTTAGAGGCTGTGCGCGGCTGCCCCATCACTTCCATTATACTGGACATACGTTGCTCTCGAGCTGGATCTAAATATCTCCCGAAGGAATTCAAGTTGCACCAAAACTGTCTGGGTGAGTAAATTAATGTATTTCATGCTAGAAAAAGGTCCAGATTGAATGAAAACAAACTTCCCCTTTAATGCAAAGTCAAATTGTTATGTTACTTGTCAATTTTTCTGTCTATTATTTTGTGTGCAAATTTAAGACTGCTTATTGATCTAAATGAACCATTTCATGGCCATGCTAGTGGTGCCATGAGTTTTTTGTTTGTTTGTTTTTTCTGTCAGTGTTATGAAAAGATTTTTTGTTTCTCCATGCTTCTCATAGTGGAGTGTCGCAGGATGAAATTTTACAAAAATTGCTTAACAGCATTGAATGGAAACACCTGCATTGCGTAATTATACTGTGGCAGTTGACGGTCCTGTCACTATGCCTCCGACTGATCATGTGCCCTGGCTACTTGGCCACAAGGATATCCTTTTGGCTGAATGGTCAGCGTGCATGACTTTCACCAGGGAGTCTGGGAATCAAATCCCACCTGGGCCCTCTGTTACGCACCTTGCCACAATACTTTGTCAAAATTTTGGAAATATCACTTTTATTTTGCAAAAAGCTGTAATGGTAACGCATCCGGTGACGTCGACAGGAAAGCCAAGATTGCTTATGTCAATCAAGCAGCTGATTGTGGGTCAGGAGACTCCAAACTGGAGAAACAGTTCAATAATGAATGTGAATGTTCAACACAGGTTCTACAGGGGGTTGATGCTGTTGTGCAATATTTAAATGAACAAGGACTAGCTGTCAGAAGTGACAGCCACAGGTTTTGAGACACCAACAATGGCAATTATGCGGGCAACATGGAACTAATCAGCCAGTTTAATCCTTTTAAAAGGCTTATGGTTTGATCTTTTGCTGCTATTATTTATTCATTTATTATTGTATTCATTATTATTCTTTATTATTCATTACATTGATATGTCAGTATCATACAGTATATGTCAAATTTAAAAAACTTGATGTAGACCTAGATATCATTTCTATAATGAGACTGTAAATTTGGAGGATGGGAAAGGGCCTATAAAGCTTCTCAGCCCAGGGGCCTAAAGGGAGGTTAAGGCAGCTTTGCCTCACTTTTTTTTTCAGCTGACAGATAATGCCAACCCAAAGAAGGCCCAAAGTAGCACACAACAACAACAACAAAAAGACAGAATCTTTACAGATTTCTGAGTCAGATTATTGAGTGAATATCAGAAGAAAACCACTGATCACTTGCCCTATGTCTATTCCCTCCTCCCGGTCGGATGCTTCCCTATTCCCTGTCAATGTGTTTTTCTGTCTGGAGGTCAGAGGTTAAGTTGTCCCCAGCATGTGTTGTTGCTCAGGTCAACAGCAGCCAAGCCCTGTGATGACAGAGTGTGTGAATGCAAAGGAGTGTCAGGGGTTAAGTGTGTACAGGGGCTGCACGGTGGGCTGGGGTATGCAGGAGACACCCAGAAACCCTTCCTTCCACCTGGTGCACACAGAGGACAGAGCTGATGTTTAATGCAGTGGGATAAATTCACATTAGATTCATTTTAATCTGGACTATCTGATCTATGTTTCAGGATAGATAAGAGTTGTTTCAGACCAGTTTTAGTGAATTCTTTTTATAATAATAATAATAATAATACATTTTATTTGTATAGCACTTTTCATAAAATTCAAACTCAACTGCCGTATAACAAAAAAATAAAGGAACAGTTCAAATATAAAAGAACAGTTAAAAACAAGATCAAATACAGTTCAATACAATAATTTTAAAAAAAGTTTAAAATTAAAAGATAAGTTGCCTAAAAGTGTTAGGTGATGAAAGTGGATGGAAATAGGTAACCACTGGGGGACTTTAAGACCAGTATGCAAGACTTCAAACTTTGGACTCAGTTACAGTCCTCAACAAATTTGAATATCCTTATTTGATTATTTGATGTGTTTTTAAAGGAATAGTACACCCACAGAAAGATGTGTGTTCATTTTCTACTCACCGTCATGCTGAGCAAGACTGTGGAGCACTTTTTTAATATCTCAAATGCAGCCGGAGATCGGACAGGTTTTGGTTTCCCCCCAACTTTCATATAATGGAGTTCACCGGCGACTGAACCAAAAAGATCCATAAAAAAGTCCACAAAAACTTGTCAATATTCCTCCATACTGCTTGTCCAATGTAATCCAAGTGTCCTGAGTGGGTAGCGTCCATAATTTACTTGAAACGACCTCATTTAGTATATTTTTCATAGCTTAAACCAGGGGTGTCCAGTTCCGGTCCTCGAGGCCGCAATCCTCAATTCTATGTCACCTTCTCCATCGCACACCTACCAAACCACATAATTAGCAGCCTGCAGAGGCAACCGCAGGACAGCGGCCCAGACCAACACACCACTTTCAAACAGTAGTACATCTACTGCCACGAAGTGCACCCTTGCAAGTTCACGACACTACAGAAGCCGAGATTGGCAGGCGAGATCATGCGTTCTCTTTTTTTTTCTTTCTTTGTTTTAAATCAAAAGCCAACCACTCTGGTGTTTGTCCTGGTTTGTCCACAGCTCGTTCACTCTTAACACAATGTAAATTGTGAATTTCTTCTTCTATGCTTGCATTATCGGCAGAGCAGGCACTGAACGCTGCAGCTTCTGTAGTGTCATGAACTTGCACGAATGCACAAATAGAAACTGCAATGTAGTACTGTTTAGGCTCCAAAAATATACTAAATGATGTCATTTCGAGTAAATTATTGACGCTACCCACTCAGGACACTTGGATTACATTGGACAAGCAGTATGGAGGAAGATTGGCAAGTGTTTGCGGACTTTTATGGACCTTTTATGTTCAGTCGCCAGTGAACTCCATTATATGAAAGTTGGGGGGAAAACAAAAACCTGTCGGATCTCCGGTTGCATTTGAGATATTAAAAAAGTGCTCCAGAGTCTTGCTCAGCATGAGGGTGAGTAGAAAATGAACACACATCATTCTGTGGGTGTTCTATTCCTTTAAAGTACCTGTTTGATGGACCAACATCGATCCAAAGGAAGGTTAATACACCCACTGTTTGGACTGAATGAGACCAGAACATCTGGAAGGAGATGGAGCGAACACCAGCTGGGCATCAGATTCCAGCTGAACCTCCTTGGAGTCAAAGTGCCAACAGCTTTCCCTTTCGCGATTCTTCTAAAGTTACACAAACAATGTCACAAAAAGCCACAGAATGCAAGATGTGGAGACAATCACACACACTCAGAGTGAGAATGACAGAAGCAGCTGCTAGGCTGATCTGGAGGTCATGTTAGATCACAACACCGAGGAAAAAACAAATTCTTTAACCCAGGGGGTTGTCTAAGATGTGAGTTACTGGATCACATGGTTATACAAGGCTGTGAGTGATTCTTCACTGTGTGTCTGTGCAAGATAAAAACAGTGTGTGTGTTCATGTTTGTAAGAAAGGTTTTCCATTTGAGTCCAAACAGGCTCAACAGGAACATATTGTGGTGAGATGAAAAGTTCATCAACAGTAAATGATCTATTTCATTGTGTTTGTTCGTTTGTTTTTATCATAAAACTTCTGAAACAGAAAAAAAAAACATAGCAGCAGATTCTGTGTTTTATAACATGGAGGGGAAAAAAATCAAATTAAATTATCATTTTTGGGGAAAATCCAATTATTAAATTTAGATTCCTCTGAGTAGAAAGACGTGTTAGAAACTGCATCGTCTTGTGTTGGTATGAAATGTCATTAAAATATTTCTCTGTAACGACACTCTGGGGTGTATTAGAGAAATAATCGCCTTTTCAGAGCTGCGGAGCGTTCATTAATAAGAATAATTTCCCAGTTTAGGAATTCTGCAGGTGTGATTTGTCTTCATCTTTAATGGTACGTACTGATTAAGAAAGCAAACAGTGTGTGTGTGTGTGTGTAGGGTGTGTATCCGCAGGAGTGTGTGGGTACGCTGCAGGTGATTAGAGCCCCACAGCTTGTACTCATACAGTGTGTGTGTCCTCTCATTGGCTGCATGATTCAGGCTCAGCAAACAGAGTTGACAAGACTGTGAGTGATCCTCCACGTTGTTATTGACTCAGGCTTTATTTATGGAGTGTGTGTGGAGTGTGTGCGGTGCAGCAGAGCTGAGGCCTGCAAGCAGACACCATTAATCAGAAGAATGTTATAATTAGGGCCTAATACCCTCAGGCTGCTCCAACACATGCACACAGAAACAACAGTGAGCATGAACATAATGTATGAATACATGCGTTGCACACACACTCACACAGAGAACCCCTGTTTGTGTGTGTGCATATGAGGCGGTGCTGTTTGTGCAAAACGCTTTAAGGCTTCTCTCTTCATTGGAGAGTTTGTTAAACAAAAGTCAGTTTGTTGCAGTA
This sequence comes from Atherinomorus stipes, assembly GCA_023101725.1. NCBI lineage: Eukaryota > Metazoa > Chordata > Actinopteri > Atheriniformes > Atherinidae > Atherinomorus > Atherinomorus stipes. The sequence continues at coordinate 318,783 of JALJCO010013283.1, read as the reverse complement.
GTGGGGGGGCGGCGGGGGTATTAATACACACCGATGCAGATGTCTGAACATTTACTGCCATCCGTGAGAAAGCCTGTTGTGTTCGGAGTTGAAGCTAATGTCTGGTGATCCCCGTCTGGCAGGGCCTATTTTGGTTGGAGGGTTCACATGAGCTCCTTCAAAAGTACATGTTTGTCTCCCAGTGAGTTTTTCTTCTTCTATGGACTAAATCACAGTCACTCCCTTTCTTCTTCGGATGTTGTGGCAAAAATATACACAAAGACTCCATTTAGTAATTACTGCTGGATGAACAACAGAGGAGACCAAAACAGCAGCTATTTTCAGAGGTTTTTATTTTAATATAAATAGCAATGATAATGTGCTTGTACACATGACATTATGTCATATTGTTTTGTCAAATACTACAAAAAATATACTGAAGGAATGAAAGAACCGGGTCAGTCTGTGCAGACAGATGGACGAAACCAGAGTGAATGCTCTCAGTTTGATGAGTACAGTATTTTTGTCTCCATCACTCTTTTGTGCCACATGGAAAAGCTTTTCTACGACACAGCTGACGCACAGAACACCTGTGACAATAAATATGTTCACGTCAGAAACCTCATCTGCATTTTCTGCTTCTGCAAAATGGAAGTAAAACAAAAGGTCCCAAGCAACACAATTTTGGCTTTGTCATTCCTTAACTGGCGTTCCCTTGATTCAGTCTCTTCCACTGCTGATTCCTTACAAACATGGTCCCCTCAGTCTGCTGCTACAGCAACATTAACCATGCTTTTTATTTCTTTTGGCCTCTGAAAGCACATGTGTTTTACAGAGTCCTAAACTGGATCCAGAGTGTAAATCCAAAGCTTTTCATAAGACTTCAAAATGCACGTTTTTTTTCTTTTCTTTTCTTTTAATGCTGAGGTTGACTCTAAGATACATGATATTGCACTTCTGGTCAGCTGGGTGAATGGCTGTCTTTAGTCTAAACCCTTTCAGTTTCTCGAGTGTCTCTGAGTCGTGACTTGTGACCCGCAGAGAGAGGATCTTTAAAGGTTTTTTTAACACTGTGATCGATCTTGCTTGTCCTCCGACCCTTCCTGCTCCTCTGCTGCTCTCTCATCTGTCACTTTCCCTAAAGTAGCCCTTTGACCTCCTTTGAGTTGCTCTGAAAACTACAAAAGGCCGGAATTTCTGCCTCACCGGCCCAAACGTGGACGGAGGGGGGAGGAGGAATGTTTGAATCAACTCTCTGCAGTACAGCTGGGGCGTACATTAGAGTGTCTGATACAATAAAAACCCACACATTCGTTAGCTTGTGTTTGTTTTCCTTTTCTCTGGAATTTCTCTCCATGTGTGGGATGTGGAGATCTCAAATAAATGCAATATAAATCAACAAAGCCCGTTTCTTTTCCTTCTGCGATTGGGGGATTAATTTGGAGAAAAATGGAATTTTTTAGGCATGTAAACAGGTCTGTGATGATAGGTTTGGGTTTCTGTCCACAGGCAGTGTGTTGGGTCGCTGCCTGTGGAAAGTGCCTCCTCGTGGCGCAGCAGATGGTCACAGCTCCACCGAGCCAACCTCGTTAAGCGCTGGAATCTCGCCGTTCATCCACTGATGCAGCAATGTTCACTCTATACATTTTAGCTCCAACATTCCTTCTTGTGATCCCTTCTTCTTTTTTTTATTTTTCAAAAGTCCATTTCTCCAGCAGGAATCGTAAGATCAGATCCTGCAGGAGAGAATGTGTCCTGATAAATTTTGGTCCAGATATCCAGGCATTTCCACCGATGCACACTCCCGCCTCTCTGCCAAGAGCCGAGCGGCCGATCAGGTGATTTCAGGCCTCAGATAAGGAAGGGCACCTGTGGAAAAACAGACCAAACGGTTCTTTAAGTATTACAAAGGAAAATATATGACTGCCATAAATTTTGGACATGTGTTTTAGTTCTGCTAACATGTGGCTGCTGTTAGCTTAGCATGTGAAAACTGTGATTTGAGGTGGAGGGTCAGAACAGGGCGATGTTGGAGGTGTGTTGGAAGAAATGTGACCACAAGGCAAAAGATCTGCATTTTACAGAGTGGAAGTACAACATGCTGAAAAATAATGCAGTATTTTAGTTTTTATACTGAAAATATTCCACCACCAGAAACCAGCACACAGGGAACAAATAAAAATAGATAAATAAATAAGGCTAACCTAGACTAACTGTGATAGAACTTTACAGAAAAATTAAAGCTAATCGATCAGCTCATGTAAGTCTTTGACACTGTTTTTTGTTTTGTTTGTTTTTTATGGTACTTGTTGGCTACTCTTTACTGTCCTCTTGACCCCCAACCAGTCAAGGCACATCTGCATTTCCTGATCCCGCTCCTGCTGGAGGTTTTCCTTCCTTCCTACCCTCCTGTTAACTTTTTAAAATCTGACATTCCCCACACACTGAAAACTTCTCGGTCAAACTGCTGAGTTAAAAATGGACCAACTAATTTTCTGGGTCATTTCAACCCAGACTTTTGGGTTGTTGGGTTGTTGACCAAACTTCTGGGTTAAAATAACCCAACATTTTAGGCAATATACAGTAAGTCAACTTCTGGGTCAAATATTCAACCCGAAAGTTTGGACAAAAAAATAATCCAATTTCCTGGGTCGAAGTTACCCAGAAATGAGTTGGTTCCCTTTTAACCCAGCAGTGGGTCAAAAATAACTCATAATGGGTCATTTTTGACCCACTGCAGGAGTTTTTTGTTTGCAATCGAGGATGTTGTGAACAGATGGCTAAATTGTGCCAGTGACCATTTTTGAGACCTGGCCTAAGCTCTCTGTACTTAAAATCTCTCTATTTGTTAATTGTGAGTTAATCTTTGAAAAGATAATGTTCACATATTGTTTTATGATCTGATAGGTTCAGAGCAACAGCTGCATTATTCCAAAAAGATACTCATATTCATCTTGAGACATGTTTAATTTGTAATACATGCCATCTAGCAACATATATAGTGACATTACATGTCTTAACAAATCTCAAAAGTGTTCCTTTTACTATGACTCCAAAAGTATTTAAGTCGACTTTGTGGTTAAAGAGATGTACTTTTTTTGCAGAAGGCTCCTCTGATGAGGTTTCCTCACTTTGTCCATCTGCACTTTGCTTCATATACATTAATTTACTTGAGCTGGGGAGGGTTGGTGTTTGTTTTTGTTTTTTAAATATATATATACATTCGTCCTCAAAATTATTCATACCCTCCAATCACAGATGGAAAAAATCTACTGTCAGTGAAATAAGTTGAAATTGACAAAAGTTATAATGAATTGGAATTCTATGAAAATCATGACATTGGTTTTGAATTGTGGTTCAACAAAAATGTTAAAAACAAACACACAAAAAATTTAAAAAAGCATGATGGGGCTCCGAAGTTAAAATTTTGTTTAAAAAAACACTTTGGGGCAATCACTGCGATCAGGTGTTTTCTCTAATGTTCATAAATACATCTACACCTGTTGACAGGTATGTTGGTCCACAGTTCATGGGAAAGGTGCTCTGATGTGGTTGGGATGGTTTTGCTTGTTTGGTTGTTGTTTTTTTAAACTATTCTTTTCAACATCAATTCAAAGGCAATAATTTATCTCGTTAAATTGTAATTTTGAAAGTTTTCATTTATTATTAGTTTCTTTAGTTTTTTTATATTTTAATTACTGTTGTGAATTTAGCCTTTTCTTTAATTGGAGGGTATGAATAAATTTGAGGACGACTGTATATATGCTGTAATATTTGGGGGGTTTTGAAGGTCAGCGGGTGGGAATGTTTTTTAACTGTAAAGTGCTTTGAGTCGTAACTTGCTTGAAAAGCGCTTCATAAATAAAGATTGATTGTGTTGATTGATTGGATTGATTTTATTATGAGAGTGTGATTTTCAAGCAGAGGCCTGCAGTGCTCAAGGGGTTAAAAGTCTTTCCTCTGCATCGTCTCCTTGTGCAGCTCAGGATGGGGGATTGAATCAAAGAGAAGATTCAATGCAATCTGCTGGTTTCCTTAGTAAAGAAAGTTCTTGAACTGAGCTTGTCATTAAAATCTAACAAAGTGGCTTCACACGAAATAAATATGCAAAATAATTTAAGAAATTTAAAACTAAAGACCTTAAATTAACTGAGTAAGGATGTGAGATTGTGCAAGAGAAACATGTTGTGATCAAATTTATGTAAATTAGAAGTAATGCTTCACACGATGATTTTAAGCTCACGGCTAAAATCAATTAGATTTAAAAGTTCTTTGCAGCAGGAACTTGGTGTGAATGCAGTCTTTGCTAAAATAATGTCAGACTGTCACAGTGCAGCAGCTGCATGTTGTTTAAACACAGGTGACCATGAATAGAGTTTAATGTAACCAATTAATGACATAACTTGAAAAGTAAAGACATACATGAGTAACATGAAAGCGGTCACATGACACGGCTCAGATCTATTAAGAAATTATTTAGTTTCATTTACTATTAACTTTATAACATGGAATTGTATTTCTATGTTAACATGTCTACATTATGAGAAGTGTATTATTGATGATACACACTAAAAACTCCTGAGTCAAACTGCTGGGTTAAAAAAGGGACTAACTAATTTCAACCCAGACATTTGGGTTGTTGGGTTGTTGGGTTGTTGACCGAACTCCTGGGTTAAAATAACCCAACATTGTAGTGAATATAACCCAACTTCTGGGTCAAATATTCAACCTGAAAGTTTGGACAAAGAAATAATCCAAATTCCTGGGTCGAAGTAACCCAGAAATTAGTCGGTTCCTTTTTAACCAAGCAGTGGGTCAAAAATAATCCATTATGAGTTATGTTTGACCCAGGAGTTTTTAGCGTGTATGAGGTCAATACAGTGACCAAAATTTTTTTCCTATAAGTTTAATACAATGAATTGCCTCTAATTTGCAACCTTTGCATGCAAGTAAAGAAGATTTCTGACGCTGTTGTCAAATCTGCTTTGCAGCCCTTAAATTTTCTGAGGACTGGATCTAAAAAACAAACATTTCCATCAGTCTGACCAGATTTAAGGGCACATATCAGGTGTGCGCTGTACCACTGAACATCCTGACTGTCCTGAAACTGTTCAGACATCATGTGAGGACATTTGTTTTTACTTGCCATAAAATGGCCACCCTGGTTCTGGTTCTGCTGGAGGTTTTCCTCTCCACTGTTGCCTCCTGCAGCTCAGCATGGAGGACTGAATCAAAAGGAAGATTTGATGCAATCCGTTGGTTTCTTTCTCTCAGTAATTATTTTCTATGAATTGGACACAGTTATTATAAACTGGAATAATTTGGATCATATAAGTGGATTTATTGTAATTGAATTATAACTGGACAACAATAATTCGGGCTGCATCTTTAAAAGTGCATTGAGATGACTTTGTCGTGATTTGATGTTTTATAAATAAAGCTGAGTTTAATTTAATTTGTCCGACATTTCTTTAAAAACCACATCCAGAGAAAAACACGAGTGAAGCTCTTCCTTTTCCACAACTTCAGTGATGAAATATGTCAACTATTAACTTTACAGACCCGGTATGATCAGTGTGTTTATGCCAGCAGAGCTTCTGACACTTCAAACAGAAACAGCGCATCACTTCGAGATGGAAGTTATGACAAAAAGCATCTTTATGAATCAATGAGCAGCTTTGATGAGCAGATCTGATGATCATATCCCTGGAAGACTCTCGCAGCTGATCAAGTGAGGAAAACTCCCCACAGGTAACCCAAGGCCCCACGGCAGCGTCTGCCAGGTAGAAACGTTAGCTTAAGAAAAAGGAAGCGTTTCTGTGTCCGTGCTGGAGTTTCCGTGAGGCGTTCCAGTGAGATCGGTGTCGTCAGTGCGCTGCCTCCCCAGCTGACCTCAGTCCCAGCACCTGTTTCTAATAGCCGCCCTGCCAGAGGCGATTAGGATCCGTCCACCCCCAGAAAAGACCTTTCCTCTGCAGCTCCAAGCCCAGCCGCACACCAGCTATCCAGTCACACTGATTAATCACATCAAGATGGAGCGTTCAGCCTCGCAACGCTGCTGACGAGTGTGTGTGTGTGTGTGTGTGTGTGTGTGTGTGGCCCCACAGGCTCTGATTCTTTACTCTGTCCACGTTCAGATATTTGACCGAGATATTTCATCGGACATGTGTTGCTCTCAGATATTAAGTTAGATTTTCATTTGATACTTGCTCCACACAGAGCTGCGAGTCGTCCGACTCACTGGGCCCCTGACGCGCTCTTTGAAGGGCCCAGTTGTCTTGAGGTTGCCATGGGGTCAGTGGATGAACCTGATTGGTCAACCCCCTGTGGACCAGAATAGGAAACGCCGGCTGCTGTAATCACGCTGACGGATGATGACGTTGGCCTTCAGTGTTAAATGGATGTGTGTTTGAAGTTGATTTTAACCCTTAAAATAAGAGTAATGTGAAGTGAAAAGAGCCTCCCGCTGGAAGGTATCCTCTGAGGACAAACACTCTGAGGAGGGCCGGCAGAGAGAACTGCAGCTCCGCTTCACCCTGATGGGAGCTCAGGCTCAGCAGCGGATAACCACAATCACTTTGTATGTGGAATCAGATCTGCACAATTAACCCCGACGCCTGAGAGTGCACCACAGGGCTGAGAAGGATGTAACACACCAGTCCTCAGATGATTCGCCTCAGATGTTTTCATCTAAATTATTTAATGAAATTAGTCAGCAGTTTGCACCAACTGAGGGTCACAGATTAAAAAAAAAACTATTCATGGACTTTATGGCTGTGTGGTAACTTCAGCTTTGAACCAGAAGAATATTTAGTTTTATGGAGCTGAACTGCAGTATTATTACAAAACAAACTGTTCATCCCATTATCAATGATTGATAAAGACGCATGAAAAATCAATCAGCATATATGCTACATGCAAAAGTATTTTCCAACTTTTGATTCTTGTTTCTTTGTGAGTTGTCAAAGGATTCATGTTAGGATTCTAAGGATAGACCAAGATATCGGCCGGCTGATATTTTAGGCCGATATTTGCATTTATTGCTGGTATCGGCATCTGCTGATACGTCAGGCTTGTTGGCCAATACCCCTACTCGGCATAATTCACAGACTTTTCATACACACACACACACATATATATATATATATATATATATATATATATATATATATATATATACTTAATACAAGTTTAATGTTTCAATTTAATATTTTTTACAAGTGCACTGTTTCTTTGTTATATATATTTATTTGAAGCGCTTTGTTCTTTTTCATATTAAAAGAGTTGTGAAATTACTTTTCATTGTATCCTTCATTATTTTTATATGGAAGTCAAATGCAGTATCGGCCCCAAATATTGGCAGATTGTATGGGCCATCAGCGGAGGCTGATGAGAAAATATTGGTACTGGTATCACCCCTAAAAAATGTGAATCAGTCGATCCATATAGGATACATAAAAAAAATCTGTCAGTGGCATAGATGATATTTAGGGGAAAGTTTTGAGCTTTTGTTTTCCATCCATAACCTAAAGAGATTAGCTACTTTACAGATTGAGATTTCACATATACAGAAAAATAATTCATTACTAAAATATTATAATACTGAAGGGAGTATATAATCTCTACAACCTTAATTCCAACAAAATTGGGACACTTTAAAATAGAATCAAACACAGAATGTCATGATTTGCAAAACTCATCAACCCAGATTAAAATCCCAGTAGAACATAAACAACATTTTAGATGTTGAAATCAAGACATTTTACCATTTCATGGAAAATTTGAGCTCATTTTCAATCTGATGGCAGCAACACATCTGTAAAAAGTTGGAACAGGAGCAACAAAAGGCTGGAAAAGTCATTTTCACCAATGAAACATAAACTGGAAGAGAATTTGACAACTAATTGGGTTCATAGGTAACAGGTCAGTATCTCGACTGGTTTAAAAGGAGCCGTTCAGAGTCTCTCAGATGTAAAGATGGGCGGAGGGTTGCATGACGTCAGCAGCTTCCACATCTGTGAAGCTCCATCAAAGCTGAAAGTGACATGAAGGTTTGAGGGCAGCATCTGCTCCCATCCAGACATCTCCTTCAAGGAAACCCTTGCAAAGATTCAATATCCGATATGTTGCTTATGTTCTACCGGGAGCTAAATGTGAGTCTATGAGATTTGTGAATTATAGAAAAGTCCCAACTTCTTTGGAATCAGAGTTGTGTTTTACGTTTTTTACTTCCCTAACATGTATCTGAGTAAGAATCCACAGCTAGAGTGCAGAAGTGAAAGATGAGGATAAAAAAAATGAATTTATTGACCTTACTTTGTCCGTACTGGCCATACTGGTAGGATGCAACGTGGTCGACGGTGTAGCCCTGTGAGCTGTAGGACGGGGGGCAGTAGGACTGTGAGCTGGGCAGGGAGGGCAGAGCCGACATGGAAGGGACACTGGTGAGTCCCTCTAAGCCCTTGATGTGGTCCATGCGCTGGCTGCAGCTGGCAGCCATGCCGGCGGGGGGCTCGAGGCCTCCCGTCAGAGGGGAGATGGCATAGTCGCTTTGGGGCTGATGTGGTACGCCGCCCGGGTTCAGCAAGCCCATCACCTGGTTGGAAGGCGGGAAAGAAGAGGAGAGGAGAGACAGGTCAGTCCAGATTGGATTTTCTGCACTGAACTAAGTAGAAAACATGTTCTGTTAAGCCTTTATCAAACAGTAAGGGGGGGCACTACAGGTAAAAACCCCACTTTTTCATCACCTGGTCAATTTTGAGATTTTCGTTTTTCCCCTCCTTCAACGTGTTTCCTTTCAGACTAGTGTAAAAAAAGAACTGTCAAAAATAAACATTTTAGGAGTTTATTTAATGATACTTTGTCTGAAGCACCCAAATCCCCTCAAATGGCAGTTAAAGTTGGTGTTTTTAAACGGAGCGCAGCACCGTGATGCTCGTCTGAACCCCGTCATGTCTGGTATCGTTGGAAACGTCTCTTTTTCCTGAGCAATGTCATCTCAACCAAACTTGATATTTCCAGCTCATGAGTCTGATTGGATCTGATGTCTGTAAATAGTGTTATAGAACAAAAATGTGGAGAATTTTACAATCCAAAACTTTAAATGCTTTTTTCTCAAAATGAGCTTTTTCTCTTATTCCAGGTAAAAATCAACTTCAGGAGCACTTAGAGAAACCAAACTTTCAACTTTTGCTCCTGACTGAATTCTTACAGTTTTTACAGAAGGATTTTTTGATATCTCATTCACAGCCTGATTTATAGAACATTTCATCCCAAAAATATGTCAAAAAATGAGTTTTTCTGGTTGACAGTATATTCTAAATTGTGTAATGATCTATAGAGATATCCAAAAGCCCCTCTGTAAAAACATTTTACTTTAATATATGAACAAAATCCAAAAGAAACTTTGAACCTTGCTTAATCCTGCGGTTAGATTTTTTATCCTAGAAATGTATCCAAAGTAGCTCATTTTCGGCTACATAACACCTAATTTGCATACTAAACATAAAATTTCAGAAAACTTGCAATACAAAAAATGATTGCCCTTATGTGAGGAATAAACCAGGAAAGTTTCATGGTGATACCAGTTAGTTACATTTTTTTTTTACCCTATTTGCCTGTAGTGTCTCGCCTTAATATGTGTAGTTTCCACGTAGAGGCTCAGGAGTTTGCAGCAGGTATCACTGCTGACACTGAGACAAACACAGCCGGTCAGGAAACCCCCTTTGCTGCAGACATCAAAAGGCTCTGAGCCAACATGGTCCAGACACAGATAGCACCAGTAAGGAAGAATTAAGCAATTTGTCTCTGATCCATGGCTCCACTTACACTAAAATTCCTTTTTGACACTGCTCCAAAAAGCCATGGTACCAGATAAGAACTTATCCCTGACAGAGATATGCCAACTCAGATAGCTCAAAGGAAAAGTCTGTGTGAACGGGGCTCTGTAAAACCTCACAATAGATTTGCAGATTGAGGAATTCTCCAGCTCTTGACCTGGTCTCTATTAGCAACCAGATAATCAAATTTAGCCCACGAAGGATGGAAAAGAGCCTTGGGTCAAAGTGTTTCAGCTGCCTCAAAACAGACCTACGATCCCAACGACAGCCCGCGTACGCTCGCTGAATTTACCTGTCCATCATCAAACTGGATGGAACGGAGACAATGAAAGTGTCTCTAACTGAATCTGCTGCCTCTAAATGTATCACATCCCACCTTCCTCCCAACAGAACGAAGGCCTTGAGGCGCTTCTCCATGTCCTAATGAGAAGCAGGTACTCTGCTCTTTGCGTCCTTTTGGCCCTCTAAGTGACATACTCTTCAACATCCACACACACATGGTCCTGCTTAAATCATTTCCCAAGTAGGGGAGGTGAGTGGAGACGTCCATGTTGATTTTCAGAGGGGTGTTGTGTTTCCTCCCATGCCTGGTAACATTTTCCTAAAAGATTAACCTGTGTTTGGAGAGGTTTGTTTCAACAGAAAGAGCTGAGAGATGCAGCAAGGCCGGCAGAAATCCAGAGATGCTGCTTTGGTGCCTTTTCTGTTTGTAATGCCTCTCTTTCCCGAGCTTCTCCCACAGCATCCAGGCTCTTTCATTATCGGAGCGCTGCCGTCGCCAGCGGCCTAACGGTGCATCCAGGAGTTAACGGAGAAGAATGTCGGGATGAGAGGAAACATCTGAGACAGGGCATTCCCTCTCTGTTATATGAAATATATACAAATAAATTAGAACCTTTGCTTTTAGATGGAAGAGTGCTGAGGCAAACATTTTAAGAATGCCATCCTGAGCAGCTTCCCCCTGAGGCTGCAGTCCAGCCTCGACTGTGCAGCAGTATGTGCACATATCCCGGGCCGTGACTGTCCCGTGTCAAGCTGCTTGTGTGTTCTCAATATCACATGAAAATTCACATTACTACACAACAAAATATACAAAATCTAAAAAAAAGTTGGGAGTTTTGTTTTTTAATTTAAAAGACCAGTTATCTGTGGTCGGGTTGAACAGCTCAACCATGTCATGTAGTATTTGTGTAAAAGATGTCACAAAGTCCTTAACGGACCCTCTGAATGTTACGGAGTTCATCAATTATCTCCAGTTGTGTGTGTGTCTGTAATTGTGAGCGTCTCCGCTCCGTCCTCTTACTGCGAGGACTCGGACGCTGTCGGACTGAAATCTCATTTTATGCCTGTTAGGGTCTCCTCTCCTCCGTCTCCTCCATCCAGGAGCAGGACTTCATGCCTGGATAATTGACTGTAATTGTCTTTCACTTCTCATTTGTCACACACTGAGGTGTCCTCTGTCCTCCGAGTCATCTGACTTTTCTTCCATCTTCCATCCAGCGTACACTTCAGACCTTATACTGCTCAGCTGGGAGGGGTGTCATGACGTGGGTTTTATTCGTGCATCCGTGCCTCTTTTATTCTGCTTTGTGTCTCACCTGTGGAGGAAGCCCGTTTCCGATGGCAGGGTTCATGGGATTGGTCGGTCCACCAGGGCTCACAAAGCTGTCCGAGTAGCCTGAGAAGGAGTGGCGTCCGGAGGTGAGGCAGTAGGCAGAGCCCCCCTCTCCCTGCCCGGCACCACCGGAGGTCTGGTGGCCTGAAGAGGGAGGCAGCGGCTGGGGACGGTGCACCGTGCTGGGAGCCTCTGACACTAACGAAGGGAGAAAAAAAAAGAGATGGGATGATCTGCCTTCACAGAGGAACACCTCAGCATCTGAGGAAGACTGTCAGACGGCGTTACCTTGTGCTATAGAGGAGGGGGGGTAGGATCCGTCGGAGAGCTGGTAAGGAGGGATGCTGGACATGGCTGAGGCTGGGAATCCTCCTGGGATCAGGTGGTTAAATGCCATCAGCTGATTGGCCCCAGCTTGCTTCCTCCACCTGGCTCGCCTGTTGCTGAACCACACCTGAAAAAGTTGATGAAGATCGCGTTTAGTCTTACATCCTCCTTCTTCATCAGCAGTCACGTTCAAATCTGACACCAAGACTACATGTTTTTGTGTTACAGGGAGGTGGAGTTGTAGCTCTTATGGGTGTGCGGCTGAAAATAAAGGTGGCAGACAGTGTGAGTGTGTGTGATGGCTGGCTGCTGTGAGCAGTATGCTGAGTCCATATGGACCAGGCTTCTGCTTGGCCTGTTTACACTTCCCACATGAAGCCGTGGAACAGAATTAACTGCATCATAGATAGGAAAGTCCAAACCAGAAAAACACATTTATATCAGAAAGTGTGTATCAGTCGGATGACTTTTTAAAAAAAAAGCAAGCCATGTATTTCTAGTGAGCTTGTACCTGCACCCGGGCCTCTGTGAGTTTGGCCCTCTGAGCGAGCTCCTCCCTGGTGTAGATGTCGGGGTAATGTGTCCTCTCGAAGGCTCTCTCCAGCTCCTCCAGCTGCTCGGCGGTGAAGGTGGTCCGACTGCGCCGCTGCTTTCTCTTCAGAGGCAGGTCGGGCTCTGACTCCACATCCGAACCATCATCTGAATGACTCGCTGTTCAAATGCGAGAGAAAGAAACAGCGTAAGAGAGATCAGGAAGCCAGATTCTCCCGATATCAGATGTTTAATCAGGATCAGGTTGGTGAGTCTAAAATCTCACTGTCCTTTAAGGATTTCTCTTTTTTTCTGCTGGGTATTTGTGCCACTTACACACACACTCAGCCAAACATGTAGAAAGAATATTTCAAGCCTCAGGAATGATCACATTGGGCTAGATTCAGCATGGCGGGGGGTCTGGTGGACCCAGAGTTCATTTTCTGATAGTGTGAGCAGTTTGTTGCCAGGTCAGGTGTTGGTGTTAGCTGATTCATCATCTAACTGGACGCTATGCAGCATTACTGTCAGAAATCTCCTTTCTGTCACATCACACATTCACACTATACAAACTCATCTGAAAGTTACAGAGAACCTGATTTATTATCTCCACCAAGGAGGTAATGTTTTCAGTAGCATCTGTCTGTCTTTCAGCAACTTTATGGAAAAGTTTGGCCATGTTGGAAAGGCTGTTGATGAGACGTAAGTGCCCCCTTGTGGCAGAAGTGTGCAGCTGCGATACTGAGCACATGATGTCAGGATGCAGAAATGAAACTTATGAGCAGCAGTGTGCAGGAGGAGAGAAGACTGTTGGACAGACTTCTAGCCAGTTAAATGTGTTGAACTGTGTGTCTGTGAAGAACTGGAAGTAACTGGTTGTATTTCTGTCTGAACAGGATGTTTATTTAGCCTTTAATGTTATTTAGCTGATTTACTTGTTCAGAAGTGTTCCTCCAAGTGGTGCCTTTTTATGATGTTAAGCTAGCTGACCTGTTTCATGCCAGTTACTGTAACTGTTATCCTTGAACACATATGCATGTTTAGTCCTAACTGTAAGGGATTTATTAGTAACAGTTAATACCTTGAATGTGTTTATTTGCTGAACGAATGTTCCTCATGGCTTTGTATTTCTGTGTTTATCAACCACACTCACTTCCAACCAGGCATTCACCTTAACTAGCCCTGGAATTCCTCACCTGTATGCCTGTCGTTTGTTGACACCCCATGTTGAATATCAAATCTCCTTACCAACGCCTAAACAGTTTTACACGAACATCACCCTAATTGGCCAAAATTTTGGAATTTTTCCATATAACTCCAGACAAATGGCCCGAGTGTTCGGTAAAAATTACAAGAAAGGATCTCATTGAGTATCACAGAACTCAATGAGATCTGTAATGTTTCCAAAGTTGATCCAGATCCAGAGAAAATTATGGATACTATGATCCAGAACACACAAAAATAAAGGAGTCGAGCTGCTTGGCGGAGGTCTGCACTCTCAGAGTGCTTTTCAACTAATCACAAAGGTTTTAGAAGGTGGGGATCCAGGTATGAAGCAACGGTGTGGTCTCTCAAACTGCTAATTCAGTCTGATCATCACTTCCAACCTGGAAATTCTCAAACTGCTAATTTTTTCCATTTTAGTGTTAGAACCTTCTTCTTTTTTTTTTTTACTGTCATTCTATCAAAGATATTTGATGCATTTGCAGAATGAAATTTGGTGCACATAGTTCATATATAAACAATGATGAAAACAAGAACCAGGTTGAAAATATGATCATAACATAATAGGATTAAAAGTGTGTTTACAGAAGATTGATGCAGTGTTGCATGAATAAATAAAAATGCATACACACATACAGTATGTACTTATGTTCATACACATCCATGCACACACACATATGCAAACATGCTCACACAAAGATGTACAGAGAAGTTTATGACTTGTACTTTAAGCTTAGCAGTCTGATAGCTGTCGATAAAAACTGTTGCAGAACTTTAATGCTGTGCACTGCAGGCTGTGATATCTTTTTCCTTAATCAATAATCAAATTATCATCTAATCTTTCTCTTTAACTGCCTCAAATTTAGGAATAATCTTTTTATTTTAAGCCTTTTTTTTTTTTTACTTGTCATCAAGTATGAACGTTGTGATGTGTCCTGACAGCTTTTGTGTTTTCTTTTGCTTTTCATCTCTCAGCTTAGAATGAAAACTTTTGTGAACTATGTTCTATAATCCAGAAGTTTGGTGTTTGACTCAAAGCACTTCAAACACTCCACTGGCTCCCTTTTAAGATCACCGTGGCAAGATCGCCTACTTTTTGTGTTACACTTAATTAATTCCCCCTCAGCGTTGAGGAAGTTTGTGTGCAACACTGTATTAGTTCCCCCTCAGAAGCAACAATAAAATACAAGAGAATCCAAATAGCTCAGGGCCCCTCATGTGAAACTGATCCTCTCTCCCCCTTCGGCGATTTTTCTCCTCACAACACCGACAGCAGTGGGAGTCAACTTAACATGCATTAGGAGCAAATTGGTAAAGAAACACCAAAGAATGAGGCAGCCAATAAGTAAAATATTTTCAAAGGGGGAGGAGAGTGAGAAATTGAGACATGGCCATAAGCCTGCAGCTGAATAATTTGCAGTTTAGCATTTTTAACAGGAATGAAATACGAGCAGCTCCCCAAACAGGTGCAGCTGAAAATGGCCAGTTCGGATTATGGTTTCAGTTTTACAGTATCAGCTGTTTGTGAGACGTTTCAGTTGCGGACATCCTGGTGTGGGGACAAACCCTCTGATCCGCAGGCCGCGTTTTATATCCGACCGGTGAGGAGGGAATTCAGGGAATGAAGACAGGACTGAAAAACAAGTGATGAGGCCTTTTGTAGCCTCCCCCTGCAGTTCTTGCATAGAGGGAGGGCTGGGAGGAATGCCTCCCCCCCCCCACTTTTTTTTATTCCCCTGCCCCCCAACCCAAGCCTGCATACAAGTTCCTCAGAATTTCACAGGGATTTGGGCCTTGGGAAAGCTGAGGCAGCCCAGGAAAAACCTTAATCACTTTAGAATTACCTTTTGGTTATGACTGCTACCGAGGTTTCTACAAGTTTTCAACAGAAGCGACAGAGTGGCACCTTTAAGTCTCGCAGCATAAATGTGATACTAGCCTTTACACAGAACCAAAGCTGGATCATCTGACCTTACTGGACTGCTACACCCAGTTATTGTAAGATACAAGATAAGACTGAGCCGAGATGATAGCAATCTCAGAGAGGAAATGCTTTTCACTGACAGGTGAGACACTGACGGCGCCTGTTACAGAGAAAACATCAGATCTGGACATGTTTCTTTCCAAATAATAAAAAAAAACAACTTTTTATTTTGGCACACAACCTCCGTTAAACAAGCACCACCTTCGCCTCCCTCTTCTCTCTCTGGGTTTCCCTCCTTCTCCCCCTCTTTGTCCCCCCCGTCCCTCTGTCTCTCCCCTTTCCACCCATATTTCTCTCTGACTCTTTGTTGCTCCGCGGAGCTGAGGTCTTTGCCTGCGATTTCCACGCTCCATCTGTGGAATCCGTCATGGCTCCCTCAGCCCTTCACAGCAGAGGCCTGTCACCTGCCCCATGGGGGAGCTTGGGAGGCTGGGGGGACATAAAGAGGCTCTGCAAAAGGCTTGGGGATGGGGGTACAATGCCCCTGGCTTTGTACCCCAGTTTTACTGCCCAAAAAAGATGATAAAAAAAGTCCCCAGTGCTTACAGAAGGAACTGTAGGAGCACCTGAGTGGGTGAGCTGTGGCAGCAGGGGCTGATGTAGTGGGAGTAAATGTCCCCGTGGGGCTCCAGGTGGGGGTGATAGAAGCAACAGTTTGTGACTCCTTATCGATTTATTATCAGCAGCTTAGCTGAATTTAGTCTTTGTTTGTTTCCTCTCTCAAAAAAAAAACACTTTTTCTCTTTTAATAAAAACCCTAAAAATGGTTCAGAAAAAAAACAGCTTTCACTTGGCCTGTTTACAGAGAGAAGGTAAATTCTGTGACTAATCATAAAAACATAAATCTACATAAAAACGTCCATTTTGAAATGAGCTTTGCAGAAGGCTGGAGCAGAGCGAAGCCAGCAATGATCGCTGTGCCTCCAAGGAGACAAAATCTGGGATAAAGTCTGCAGAAACATGTAAAGTTTTCCTTGCCGTCAAATAGCCTATATATAGATAAATTTCTAAAACCACACATTTAATGTTTTCCGCATTTTTAACGCTTAAGTTTGCATGTGTGATCCCACATGTTTTCAATCTTAAAACATAAAATCTCAGGTTATGGTGTTGGAAAACCACCCAAACAACTCAAAGTACAAATACCCGTACAATATGTAGTGTTCATAAACTCACAGGAATACACACTAACCTGCAGTGCACCATCACATATAAAAAAATACAACACTTTTCAACAACAATCTCATTCTACATGCATTTTAAAGCCATGTTAAGTGAGCTTGTCATACCTGAGGTGTAAAGTGTTAATTAATTCTCACATGGCTTTAAAACACACACACAGACTTTCTACAATAATTCAAATGGACAAAAATGCCGCATCAGCATCATACAGATTGTTCCTCAGAAACTGAGGCAGAGGAGGCTTGTGAGCAGAGATGATGGTGAAGGCTTTCTCCTGCCTCCCAGACCTTTTCCAACCTGTGGTTTCAGAGTGCCCTGCTTGCCGCCATCGCCTCTCTATCCCCAAGATCTGATTGTATCGCCTTGGCACCGTCAAATAGCTTCAGCCAATCAAATTAACCACTCTAACCCTGACATCGCTCTCCGCATGTATACATGTGCTGGATCATACTCATAAACCCCTGTAAACACTGGACTTCTCTCCGTATACTTTAGCTCCACCTCAGCTTGAAGGAGCCGGGTCTGCAGATGTGATCCCCGCTTTTGTCAATTCATCCAAATATGAGAAAATATGAGCCTTAAAAGGGTGAAATTATCTGAGTGGGAGAGGGCCTGGAAAAGCAGCCTCGGCGAGCCCGCTCGGGAGCCGGGAAGCATTAAGCTGCAAAATAAGAGAGGAGCAGTCGGACGGGGGGATAGGGCGGAGGAGGTTAGAGGAGAAAAGAAAACTGTTTAATTTAACCAAACTGAAGCCCTGAGAGGCACACAGTGCAGGGGGCTCCAAGCCAAAACAACCTCTCCGGAGCCAAGAAAGCCCAAAATGGCTCCCACCAATGCAACACCATCCCAGAGGAGAGGAAAACCAGAAGGAGGGGGGGAGCAGAGGATTTAGCTGAAACAGTCTATTGGAAAGACTTCAGCATTGCCGAATCTCTTGTGGGGGTGTACAAAAGCTTAAATATGTCCACTGAGACATGAGACAGTACACACTGAGCATGCATGCATGTGTGCGTGAGAGACGGAGGGAAGGAGCGAATGGGGATGTGTCAAACGTGGGTTTGGGGACTGTGGGGAATAAACTGACCATATGTGGGTTATTTACACCCTTCTGCAGACATCCCACTTACTCTTCTGGGGCTTGGGTTAATCGCGAGGGTAAATCGAGCCTCTGACATGTTGCCCCCCTTCTCTCCACCTTCTCCTCTCAAAAACCACACAAAACAAAAGGCAGAGGAGACAAACGCAGCATTTATTTGGGCGGGCCGACCACGCTGCTCCCATTCAGGAGCCGTGGAACTAAGTGACTGGCTGACTGCATTAAACAGTATATAGAAGTCAAGGCAGGCAGATGCCGGCTGGAATAATGGCTTTACTGACAGCTTATGGACCCATCTGCGACTCTTTCTGCTGGGTGAAGAAAAACACACTGCCTGCATATGAGTGCATGTGGATGGCTGTGTGGGAGGAGGGGGGATCATTTGTAGTTGGGTGGCAAACTCACTTGACTTGCTAAGAAGTTGTAACCATCACAGCTGCCCTGGAAATGAGTGCGAATATACAAAAAAATTGACTAATGATGCCACACAAAGGCAAACTCTCATCAATCAAAGCCTGATTATGGCGGGAGACATGACTCAAGGACTACAGGGATGCTGTATGAGGAAGTAGTTACCTGTCATTTGTAGCTAAATGTGTTTTTAACCCTGTTTCCTGGACAGCGCCGGGGGAGACTGACCCTCTGTGGCCCACTGACCCTGCACTTCTTCTCTGTCTTTTAACTTTAAAAAAAAAAAAAAAAAAGACTCAGCAGCCGTCTGGGGATCTACTTTCTGTCAGTCTCGGCTTCCTTTGTTGGCACAAAGGAGCTTAAACAGAACTAAAATGAACAGTATAACGATGCATCTGATGCATCAGTGATTTCTCATTTGTGAGTCCCATTTGAATAAAAGTCGGTAATCAAGTTGTTCAGGATAAGTATGCTTTTTTTTTTTTCTTTAAAATATTCCCACACAAGTACACGGCTCAGCATGGGTTAATGAGTTAACAAAGCTCTGAAAGAGAGTCAGGCTTCATCGGTCAGGTGATTGACAGCTGCCTGTCTCCCATCAGCTGCAGAGATGTTGCATTTACTGGCCTCCGCACACCCGAAGCTGACCCCTACAAACCATGCAGATAGATGCATGAGCAGAAAACACACACATTCCTCCTTACTTTCTCAGAAACACACAAACACACTCATGCACGTTAAAAAATAACCCCTCCTTCCCTCTCCCTCCACCCCCAGCTGCTGTGCCTATAGTGCATACTTGCAGCAGATAAAGAGGGGTCTCTTTCTAAGGCGAGCCATTCTACTTGACCTTCGCTGAGCCTTTTCACTCTTTCACTCCCTTCAAACCGTCTTTGGGGGCTCAATGTGGCTGCTCCATCACGGGTGAAGGCTGGGGCGCTACAGTGGCTCTTGAAAGGGGGGGGGGGGTACCCCAAACACCGTGGCCCCTTCTCCTAAACGCACACACTAAACTTTCCACGCACACAAACACAAAGCCCCGCCCTTTCAGAAATCACCCTGACTTCAAAGTTGGTGTGCATTCATTAATTGCCCTTTGAATTGATATCAGAGGGTCACAATAAGAGTGTGAAAGGGAAAAAGAGGCTTTAATGAAGCATAGAGCAGCCATTCATTTGCAGATAACTATGTTTTCGTGCTTGGATAGTCATAGTGCATGAGCTTATCAGAAAAAACCCACGAGAGAGGGAGGAGTGGGGGGGTGAGGAGAGCAGGGCAGAAAGATGAGGGAGCCCCAGGGTAGAAGAGAGTGATTTGGTGCTCGCCACTTGGCCCTCGTGCCCCCTTTGCCCTCATACCCAGGCTCTCACTGAGTGACACATTCATTCTTTCAATGGACAGACAGACAGAGCCCTTCTTCACAAGACACTTGGCTAATGCCACTAATAGCCAATAGCTATTATAGGATCCATCAAGAGCTTGCTGCGACAAATAAGGAAAGTTTAAACACGTGAGGGTCATAATTTTCACTAATTCAATCAATTACACTTGTGGTTTAATCAATGCTGACATCTGTTTGGATTTATGGTCTAAAGTCCAAATTTATTCTGCATAAAACAAAACAAGTCCTCACATTAGTTTTCTGTTGGCTGAGTGTCTGTTTCAGCTCCACAACGCAATGAAACGCTGCATGTTTTCATCTTTTTAAAATATGTTAAAATGTAATTGCTTTGCTCCAACTTCATGAAACCTACAAAGTGATTTTGGTGATGTTTTATTAACAATCTAGTTAATCTGAAATGTTCATGTAAAAGCTAATCTGAGCTCCATGGTCATGCTCTTCTTCTCCTCTTCCCTCCTGCCGTGGCACCGATCCAGGGTGTGCCCCCTTATTACAGTTGCAGCATGACATCCTTCACCCCGAGTGGCTGAGGAACCCGAGGTCCTCATCCAGTTGGCATTATTTACACAAACAAAGTCCTGCTCTGTTTCTCTGACAAAGCTAGCTAAATCTTTCTGGCCCTTTCATGTATTGTCTGCTGACGGCTCCCTTTTGTCCCTCCGCCATTGGCCTGAGCTGTGGATACAATGAGCCCAGCAGAATGGAGGCAGATTGAAGGAATGCGCCTCAATAAACCTAATTATGACATGATGACTGCGCTCACCATGGTAGGGGTTTTTCAAAGATCCCGGGTTTATTCAATTAGCCTTTTGCAGGATCCTCTTTCACCAAAATGAAGTTATCCCTTTGACTGTTTGCATTGCAGAGTGGAATGTGTGTGTATGCATGAGCTGGTGTGTATATGTGTGTGTGTGCAAATGGAAATGGACCTAAATGGAAATGTATCAGCCCTCAACAAGGCTCCTCTGTATTTTCTGGCTAATTTCACCTCTCCATGTATGGAGTCTAAAAGATACACTGTGAACATGTGAGGCAGGAGGTGGGAGGAGGAGACACTGTCTGTTTTAATCATTAACTTTGTCTCCAGGGTTAATTACTGTGACGTTGGGAGTTTGGCGAAGCCCAACAACAGGCCTGGAGGGCCAAAGCTGCTGTCAAATAAATACGCATTAAAATGAAAACAAGCTGGAGCATTTTTTTACTCACTTCTTCCTTCTTATTAAGAATTCAGAAAGCAGTGGGATTAAATTGTGTTTACATGTTTTTGTGTCTGGATATGAGCATTTTATTTTTCCTTTAGGATAAATAAAGAAAATATCTGTGGCATTTTTACTTCTATTTGGGTCTTTTTCTTTCAGTTTACATGTCTGTTTTAAACTTATGATGCAGTTCTGTTGTGTCCTCATATTTTGTGTTTTGCACTAATAAACAGCCTAAAGTTGAAAATGAGGCTTAACCCTTTGATATCTTTCCCTAAAAATTGGATGAGCAACTTCTTCAGTGGCTTTAAAAACTCTGGAAATAAACTCTCCATCACGGTTTGGTTAATACCAAAAGTAAGTGTCAGTTTTCATTATTGGTTAAAGTTTTGACTATTTTACTGTTGTTGTATTATTAACTCTTATACATTTATTTAAAAAAAAAAAATATTATTATTGACCAAAGGAAAAAAATGCAAAGAAAAATTTTCTTTTGCTTTTTTATCTTAGTGTGAACCTTTAAGAAAAAAAAGGGTTTAAAGCTGTAACATCAAAAATATATGAATAATCAGGCCACAAACAGTTAATCCAGAACTTAATAAGGTTACTTCACGGAGTGGACTGACTCTCCTTTGTGCGCTCCGGAGGATGCGGCCCAGATATGAGCCGAGCTCTGCGCCGCAGGCTGCAAGAGGCGGTTCTGCTCTCCACATGAAAGTGGGATGAAATAAAAGAGGCGATTTAATCTGCTTGAAGAGATTTTGGGAGTAAGTGGGGGAGAGGGTGGCGGCGGAGAGGTTTGGGGGAAAGAGGGGGGGTTGAGTTTTGGGATCTGTGCGCAGCGCGGGACGGGTGGCCAGGGACCCCATTGTGAAGCTGCGCTCCGGGCCAGACTGGGGTTCTCCGGGGAGAACATTGGTCCCTATTCACCGAAAACACTCTTTAATACACTCCCTTCGTCATTAAATGTGACATCGCACAATATCGACATCATTTAGGGGACATTATTAATGTTTTAGGGGGCAAGGCCGGGACGCATCAAAGAATCAAAGATGGATCACGAGTTGGAGGCTCACAGAGATCATCTTTAATTATAGGCTCATTCTTTATGGGAAAGAGTTTTTTTTTTTTAATAAAGCACACAGGAAGATTTCACGTTTACTGACTAATTATCAATTACAATTACAGGACTTTTACTTTTTCACTCAATATCATTTACACCTTTTTTTTCCATCATGTTCTGTGACTGTTGCCAACTCTAAGCTGCTTTATAAACCTTAAACCGTGTTTAGTGTTGGGTTACGCGCACAGGTGTTAACTTGCGCAGGTTTTGGGGGCATGTAGCCAATACGTGAGTAGATTTTCGAAAGACTGAATTGTTTGAGTTTTTATGAATGGCCCTGGCTTTCTTTAGCTGAGCCCAAAAGAGAACATTTAGTCGGTGAAAGTGTCCGGTGCGCGGCCTTCCGAGCCGCGCCGGAGTCTCCCTGAATAATTCATCCCTCATTCCGGGCTCAGAATGTGTTTCTCTCTCTCTCCTCTCCCCTTCTCTTTCTGGGACTGAATTTTAAACAGGTCGCCCTTCTCTTCAGCGGCGGCCAAAGCTGTTTCCAAGCTGGCCTTTTGTCCGCGCGCAGCCCGAGCGTGAGCCTCAAATAGACTCTCGCTCCTTTGTCTCCCAAGTTCATCCTTGAGCTTCCCGTTGTGCGCGCGAGGCGTGTCTTTGTGCTGAGATGGAAACCGTTGAACAAATGTTTGATCAACTCATCTGGGGGACATTTTGTCTCTTCAGACCAGAGTCCTTCATCTCCCCCTCCACCCTCCCCTCCGCATCCCTACACTGCCGCAGAGACCGTGCCCGTGCGCAAACTGCGGGTTAAATGTTTGCATTTGGAAAATGCACTGTTTAGAAAAGTGGGAAGCGACATATTTGAACAACATATCGAGGAAAAGTTTAAGCTGTAGTGACTATCGATATGATGTCTGACAGTATCATTAAGTGTCAAAACAAGCTTAAACATTTGTCTTGACGACCACCTTCTTCTGAATTTTGGGCCTCAGCTGAGCCCAAAACTTCAGGCGGATCCGCTCAAGAACTTTAAGAGCTCGTTGAATTCATTTAGAAAAAGGAGAATTTCACCAACTCATCTTCGCAGTTTTCTCCCTCCTGCCAATCACCAAAAGTGAAAAATAAGCTCCATGTGAGGAGCACGCGGGGTGTGATATTGGTGAAAGTGCTCAATTAACGGAGCTGCCACGCGTGACGAATTTCCACACTAATGGCGCAAGAAAAAAAAATAAAGTGATGACACTGAGAGCCAGCTAATTGGGGCTAATGAAGCTCAGATGGAATGAAAGTTGTGCTTCTGTGGGAGATTTCCAGGCTACCAGGGACGTTTTTTTTCCTTTGGCTTGAAGGTGCTTCCGAAACTAGTCCAGCCTGGACATCAAAACTAAATATTCACATTTACAATATTTTTAATAATTACTTTATTAAACATGAATAGGCTACATTCATCTCTCTTCGTTCTCTTAAAAAAGTTTCAGATTGACGTTTAAACACGTTTAAATTTGCGCTTTACGCAATGCATTTCCAAAGACTAACTGAATTGATCAGGTTTTTAAAACAACATTTAAACTAAAACGGACCAAAAGCATTGAGATATGTTTTAATAATTAATGCAGATAATATACTTCGATGTGGTAGTCAGGTTTAAAATGCTACAAGAGTAGGCGACAACATAGTTTCAATAAGTTGTGCAGTCTTACTGTAACCAGGCTATCCATCCACACATCCAAACTTTTATGTTTTATACTGAGAAAAAAAAACATGGGAAAAATTTCTTTGCATTCTATATTTCCTTTGTACAATAGTAATTTTAATAAGACTCTACGTTTTCAAAATAAGATTGAAACGATAATGTTAACAATAATCTTGTTATTTACATGATCTGAGGAGGTATAGCCTACAGACGACTTAAGCCTTTTGTTTGCTTGTTTGTTTGTTTTGTATAAAGTTTATTGTAGTTACTGAATCATGTGGGCCTACCAAACATCAGAGCAGAAACCTTAAAGGGTTAAACACGCACGCGCAGGAGCATTCTTCCCCCTGTTCCCGCACACGCAGAACCATCACCTGCTGTTTGATTTACGGTAAGGCCTCATGGGAAAAGCATTACCCGGAGAGATATGGACGATAAAGAATTCCTAACAAAGGATGACACACACACACACACACACACACTCCACCCACATCCAACTACTTTACACTCACACACTTTACACTCACTCTTCTTCCACATCCAACTACTTTACAGCGCTCTAAAACCACTACACCATCTCATAAAAAAAGCTCCTGTGAACAAGTTGGAGGAGATTCCTCCGTTTCCTGCAGAATAACTCGTGTAATATATTCCCAGTATGACCAGATTTTTTCATAAACAGATTAAAGAGATTAAATTCTCACAAAAAATCCCTTAGACACGAACTCACTGGTACCCACTGGTTCTGGTGAGTCTAACTTGTCACTGATGTGAACCAAACTTTTTACTCCCAACAACCATTCCTCAAGATGATCACTTACATCTGTCTCCTAAGATGCCCTCGATGCTGTGTTTGGCCCTCCGGTCGCTATCCTCCAGCTCCTTCTTCTCCACCTCATCCTCATCCTCCTCTTCCTCGCCTTTACTCCCGAATTTAGTCCGCATGATGCGACTGATGGAGCTCACTGTGGAAGTTGGTCCAGAAAAGATTTCAGTGAATGAAAATACGATAACATGAAGTTTTGTAAAAAATGTATCCGAACATTAAAATAAATAGATAAACTAATGAATAAACTAATAAATGAATTAATGAATCATTGAAAAAAATCCCAGTTGTGGAAAAATAATAATCAGTGTTGTAAAATAGAGAGAAAATGTTATGTGTATAAACTTTAACATTAAAAAAAAGATTAATAAGTGTAGTCAAATGAAATGAAATGTAAACTGAAATCTAAGAAAAATCTGAAGAATAACATCCATCCATTTCTTCCCTTTTTTACCTGAGGGAACGTTGTTGCGGTCACATATCCCATCCTTCAGTAATTTATCCCGAATCTCCCAGCTAAACATACCCGGGTTTTCCCGCTTGTATTCTTCTATTCTCCTCTCTACGTCCGGCGTGGTTCCCTGCTTCAGAGGTCACAAAACCTGATTTTATTTACTGTTTCAGGTCCTTCGTGGCTCAAAGAACCAAATCAACTTTAAAATCAACAAGTTAGAGTAAAGCATGAATTTTCTATGGCAACAAAACGGTCATTCCTTCTCCCCTCTCCGGTCCTGTACCTTGGGTTTGCTGCCTCCGATGGCCCCGGGTCTTATGGAGCCCGTCTCCTGGTACCGACACAGGATTTTGGACACGCAGCCGTGGGAGACCCGGAGCTGCCGGGATATTACGCATGGCCTGATCCCGTGGTGAGCCATCTCCACGATCTTATGTCGGATGTGGTTCGGCAGAGGTCTGCCATTTATGAAAA
Organism: Atherinomorus stipes; assembly: GCA_023101725.1. NCBI lineage: Eukaryota > Metazoa > Chordata > Actinopteri > Atheriniformes > Atherinidae > Atherinomorus > Atherinomorus stipes. The sequence goes on along the minus strand of JALJCO010013283.1, from coordinate 293,478 downwards.
CTCCTCCAAGCTGGTTGACTCGGCCCTGACCCAGCGGGGTGGACACTACGGTTCATCAGAATATGAAAGGAATTTGTCAGAGATTATAATCTGTAACTTCACAGCTAACAGAGGAAGATAAATGTTTTACTTGAAGTTCTGATTAATGTTCATTAGGTATAGTAGCAAACGAATCGGGTAGCCTATTAACAATAGTTTTCTTTTTCTGTCTACAAGTTGATAAAATCACAAAAAATCACAGAGAAAACCGAAAGCAAACTTCCAAAAGTACCGCTAAAAATAACAAATGAAAACATAAGAAAGTAGATATTTTCATTATATATAAATCCAAGGTTGAAGTCGTTTTCTGATGTTTGAAAGAGGGTCCGCAGCTAAAAGTGATCCTTCATTAAAAAAAAACACAAAAACAAAAAAAAAAAAAACTTAAACTTGGAGATTTTCAGTCAATAATCAGAATACCAAATCCAAGCCTTTACCTTCCAGTGGGAAACCGCTGCGGGGGTAGTTCTGAGTCAGCGTGGGCCGCATCATCCTGGGCACCGACCCCGCCAACGCAGTCATACCTCCGCCGCCCCGCTGACTCCACACTGCGCCGCCTCACCCACAACCTGCTCCGGTGTCGGTGAAAAGTTCGCTTCGGTGAGGGTGAGGGGCGCCCGGGCCACTACCGACCTCCACTGTCCCGGGACAGCCTCGACCCTCTGAGGAGTCCAATCTGAAGAGGAAGAAGCAGAAACCGTGATGTGGGTCGGTATGGCGGCTGGTTTCCTGGTCCGGTTTGCTTCAGCCACCAGTGTTGAGGTTTAAGGGGGGAAATGTGTTCTTGTAGTGGGGCGGAGATGTTGTTATTGTTGTTGTTTGTTGACACCAATTCGAAGTGAGAGGAGACCGTCAAAAGTACCCGAGCTTTTCTCCGACCCAGTCAGCGCTCCCCGCTCTGATTGGTCCAGCAGATACACCATGACGCCATGATTGGTTGAGGCTAAAAACTTTGGTCCAATCAGAACCGCTGTCTTAGCTCCTTTCGGACTGGAAATGCTCAATTCACAAAGCGGAGATCTGCCGGTCCAATCTCACTGCAGGTACCATTCAACCACCAAAACCTCCAAGAACCGGTCCAGATTAAAAGCGGGACTATAACAGACGACTTGGGAGGAATAACTGGGTCTTTATTCCGAGAATTGTCTGGAAAGCCATCGAATATATTGCAAAGATGTTTTCCCACATTCATTATTTACATCATTCTCAACACAAAATTAAACAAAACTAATCAGATTTATAATCAGGCAGTTAAGCTACAACACAGATTGAAACGTCCTTATCAAAAATGATAAACCAAAATTTACTTCGGTTTTCCGCACATTTTCCCTTCATAAAGCCTAAATGACTGACGTGACCAAAATATCACAATAATTAAATATCTGAGATTTTTATTTAACTAAACCGAATACATTTTTGATTAAACTTATTTGACAAGTTTTATTAGGTTTTATCCAAAGAACCCCTACTGAGAAAAATTTCTTCTAAACTAGAACTGTTGATAACCCACATAAATTCATTTTAAATAACTCGTGTCAACGCTACATATCCCATCTACACAGGCCAATGCCAATATGTGATATTCTATCGCGGGCATTCCTGACTTGATTCAGTTTTCTGCTGGTTGTAATGAATCTATATGTTCATAAGAGAGTTTGTACCAGAATCCAAAGGACTCGTAAAGTCTTTAAGTTTTTTAATCAAATAAAATTAAAAGAAAAAAATATGACGATAAATATAGGATGTAAAACCCAGAGTGAAATTATAAACCCATCAGATTATGCTGCTAACCTGTGCGTGATATCATCTCTAAAGTGTTAAACGCACACGACCTCTAATTTGTTTCCAGCCCAAGGCCTCACATCTGAAACAAATGGCGCTAAAACGTGCGCACTTCAAGGAATTTATTGAGGTTTTCAGACCGAGCACTGAGCAGTCTGAAGGGGGACGTGCGCCACAGCAGGATACGACGCCAGGGCGGCCGTAAAGACAGTCTGTGGTTGGATTTACCTCCCCAAATGTCTAATAATCAATATCTTCTCCTCCAGCCTGTAAAGACAACATGGTTCCCTATAAAGTTCAGTTATATTTTTTGCGTTAGATGACAAAATCTTTCAGATATAATCTGTCACTAATTTAGATAACTCTTTGAGAATAAAAGTGGACTGTCAGTGTAAGAATGGGCTGAAAAATAAATCTGTTTCGCTGAAAAAGTTTAATTTGGATCATTTTTGAATGTTATTGATTTAATAGACCCACTTGAGCCTATGAATTTGTTCAGGTAAGTTTTGTTGGAGAAAATGCAAACAATCATTGACTGATCACATGTGGATAAGTAGCCAAGCTTTTGACAGGAACAGCTAAATATTCCCCTTCTTGACTTTTGCTGAAGTCCCGAAAACGTCGGGATTCACGCAAAACCGAGGCTGAATCTCCCCGAACACCTGATCAGCCCTGTAACATCTCAGAAAACTCACCTGTGGGCAAAATGGGCCTCCGTGGGGGGTCCACTGTTATTCATCTTCAGTCACTCAGGAAAGTGGAATCCTGCAGGATAATCCGCTTCATTTAACATCAGTTGCTTTTATTGGTTCTTCAGATGTTGTCTTTTACTGTCAAAACGAATTCTGGCTTTAAAATAAGCAGCCCGAACGGAGCTTTTCACTGCTGAGGCTGTTTTCAGGCGTGAAATGAAGAAATCCTGCAGGTCTTTCCCACCATAACAGCCTCATAGAGGTGGGATACGTTTGTAGTTGATTTTGCAAATACATTAAACCCACAAACACGTTTTTTTCTTCTCTTAATTGGGTTTATTGCAATGTTCCACCAATTATCATCAAATAAGTAGTCATACTTAGGCTTTGAGTGTTAATGTGTAAATCTGTGTGGAAAAACTCTGAGAATAAATTGTAGAATAAGTTAGAGGTGCTTCCTAAAAGGGGAACAATCACTGACAGACGTGACGATTTGGGAGTGATCTTATTGAAACTGGATATTACAGACCTCAAGAAAAACAACAGAAGGGGGAAAATGGAAAACAGAGAGACGCATGATGCATACCTCGGCTCTTTCTTTTAAAGTGACATTGAATCTCCGTGTCCAATCCATTACCGGGCACCAATTCAAAGTCAGAAATCTCTCCTGATGAGAAATAAATGAGTTGCATCACATGTTCTGAGCGGAGGACGTTCAAACATTTTTATTTACCAGCAGAAATAAGAGTGGATGGAGTTCAGCAAAAATCTTCCACATTTAGAAGAAAATACCCTTTTTTAATATAGGATTTTATTAGTCTACTATTCAGTTTTAAACGTTGAATGTGCTGCAGATATTTGGAAACAGGAAGCATAAAATCAAGCTGAGTTGTTCAGGTTTGCTCCACCTCAATGCCACACTCAAATATTATATTCATACACACCATAAATACATAGGATGTTGCCGTTTTACAGAATAATATTTTGTATTTGTCAAATTGTATTTATTTATTTATTTAACCTACTTATCCGTTAACTCGTTCATTTTGACCGGGTGCACTATCGCAGGTGAAGCATTTGAATATTTTTATGTTGCGCCTAAACACTTCAGTCTTCAACTTCTGGACACAGAGCCTGTGGAAACCAAGGTAAGGACATTAAAAATTATATACAGAATATAGTCAAATAATTACTATAGCCATTAAACGCTATTAAACTTTGAATCAATGAGACAAAGAAATACGTTTTATTCACTTTGAAAAGCGTTTTTCTCATTCCAAATGACTAAATGTGGATAAATGCGCCTGATTTCAATTTTCTTTTTCTTAATCTTTAAAACTTCAGCATTATTAAATCCCCACTTGTGGTAGGCTAAAATCTGAAGAAAGTCTTATGACAGTCTGATTGTAAAACATTCAGTTTTGTTTTCTATGAATAGTTTTGAAGTGTTTGTATCACGTCTGGAGGTGACGTTTGTGGAATAAGTCAGACTTTCACTTTCTCAGAGTGATCAATAAAATAGCTTCTACAGGTTTTATTAGTGGTCTGTTTTCGTGGCAATGTCACGCGAAGTGTCTTGAGAGCCGTGGATGGAAATTTGAGTTTGTTCAAACTGCAGCTTTAAAAAAAATGGGACCACTGACAGGTTTTAAAATTAATCAGCTTCACAAATAAGAGACTGAAAAACTTTTCCTATAGATCTGAGCTCCAACTGCAAAATATTGCAAATTTACTTCACAACAAGCGTCAGTGTCAGAGAACAGAGTCCTGTTTACAAACTGAAAATGGGGGTAGGTAATACCATTTGAGGGGAAAACTGTGACAGCACTGATTTATGGATTCAGGGTGACCGTGGAGCGAACAGAAAGCAGTAGTTCGCTGCTGAATGTCCAAAACTGGGTTTTATCTATTCTACTTAGTTTAGGATGGAAAAATCTAACTGAATAGTTGGATTTAGAGAAACTGAAAGAAGGATCTTTGTGTAAAATATGTGACAAATCTCCGTCTGTGATATAAACGGAACATCAGCTTCCAGCTCACACTGAAAAATATATTTACTTTTAATCAAGCTGAAGCCACAAGTTTGCACAAGCAGACCTACACGGAGGAGCATGCAGGGGAATCAGTGTTTTCCACTGCGTGCAGCATCCTTCATTTTCCAGCAGGGGGCGCGTTTGATGCACAGTAGGGAAATAAATGTGTCAACTCGGATCATCCTGTCATTATGTAAGATAAAGCTCAGCCTCTCCATCAGCTGCTGCTTTCTCCCTGCAGTCAGAGAAACACTGAACACAGTTGGTATTCATGTTTTCTTTATTACTGAAACGTGTTTATGTAAAACAGCACATAAAGAACATTTCTCTGTGCAAATACATTTGGTACTTTAACAACAACCACAGATTCTCATATAAACCAAGATCTCTGAGATCCTCTGAAATAAATACATGTTTGTATTGGTCAATTTTTTCCTCTTTTGTCAAATAAGAGGGTGAAAGTGCATCATATTGAAGTTGGGAAAAGGTTGCGCAGGAAGAATAAAGCGGTCAGGTAACGGGCCATGTTAAAGGGCACCGATGAGGGTTTTATGCTGCACCGAAAAACTTCTTTAGATCCTAATAAGACGTTTACCCGCCACTCCCTCCAGCTCAGGTGGCTTTTGTTTCAGAGTGCAAACATACGTAAGTAAGGAGGTTTAAGTTTAGCAAAGCTCATCAGCATCAAGTGTATTGGTGCAGATATTTGGGGCAACGCTGACCCTCAGCCCCCATCTGGTCACAAGCACACAGCTCTGTAAGTTTCTAGATGTAATCATGGCCCCCAGCTTTCTTAAACAGACCCTGACTAGATCTTTGTGCCAAAGAGGACAAATTCAGATTATGGCTTTCAAAGAAGAACAGGGGCTAGATTTATAAGTTGGATCCCAGTTACATTTTTTTTTCGGTCACAAATTTCTTTTTCTTAAAAGTCAGATCGAAAAACGCAACATTTTATGAGTTTTAAAAAAAGGTGCTGGAAACCCTGTTTACAACTTTCCATGTGTAAGTAAGTGGAGAGAACCCCTGCAACTCCTCAGGGTGGATGAATCCGCATGAAGGATTCTGAAAATGATTGCAGTGAAGTTTAACTTCATTCAGATACAAGGTGAGGCACACGATTCAGGAGACACACCGTCCCTTCTGTTAGAAAAGAAAACAAAAACAAACTTTCAGTAGCAAAGCATGCACAGAAGGAGCAAATCACAGCTTCAAGATCACAAGCTATCTGTTTGTTTCCCTTTGCTTGGAAGAGGTGCAGCTTTACAGTGACGATGGAAACGGTGCCATCCTGAAGGATAAAAGTTAAAGCACAGGTTTAGGAAGGTCCTCAAGAAAAAGGCTGATCACATCTACTCAGCAGTTCTCTGTACACGTGAAATATTTACAGGCTTGGATTGTGGATACAGCTGTTCAGTGATGGAATGAAATTAAAGGCTCACCACATAAACATATGCAATAAGCCCCCTAACCCCCCCCCCCCCCCCCCCCCCCAAATAAACCCCAGAGGTGAGCATCTGTACAATGAAAGCACTTTAAGTGGTCGACAAGACTAGAAAAGCGCCATATAAATACAGTCCATTTACCATTTAGTGCTTTGTTGAGATATGAGTGAATCATCAGTTATCATACAGTGGCAGACTGGGAAATGCATATTATTCAGCAGGAGGGGGGGTGTCAAATGAAGCTCATCACATTCAGCCATCAAACACATATAAGCTGGACCAACAACAGTCTGAATGTCAGTTCAGTCAGCTGAGCCCACTTCAAAATTCAAGTGCAGAACTTCAGGAAAAGAAGATCCAGGATCATCCTGGTCAGGATTATCATGTCGGCCTATTGCTCCAAACAACATGAAGGCCTTTGGGTGTTTGCTGTACTACTAAAAGGCCATCTTGGGCAGGATTAATCCCTAGAAAAAGTAAAGGGAGCAGGAGAATCTGTTGCCAGCAGGCGTCTATGTACATGATCACACCCACAGCACAACATCCCCATCAGAGCCAGCAGCCTGTCAGGCGTTTCTCCTGGAGTTACTGGTGGCAGACGCGCGGCCTGTCTCGTGGTCCGGTCTATATTTGAGCCAGCAGATGAGCCATGTGACGACCACCGAGAACATGGCCAAGATACTGGCTACCGACAAGCAGATAGGTCCTGCCGGAGAGGGGGGAATGCTGTGGCTGTGCACAAAGATCAGGCCCATGAACAGCAGCACCAGCATGGACAGGAAGGAGAAGATCACGCACACGCAGCCGGTGGTCAGCGCCACCCGCTTGCAGCTCTGACAGCTGTCATAGCGCACCGAGTCCTGGGAGAGGGTCGTGGCCGTGGACACGGTGGTGGACGGTGTCGCCTGGCTGACGCTGGACGCCCCCGATGCCTCCTCCCGGCGGAGGGCGACGAGAGCTGGGTGCAGCGGGGGAGGGTACGGAGGCAGAGCGTCCTGTGGGAGGGGGTCTGAGTCGATGTAGAGCGGAAAATCCTCCGTCACCTTGGTGTTGTTGGGCAGGTTCTGTATCCGATAATCCGGCACCGGAGTCCGGTGGCGACAGACGGGGCAGCTGATGCGCCATGGCCGCTCCTCCCGGAGGTGCAGCGTGTTCAGGCACTCCTCGCAGAACGTGTGCAGACACTCCAAGATCTTCGGCGCGCGCCGGTCAAGGTCGAAATAATTATAACAGATTTTACATTCGTACTCCTCGTAAGGAAACGAAGCCTCACCGGGGGGATCCGCTCCGCTGGGGGGGAAATCTACCTCTGCCATGTCATCTTTCGCCATTCACGTTCTCCGGTGAACACAAAGGGAGCTGGCGGACAGATGCTGATGACGGTGCACGTCTCTCCTCCTCCCCCCTTCCCCTCCCCTCCCCCTCTCATTGAAACGCCATCATTGGCCACGTTTACATGGAGACTTTTTTCCCCTTCGGATTGAAATCATTCTGATTGAGGATTTTAGGGCAGCTGTTTACATGGGAACTAATACATTCGGATCTGGCGTGTACATGCGCCAATATTCATTCAGAATAATCCTGCCTGACATGCGCAGAATGATGTAAATCACGTTATTTATTAAAGACGGCTGATCGTCACAGTTGTTGTGGTTTCTGCAGGACGATAATGAAGCAGCAGCTGATCCTCATGAGCTCCTACTGGAAACAACCAAGAGGAAAAGCTGTAGAGACAGAGTTTGAGTTAAAAACAAACTTTCTCGCTGTCCAAGGAATTACGTTGTTCACAGCCATCTGTCAAAGTGAGGAAACGTCACTTGTTTCACGTTGACGTCTCATTGAAGCATGCGCTGTAAGAGTGCAACCTCAAAACTTTCCGATTCAGCGTTTACATGATGCCCCGTTCGGTTTGGGGAAAGGAATATTCTACCCCCATGAAACCGAAAGAAAATTCATTCGGTTCGGTGCTTTTCATTCGGAAAGAGGCGTTTACATGGATCATTTTCATTCCGAAAGAGCTTTTAAACCGAAAGCAATCGGTCTATTTGGGTCCATGTAAACGCAGCTAGTGTTGATGTATTTTAATAATCCATCCTCTGTTCGAGCTGCTCGCCCAAAACCGGCCGGATCCACCGGATCACGGATTAAAAAGCTGTGTGGGATGATGTCATGGTAGGAAGGGGTAGCTAATAATCATTCAGAGTGACACACACCCCCAAACACACACACACTCAGAGCCGCCTTAAAGTCCAGTTGAAGAAAGAGAGTGCGTGTTGTTGTTTTCTGAGCGCTGTGTGTGGCACGCAGCCTGTGACAGCCGTGCAGAAGTGACGTAGATGCTGGCGTACAGCAGGAGGATGCGCTCATTTTGGTCAACTGGGGGCGTCGATTCATTGTTTCCTGTAAGAAGCAGCATCACGTGTGTCCAACCTGCATCTGACGAGTTATCACTTCTTCTTCACCGATGTTTTATTTTAGAGAAAAGGTCAATGCTACTGAAGTGAGCTTAAGCTTCAAGAACAGATTAAATCCCTCAGAAATAAGCTTAGAAGTGGCCAACTCAACAGTTTAGTGGAATAACCTCCATCAGAATGATGTGAAGGAGGCTTGAAAAGGTTCCTGACTCATATCACATCACCTGCATCACATGGAGACAAACATGAAACTGATTACTGAGTCATTGATATTTCCTGATGATATGACAAAAAACAGAAGCAGCCTGAAGAATTTAGTCCTCAGAAATAAAAATCTGCTCAGATTCTGTAAAAATGCAGCAAAGCAGGTGGAGAGGTGTATCTCAGTACAAATTAGTGTCTGAAGGGGATGTTCTGCAACAACTGAGTCAGTGATCCGTTGACAAAACCTTCAAACAGACATGTAGCTCAGGAAAGGAAACTTTCTCTGATGATGTCCTTAAAGACTTCACGCAGTCATTGACTACAAAGGAATCCAAATCCTGTTAAAATGATTTTATTCATAGTTATTTTCAGTCATCGAAGAGCATTAAAGGGCTACCATAAAGTCCTCTCAACAATATAAGTTGTAAAGTGAATACATTAAGGTAAACAGCTGCATCCAGTTATCTCTGCTGAGATATGAATAGTTCCTGATAAGTCACTGAGGTTAAAGTTCCTGCTGCTATAACTCATGAAGAGAGAACTGTTCTTTTAAGACCAAGATCATGACAGAAAGAGGTCTGGATCAGGTCCTCATATGGTCATGTTGACCACAGATGTTGGATGTTTGATTACGAACACTTAATGAGAGTGAGAACTTGTCATTCTAAACACCAGAACAGACTGAAATCCAAATCCAAAGAGTCCTTAGTCCTTTGATGGTGATCATTTAGGTTTAAACAAATATTAGACAAATGAAACTCAGTTACTTAAAGGTTGAATATGGAATACGGACAGAACAACAACATCACGTGTGTCTAGGTTGTAGTTGCAACGGCAGAAAAACAACTCCAGCCGCTGGGGTGCCAGACTCACTGCCGATACGCAAGTGACCAACAGCCTGCAGCATGTTTAACAAGTAACGCAGAGGAGTTTATAACTGACAGCTAACGTTAGCCATGTTAGCAAACAAGCTAGCTTACCGATCCAGCAGGAAAGTCGCCATTTCAGTGTTTTACTTCGTGGAAAACGTTTATGTGGGTCCATTTAGTGAAGTCTTCACCTAAATTTACTCCAGGTTTTGCTCTTCTCAGGTCACTCCTCCTCAGAAACAGATAACAACATCTCCAGGGCTCTGAAGAAGCTGCTTCACTGGTCGTCTCTACGGTTTTCCCCTGTACAAGCCTGACTATGACCGAAATATTGTTTCCATACAGAGATTGTATATGGCAACCCGCAATGGCGGCGTGTATTGGCTTATAGACGTAAATAAAATGCCATTATCGAACCCGTAAAAAATTATTTTATAATTATTTTTAGGCTAAATATAATTTTTCTGGGAAATGTTGTACTTTCATTCTGTACACCCCCAAACGACCTGTGGAGGTATTATTTTTGAAAAAATATAGCTTTTAATAAAAATGTTCCATATTCAACCTTTAATGGGGAAACACATTTTCTAACATTTTTATATTTTGATTCAGTTTTATTTATTCAGCACCCTTTTATGATAGTCATCACAAAGAACAATTCAATCCAATTCATATTGTCTAATTATAATCCAGTTAAGACAAATTTAATCCACATTAGACAAGTTCATGATAACTGGGATCATATAAACCAAATCCATACCATACTGTACCGTCTTCTGACACTTATCCAAGGTCAGGTCGTGGGGGTAGCTGCCTAAGCAGGGAAGCCCAGACTTTCCCCTCACTGGCCAGAGCCGCCAGCTTATCCGGGGGAATCCCAAGGCGTTCCCAGGCCAGCTGGGAGACATAGTCCGTCTCCCCCGGGGTCTCATCCCAGTGGGACGTACCTGGAACACCTCACCAGGGAGGCGTCCAGGAGGCATCCTGACCAGATGACCGAGCCTCCTCATCTGGTCCTGTCTATATGGAGGAGAAGCGGCTATACTTTGACCCCTCCCAGATGACTGAGCTCCTCACCATATATCTAAGGGAGAACCTAGCCACCCTGGGGAGGAAACTCATTTCAGTTGTTTTACCCGCGATCTCGTTCTTTCAGTCATGGCCCACAGCTCATGGCCATAGGTGAGGGTAGGAACGTAGATCGACTGGTAAATCGAGACCTTTGCCTTCTGGCTCAGTTCCTTCTTCACCACGACGGATTGATGCAGAGTTCCGCATCACTGCAGACGCTGCACCAATCCGTCTGTCCATCTCCTGCTCCATTTTTCCCTCACTGATGAACAAGACCCCAAGATACCCGTTCCCGACCTGGAGAGGACACTCCACCCTTTTCCGGGTGAGGACCATGGTCTCGGATTTGGAGGTGCTGATTTTCATCCCAGCAGCTTCACGCTCGGCTGCAAATCGCTCCAGCGAGAGTTGGAGATCACGGCCTGATGACGCCAACAGAACCACATCAGCTGTAAAAAGCAGAGACCCAATCCTGAGGCAACCAAACCGGATCCCCTCAACACCTCGGCTGCACCTAGAAATCCTGTCCATAAAGGCTCTGAATAGGATCGGTGACAAAGGGCAGCCTTGGCGGAGTCCAACCCTCACCGGAAATGGATTCGACCTACAGCTGGAAATGCGGACCAAGTTCTGTCACCCGCCATTCAAGGACAGCTCGAACAAGGGGGTCCGACACAGCGTACTCCCGGAGCACCCCCCACAGGAATCCCCAGGGTACACGATCGAATACCTTCTCCAAGTCCAGTCCAGAGGTACTATCCCCGATGTCTATGCGATGCTGCGGATGCGTGTCAGCCAAGACAGCCCCACAGCATCCAGAGCCCTAAAGAACTCAGGGTGGTGGGGCCCGGCCACCAAGGACCTTTTTGGCTACCTCAGCCCCGTGAAGAGTCCACCCCTGAGTCCACAAACTCTGCTTCCTCTGCGGAAGACATGTTGGTGGGATTGAGGAGGTCTTTCCACCGACCCACAACATCCCAAGTCGAGGTCAGCAGCCCACCATCCTCACTGTACACAGTGCTGATGGTGCACTGCTTCCCCCTCCTGAGTTGCCGGATGGTGGACCAAATCGCCTTGAAGCAATCCAGGAGTTGTTCTCCATTGCCTCACCGAACTCCTCCAAGTCCTCCACTCCATGTCCAAGTTTTTGCTTCAGCGACTACCAGAACTGCTCTCCGCTTGGCCCACCGATACCTGTCAGCTGCCTCAGGAGTCCCACAGGCCACGAAGGCCAAGTAGGACTCCTTCTTCAGCTTGACAGCATCCCTCACCGCTGATGTCCACCAGCGAGTTCGGGGATTACCACCACGACAGGCACCGACAACTTTACGGCCACAGCTCCGACTAGCAGCTTCAGCAATAGAGGTGTGGAACATAGCCCATTCCGACTCAATGTCCCCCGCCTCCCTCAAAACATGGTTTAAGCACTCCCGGAGGTGGGAGTTAAAGCTCTCTCTGACAGGGGACTCTGCCAGACGTTCTCAACAACTCCTCATGACACGTTTGAGCCTGCCAGGTCTGACCGGCATCCTCCCCCACCGTCTGAGCCCACTTACCACCAGGTGGTGGAAAGTTATTACTAAGGAAACTAACAGATTGCATCAAATCTTCCCTTCAATTTAACCCTTCATCCTGAGCTGTATGAGGACACAATGGGGAGGAAAGACTGTCTTTTAAAAGGAAGACAGCCAACCAGGAGAGATGGACATCTTCCTGGATCAGTTGGAGGTGGAGAGGACCGGAATGAGGGGCCAACGAGCACGATAGGCCAGGGATACCTGCTGAGAAATGAAAAGAGAAACACAAATTAATAAGAACAATGTCAGATACTAATAGAGTAAAGCTGGATTTATATTCACGCGGCATCTGCGTCCAGTCGGGTCTGCCTACCTGACGCAGAGGCAGTGTGTGTTTTTACTCGAGCTTAGGATTACAGTGTCATGCTGCAGTTTCTTTTCCAGATGTGCAGGTGACAACAGGGCTTTCAATGACTCTGGAGAGTATTTCTGGTCCCGCTGCTTCAAATCCCTGATGATTTGTTTTTGCTGGATGATGAAACTGCAGCCACTAAATTAGTGTCCTATCCAAATACAGTACCGCCTTTTGTCAAAAGGTACACTTTTAAAGTTTTAAGGTTTATTGAAAGTTAAATATTTTCAAGTTAAAGGTGATAGCTGCAAGTTTAATTCCTCCCCACCAGTAGGTGGTGCACTAACACTCGCTTTCTCAATTAGCATTAGCAACTTTACAGAAGTGGCAAACCACTAATTAGCATTAGCAAATGTTTAACTTACATGTCTAAGAGGAAAGTGGCAACCGGCACAGGCTGTTGAGCCCATTTGCTACCTGCACCCTCATGCTTCATTTTTTTGTCCAGTTGAATTTGAGAAGGAAGAAAATGTTGTTTCTACATAGCCTACAGCAATTGAGCTAGCAGCTACTGAGCTAATGCTTATCGCGAAGACTCCCAACATTGGCTTGGTAATCAGAAATATTCATTTTTTAGACCAGTTGAAATTGATAAAACAATTATTCAAATGCTATAAAAAATGGGAGGTAAAATCTTATTTTGCACCCCTCTAGATGTTCTGTATTCTTTAAGTTATTGTTTTGATGAAAAAGTTGTAGCTATCACCCTAATATTTAATTACTCCTGAAACTTCAAATTAAGAATATCCCTCTAGAAATCAATTCTCCTGATTGTGCTGAAGCTAAAAGTCTCTGTGAAGGTTTATTACAGCATCAATATACCCACAGCAGCTACACCTCAACATTAAGTTTGAACGGAAGGCAAGTTTGTTTATATAGCACATTCCATGTACAGGACAATTCAAAGTGCTTTACATAAAACATTATAAGCATTACAGCGGGGTGCAAAAGGGGAAAAAAGATTGAGAACCAAAAAGTAGGAGCATGATTTAAAATTAAAAACATTTAAAATTAAAAAGAGAGAATATAGAGCTATAGAGCCGTGCAGATTTTAACTTTTTGAATAAAATCTACGTAAATGCAGCTGAGAACAGGTGGGTCTTTATCCTTGATTTAGATAAACTAAGTGTTTCAGCTGATCTGAGATTTCCTGGGAGTTTGTTCCAGACATGTGGAGCATTGGGCCTAAACCATTCAGAGCTTTATAGACCAGCAGCAGAACTTTAAAGTCTATTCTCTGATGGACCGGCAGCCAGTGTAAAGACCTCAGAACTGGACTGATGTGGTCCACTTTTTTGGTCTTAGTGAGAACTCGGGCAGCAGAGTTCTGAGTGAGCTGGACCCATTTCACTGATTTTTTAGGTAGACCAGTAAAGACGCTGCTACAGTAATGAAGCCGACTAAAGATGAATGCATGGACTAGTTTTTCCAGATTTTCCTGAGACATCAGATCTTTTATCCTTGAGATGTTCTTCAGGTTATAGTAGGCTTATTTAGTGGTCGCCTTGATGTGTTTTCAAATTTTAGGTCTGAGTCCATCACTACACCTAGATTTCTGGCCTGGTTGGTGGTTTTTAGGTGTATGGACTGAAGTTCTGTGACAACCTGCTGTCGTTTCTCTTTGGCTCCAAAAACAATCACCTCAGTTTTGTTTTTGTTCAGCTGAAGAAAGTTGAGGCACATCCAGTCATTAATCTCCTCAATGCATTTACCAAAAGCCTGAACAGGGCTTAAAGCAACCTTTACCGATCGTGCATTTCAGAAAGCACAGCAAGATTATTTGAATATAAACAGTCCCGCCTCACTCCTAAGACACACCCCTTCATTCCCTCCACCTTCCAATGCAGAATCAAAGGTCTGACAGGCAGGTCCGTTGGACAATCCTAGAGGTGCACCCCACTTCAAGGATTGGTTGGAGTTTTCATTGAATATTTAGAGATTGGAATAATATTTTATTTTGATTAATGGTGGGTCTGTCTTGTATTTTAGAGCTCCATTACCTCATTCTATAGCATTTTACCCGGTTAGAAAAATAGTGTAAGAATGCAACATCGGTAAAGGTTGCTTTAATCCACCTAACAAAACTATTAACAAACAACTGATTAGGTTCCATCTAAATAAGTTTTCCTTATACTTCATTACACAGAAAATATGTATTTTGTATACATCTATGCATTCACACAGACTTCAGTGAGCAGGAGAGAGTACACTTTTAATATCTTAATATCTTGTGCATCACGGCTACAGTTGAAGTTTCGTGGGAAGTTCTCCATGAAGTCGTTGCTAGGATTCAGACAATGTTTATGAGACGTGCACAAAAGATGATAGTGGGCAATCTCATATCATCTACCTCATCACACCTTGATGACTAAAACATGACTGTTCCTTTCCCTTCAATGCAGGACAAAGAGATTCAGAAGATCCTTCATGCCTGCACCCATCAGGCTTTTTAATCCTTCTACAGATGAGCTGCCAGAAAAACTAATTTCGTTTGGAGGTTTTTGAAGAAATTATTTTTTTTTTTTTATAAGAGCAAAATGTAAAATTAACAAATGGCAAAAAGTTGCTGCAGGCCTCTGAACCTTTGAATACACCTAAAAGCTGTATTTAAGTTATGTGGTCTGCTGACCTATGCTGCTCTTCATTGACAATGTTTGTTGGTTATCTGATACCCAAACATTTTAGTTCTTTCTTTCTTTTTTCTTTTCTTTTTTTTTAACTTAATATTTGTCAGGCCCAATTCTTGCAAAACTTGCAGTACACTGATCAAACACAGAAACAGGAAATAGGAAATGTCTGCTCTTTCGTGTCAAGCCCTCAGTTTTGTTGTGGGAATTTGAAACAAACACTGAACCACTGACACAGTTTGGAAAGTTTTATTGTGGGCAGAGATCACACACCAGGGAGATGTGCACAGAAAAGAAAAGGATCAAACAAGCTCTGCCTGCTTCTTTGATTTGACCGGTTACAATGAAGACTCGGACCTGTTCAGAAATGAGCGGATTCAATGTTTGCTGAAGATCAGCTCCCAGACATTCAAACCTTTTCAAATCTTTTAAAAAACACTTTATGGTCGTATCGGAACTATCCCGGTGGAAAGGTCGCAGACAGACACCGCCCATGACTACCGGGTTAACCTTGTGGCTCCGCCCCGCTGCGCTCACCTGTTACTGCAGCCGCACCTGGATGCGCCCTGACTGGGCAGAGAGACTTACCATTAACTCTCTGCGCCGAATAAGTCTTCGCTCTCTCTCTCTCACACACACACACACACACACACGCGCACACACGCAATCACACGCTCTTCACGCTGTCTTGACTTGTTCACTTTACACGCTGGAGTTATTGGCTTACCTCCATGACCCGGAGCTGGTGGCCCGGTTCCAGAGACGATGCGGACTCTTCCTGGTCGAAGCTTCGCATCATAGCGGGGGGGCGGCACGAGCCCCGAACGGAGCCCAGATCAACGGAGAGGTACCACGTGGTCAGCTGAAGGAGAGATGGGATCCCCAGGACAGAAACTCCAACTATAAATACAAAGAGGGCGGATGCGCTGATAGTGTAAGTCTCAGTTTTATTGTGGGCCGAAGATAAACGAATTAACCCGATTTTTAACGAGCAGTGAGAACGACAGAGTTCAGAGGAAGTTCATTTGCATTTTATTCCAATTGTAAAATTAACAGGTGAAAAAAGAATAGGAAGAATAGGAAGTTAAACACACACACCAGATAAAAGACGAAGATACTGAAACAAAGCCTGACATTTATACAAACTGTGCAGACTTAAAGTGTGACAGGCTTTTCTGGTTTGTCTGGGTGGTTGTGTCAGATAGCAGATCTTCATCTGCAGCTTTATAGAAACGCTTTCTTTTGTGGAGCTGCAGTATTTTCTGGTTCTGTGAGTTATCATTCATTTACGATGGAAAAGCAGAATATGAGTAAAGAACAATCAAAGCTTTATAACAGAAGTGACACAAACTGGTTTGATATGCAGGCCTTTAGTGGGCAGCGGGGAGTCTGATGAAACGGGTTAACAACTTGCATCATGGGAAATGCAATTTATTTTTAGTGTGGTGGGACAGGTTTTCACCTCCTCCTCACTCTGCATGCAACAGGTGTTGCCTGTTGTTGTGATTGTTGGGTTGAGCCCTTTTTATTGGGGCAGGTATCTGCTCCTCAGTATGCCTTCATTCATTCTGCTGCGTGTCTGCAGTTGGTTTGGTTGGTTCAGCTGTGGACTCTGATCATCTGTGGTGGCCTACATCCTACAGCTTCACCTTGGTCTGCTTGTCTGATTCCTCAGCTGCATCATCTGGCTCTGTTCTTCCTCCCTGTATGACCCTCAGCGGTCTTGGATGCTCTGCTGTCTTCTCTGGTCTGGTTCCTTTTATCCATTGCTTTTAAAGAGGACTATCATGTCCTGCTTCACCCTGTCCTGGAACCTTGTTAACACCCTGGATCATCAGCCATGATTCCATATTTGATCTACTTTGGTAGCCAAGAGCATGGCTGGGCTCATGCTGATGGTGTGACCGTTACATCCGGTCTAATGGACTTATGGTGTGCTTTATTTGCATTCTAGTTTTAGTGTTTTTATTCATTTATTATATATATATATATATATATATATATATATATATATATATATATATATATATATATATATATATATATATATATATATATATATATTAATCCCAATTAGAGTGCCAATTAGGAAATTTATTCTCTGCATTTAACCCATCTAAGGTTGAACCAGAGTGCAGTGGGCTGCTAATTAAAGCGCCAGGGAGCAGTTGCTGGGGGTTATGCATAGGGATGCACCGATTGTGAAAGTCTGGGCCGATGCCTATACCGATGTTTAACATAACAACTTGGCCGATGGCCGATGTTTTCTATTTTTATTTATTACTTCCTTTGTGCCACAGAAATTTACAAGTCTTTCAGCTCTTCATCAGTCCTTGAATGAGAACAAATTCAATCAGACCAATTTATGAAACAGAAACAACCTTTAATGTCACTTTGTGGTTGACATTAGTTATAACAAGCTCTTTTCTGAAAACTTTTCAAAAACCTGGGACTGATAATCACTAAAAAGAATGCTTCAGTATAATGCCCAACAAAATTGAGTGGTTTTAGCCTAATAAACAAAAACATACTCAATGAGAAGATTATTTTCATGGCCCAATAAAAAGATATTTGTGGAGCATGTACTGCAAACTGCGTAACACTGATCTTTTTCTGAAAAGGTAAAATATTGCCACACGACCACCGCCATCTTCATTTCTCTACTGATGAAAGTGCGTGGATGCCTTCTCCCAGTATCTCCCCCACCCGCCCAAAAAAGAGGGGGAAAAGAGTTTCTAAGAACAGTGTTGATGACACATGTAAATCATTATATATATATATATATATATATATATATATATATATATATAAATAATCGGCCACTCCATCGGCGAATGTCATTTCTATCGCCGATGCCGGCAGTTAACAAGGCAAACATCGGCCGCCTGTCCAGTCGTCACGTGCATCCCTAGTTATGCAACATGATTTACAGTTATGCACCATGTTGGTTCGAGTCCCCCAACACGGCACTCAGGTGAACCATCTGAGTGCCGTGTTGGGGGACTCGAACCCAAGTCTGCCAGGTCAAAAGCCCGAAACATTGCCACTGACCATGGATCCCCGAGCAAGTGGTCAGGGGTCCATCGTGGTTCACCTGAGTGCCATGTTGGGGACTCAAACCTGGGTCAGCTGAGCCAAAGTCTGCAACATTGCTACTTGGCTACCCACTCTCCCTATAATCCCCCTGTTGCTTTTATTTAATGTTCCAGGTTGTTTGTTTTTGTTGACCTCCAGATCCACAAGTCAACTTGTGCCAAAAAACTAGTTAAACCTTTCTATACATTGTATGTTTAATAGAGATTGTTCAATATTTTAACTGGAAATTCATCTGTTGTCCTGGTGCATATCTGACCTGTGTCCTGCTTATTATGGTGTAATTCCTTAATTTGCATTTTTGGTTTTAGTACAGAGCTTAACTCTTTTACCCACTGTTTTCCCCTTTTGCCACATTAGGCTGACCTACAGTCATGCGATTCAGTGGTTTACATATCAGGACATAAGATAACTGGTCTGTTCTTTATCAAGTGTTAAAATTAAGTTCAAGGATATCACACTCTCAGTTTATTGATCAAAGACTAAAAACCAGAATCAATGTATGGGAAAACTGTCCACCTCAACCAGCTGTTAAAAGCTCTTTCAGCTGCATCAAGCTGCAGAAATGATTTTCTGTATGAAGTTGTCACGTCTCTCACATGGTTGTTGAGGAATTTTTCCGCACTCTCCTTTACAGCGTTGCCTCATTGAGGTTGGGGGAATTGGTTTTTGAAGGTCTCTGATGGTCTCACCACATCATTTCAACCAGGTTGAGGTCTGGACTTTGATTGGATCATGTCAACACTTTGATTCGTTTGGCTTCACATTTAACTCTATACTTTATACAGAGGAGTTTATAGTCCACTTATAACAAGGTCGCATGGACATTTTTTGTCACGATCAAACCGTTCTCAAATCTAGAAAAGGGATCATCTGTATTTTATCTTCCATGTGACACCAAAACTTCAAAACAGTTGTCAGAACAATTGGAGGAGGTTGGCTGCATGATTGCAAAATCCAGAACGGTTAGACGCAAAGGGTGGGATGGGGAAAGGACCGGAGTTATGCACATGTTTTTATATATGCATCTTGACGTGGTGACGACTGTTTTGTGCTAACGTTTTAGAAAACAACCATGAGACCGTGCAGAGTTGTCGGACCCCTGCAGCAAGAATCCAGATCATTCAAGTCTAGTTTGTTTGGAAAAACACGAGGCCATGCCCTAATGACTGCAAGGTGTTCAGCTCCAGATCATGAACCCTCCACTGCCGTGCTTGACAGTTGGTGTGAGGTGTTTGTTTTGCTGTGCATTCTGACCAAACATCTCCACTTTGTTCTGTCCGACATTGTTCCATCAGTCTTGCGGTTTGTTCAAATGCAACTTTGCCAACCTATGTCGCACTGGCATGTTTTTTGTTTCTGTTGTTTCAGAAAGAAGAGCTGTCCTTGCTGCAGCTCTTCCAAACAAGTCATATTTTTTCTAATTGCACTGTCATTAACTTTAACATTTATCATTCTGAGGCTTGGAAAGTCTGAGATGTAGCTCTTAGCTTTTTTGTTTTTCTGAGCATTGCACAGTCTGACCTTTTTATGCTGAATTTGCTGGGACATCCAGTCCTAACAAGATTGGCCACTGTAAATGGTTTCTGCTTGTGAGTAATCTTTCTCACTGTAAAATAGTTTAAAATGACCTTTTATAAGCCTTTTCCTGACTTCATCCAGCAACACCAGCTGCTTTATTCCCCGCGGAAGCAGTAAGGGTGGATGAAGTTTTTCACACATTGATTCTGACCTTTAGTAGATTTGTTCAGATAGTAAGAGTGTGATATGTCACGTTGTTCACTGAGGACAGTAAGTAAAGAAGTGTTACAGATGTTGAATTGCCTCCAAGCCTCTTGTATGAATGAAAAAGGTGTCAGGCATGAGGAAGTAGAGTGATGAGGTTGGACGAATCCCATCTTTCTTCACCATGTTTCATCATGTGTCTGTATTGCTTGTCTGCAGGTCTGCAAAAAGCCTCGGTATGAGGTGAGGAACTGGCTGCTGCACTTCCTCTTCCTGTTCTCAGCTGGGTTAGGACATGAAATCTTTTACATCACCTGCCTGCCCTGCATACACTGGAATCTGGACCCTTTTCTTTGCCGTCGGCTCTGCAACATATGGGCTGTAAGTCTCAGAGATAAACCATCTTTGTGTGTGTGTGGGTGTGTGGTGTGTGTGTGTGTGTGTGTGTGGTGTTCACCTCAGTGTACAAATCATGGCTTCAGTCTGATGTCCATCTCCTCCACAATGCCATCTCTCTTCTCTCTGCTTCTCTGTCTCCATCTCTTCACCTTTCAACCTCCTTTCATCCCCCCTCCACTGACCTGTCTCTGACACCACACAGTCTATGTGTCCCCAGGCCTGGAGGGGTTGGGGGGCACAGGGGCCAGCCTGTCCAGAGCCCCTCACATTAAAAAAGAGTGTTTTGTATCCCTGTTTATTCTGACAGAATTCTGCACAGTGTGATCAGCACATCACATCCCTGAAACAGTGAGTATTGGTGACACACAGACAGGCCGTGCACGCTCACGCTCGTTATGTGCGTGCATGTATGATGGGCAGTGTGTTTTTGTGCCCTTTGTGTCTCCACCCTGTGCTCTTGGTGGTGCCCCGTGTCTGAACCCCATGTTTGGACCCCCAGGGGAACAGATACCATTCTTCTGGAATCCGGCTGCACCATGCCCCTGTGTGAACTCCGTTCAAACACATAAATAAACTCCAACACACATGCACTAGTGTCGCCCGCTAAACACACTCATTGCCTTCAATCTAGTTAGACATTACCAGCTTTCCTCGGACCCCCCTCCCTCCCTCGCTCTAACAGCAGTGTTTTATTGGCCTCATCAGCCTTTGAGCTTTCTGTCTGTGAACCATTTGGTCCCTCAGCCCTCAGGGAGCATCGCCCTGCACCTTCTTACAGCACCCTGCTGCTGTGCTGGTGGAGCCAGCTAAGGCTCACGCAGGCTCCTTTTCTCAGTCTCCATCTCACACACATCTAAGCATTAGCTCCTCATGCCAATAACACATTCTCACACACTCATCTTACTTCCACAGTGACTTTGGTTGACTTAGGAAACACAGTGAACCACCTGCTCGTGAATCACATAACTGTCATACAAATCATACACCTGCTGTGCTGTTCAGAATATGGAGATTAGGTCCGCTTTCATTATTTATTTCTTTAACCTTTATTCAACTAGTAAAGTCAGTGTCAAGATCTCTTTTCCAAAAGTGACTTGGCCAAGATGGACAACGGCTCCAAACAGAAGGAATAACACAACAACACATGCACACACACATATGTGCACACAGTTTATGTGTTTTAAAAATGTGTTTTAAACTCATTTCATAGGACAGATCTATGTTCAGGTGGTTATAGCTGATTTCAAACAGTGAATCAATCTATATCTCTTTCCATTTTTGCAAACATTTTATTATATTTTTTCTTTTTTTTGGGGGGGGGCACTGAAGAAATGAAACTTTGCTACAATGTAATCATTGTAGAGCATGTGTAAATTTATTGTCACTGCAAAGTATCTCAATACAGAACCAATAATGTCTAAATGGCAGGCATTAAAATTGAGTACACCTGATAAAAATGACAAAATTGGGCACTAAGTGTCAATATTTAGTGTGGCCACCCTTATTTTCCAACACTACCCTAACCCTGTTGGGCATGGAGTTCACCAGAGCTTTACAGGTACCCACTGAAATCTTCTTCCACTCCTCCATGATGACATCACAGAGCTGGTGGATGAGACCTTGTGCTCCTCCACCTTCTGTCTGAGGATGCCCCACAGTTGTTCCATAGGGTTTAGGTCTGGAGACATGCTTGGCCGGTCCATCACATTCACCCACCCTGTCTTGGAGGTGTGTTTGGGGTCATCATCATGTTGGAATACTGACCTGCCGCCCAGTTTCCGCAGGGAGGGAGCATGCTCTGCTTCAACATGTCACAGGCTAGCACATGTTGGCATTCATAGTTCCCTCAATGAACTGTAGCTTCCCAATGCCAGCAACACTCATGCTGCCCCACACCATGGCACTCCCACCACCATGTTTGACAGTAGGCATGGCACACTTGTCTTTATTCTGCTCACCTGGTTTCAGCCACACATGCTTGACTGTCTAAACCAAATAAGTCTATCTTGGTCTCATCAGACCACAACACATGCTTCAGAAGCAGAGCATGCCCCCTCCCTTTGGAAATAAGGTCGGATTAATTTCTTCAGTGTTAAAAAAAAAAAGAGATGATAAAATGAAAATGATGTACTCACTCTTGTGAGTACTCAAAATTATTCATACCCTCCAATTAAAGAAGGGGAAAAAAAATCAACTGTCAGCTAAATAAGTTAGAATTGTCAAAAGCAATAGTAAATAAAAATTCTATGAAAATCATGACATTGATTTTGAATTGTGGTTCAACAAAAATATTAAACAAATGCACAACAAATAAAATAAACAAGCATGATGGGGCTCCGAAGCTAAGATTTGTTAAGCAACACTTTAAGACAGTCACTGCAATCGGGTGTTTTCTATAATGTTCAAAAAGACTTTTACACCTGCTGACAGTTATTTTGGTCCACTGTTCATGGGAAAGGTGCTGTAATGTGTCTGGAGCAGTTTGTTTTATTTTTGTTTTGTTGTTTTGTTGTTTTTGTTTTTTTCCAAATTATTCATGCAAAAAGATCATTTGCTGGCTTCAAAAATTCAAAGCATTTTGTTTAAGCTGGCGGCACTCTACACGATTATTTGCCCGATTTTTACCAGCGATTGTCAGTCGGGCGTAGTCGGCTCCAGTTGGGGCTAGTTGGGTTCAGCCTGCCTCGCCAGTCGGCATAAAAATCTGTTGGTGTGTCTGGGGAAGCGACTCAGATCTCCAAGTGTGTTACAGAAACCGACCCGACGCGACTTCAGTCCAAGTCAATGAAACATGTTTGAAAACTAGAGGCAACTACACCCGACTGGGAGCTGCGCAGCAGAACTGCTGCAGCCGCATGTGCAAACAATTTTCTACTGAAACCCAGCATATGATCAAATCCTGACAATGTCATGTGCACAATAATTTTCAGATGCAATCTATGCATATGCATGGATCTAAGTTGGTAAATTTCCTTTTTACATCTCAGTTAACGTAGAATAGAGCGCAGATGTTGGAGTACCTGCATCAGGGATTCTCCTCTCTGCACGATCAGAAAGACAAAATATGACTATGGAAGTGAAGAAAAATAAAGAATTTAACTGAGAACGAACTTGAAACTGTTTAGGGGCAAAACATATGTTCTATCCCGACATTACACGCAAACAGAGGAGAGGTGGTGAGCTGAGAGTGTGTGACGCTGCTGTGCTGTGGAGTCAGACTCTGATGGCTCCCAAGGTTATTACATATTTGTGAAACATATTTGTTTATAGGCTACAGCAGCCTCCTCACTGCCCGATGTCACTTTAAATATTGTATCTATTAGCTGACACAATTCATTATTATAACAGCCAGGTGCAGGCGCAGCCGCGCGCAACAGCCTTGGGAATTAGTGATGCACGGATTGATGCGCATATTTCAATAATCTTTCCCGTCCCGACCCACAGCTACTAAATACACTCCGTGGTGATGCTATACTATTTTTTTCCTGTAGGTGCACAGGGGTGCCGACCACATCGTTTATGGAGCTGTTAAATTTTTTATTTAATGCCACACCAACAGCCATGATGCACAAACGCATACAGACACACACGATTATATTTAACACCCACTCCAGCATTCATTGATACCCATTCAGGTCTATGTTTACTTTCTCCAAAAAGTCTATGTAGAATCTAACCGCAGTACAACACTGTTGGAAGAAAAAAGCAACAGCTGGTGTAGGCACGCCGCCACAGCGCTGTGTTTTACGCATGGACACACCACAGCCTCAGTGACAAAAATCTACCTGATTCTGCTGCCAAATAACACGGCAGCTTCCAAATCAACAAATGCATTTTTAAATATCACACCACAGGTCCCGCAGGACAGGGGTCGGCCCCGGCATCACTACTGGGAATCCCTCCTGCGTCCCCACACATTACAGGCTCGGGAATTCCCCTACATTCGCAGACGTGACAGACAGGGGGAGGGAAGGAGGGGGGAGGGGGGACAGCAAACAGATTACCACAACAAAATGGAGAAGAGAAAGAAAGAAAGAAGATTTGTGCATCATCTTCTTTTCTGTATAATGGCGGTTGGCACACGAGGAGTCGGTGATTTCCACCACCTCAGTCGGGTTGAACGATCTTGTAGTTTGGAATCGCGTGGAGGAGACGGTCGTTAAATGTGTTATCCCCAAGGGGCAAACTCCGCCTCAGAACAGTGAAGCTCTCTTCCGCGTTGTAAATAGTGTAATCCTCCCTTCATCCGCTAGGGAGCTGGCTCCAAGAGCGAGCAAATCCCCATAGACTCCCATGTTAAAAACGCCGACTTCACAGCAGAAATAAACGGGTTTACAGCCTGGTTCAAAAAATCATTTTAGGTTTATTAGGTCACGTTTACCTTCATGTCAACTGTGAGGGGGGTGAATTTTTTTATAACTCATTCGTTTAGGTGTTATTTATTCTTCAAATTACACATAATTAAGGGCGTATCCTTATGATTGACATGCGGCAGACCGGAAGCTCCGCCTGCCGACCGGAGGCTCCTAGTTAGCTCCTTCTTTGCTCTTAATAAGGTCTCAGTTTGTTACAGAGTCGCACAACGGCGGTGTTTAGTCAGCGAATTGCAAGTCTAAGCACGTCTTACCTTAACCATGCCGCTTAGGGGGCTTATCTTTGTTAGCTCCTCTTAGTTTCGTGTTAGCTCAGTTAGCGTTTAGCCCACAGTACGTCAGCTGTCAATCATTTGTCCCGCGGCCGCGCTGTGCCCATTTTAGGATTTTCCTGGAGTGACGACGTACGTGACACGGCAAGATGGCGACGGTAAGACACGCCCAACTGGCTTCACATTTCTCTATTCAGAAGAGACCGGAAGCTACGTCCAGTAATTATATACAGTCTATGGTTATCCCCAATCTTGGATGAGTCAATGGAATCTAGTCTGTTAGTGTGAACGCCCCAGTCTTTTCAAAATCGTCAACTGTGACAGTCATGTAGTGTGCCGGCAGCATTACCTTCATCAACACATGATGATGAAAGCTCTGCATTCATCATCATGTTTAAATGAGGATTTCATAGTTTACCAACATTTAAAAGGATTAATACGATTGCATTACTATCAGGAAGTGATCAGCTGTGGCTTTCTTACAGCCGTTGTGTATTTTTTTATGTAAAAAGCATCCAGTCTGATTTTGTTTTTTCATTCATATGGAAAAATAAATACGGAATTACAGAAAATTGAGTGGTTGCATACA
Source organism: Atherinomorus stipes (assembly GCA_023101725.1). NCBI lineage: Eukaryota > Metazoa > Chordata > Actinopteri > Atheriniformes > Atherinidae > Atherinomorus > Atherinomorus stipes. The sequence continues at coordinate 267,922 of JALJCO010013283.1, read as the reverse complement.
GACAATAACAAATTTCTGTATGCACTAATTATGACTGGATTTAGGTGTTTTTACTGTCACCTCAACAAAAACTAAACAAGCTGAAGGTGGGACACAAATCACCACTGAAGGATTATGGGTAGGTCAGACTACAGAGTAAGAAAAGCAGAATTAGCCCTTACAGATCCAGAATGACCACTGAGAGATAAAAAATAAATAAATAAATAAATAAACATGAAGAAAAATGAAAATGACCTCAAACTTACAGTAAATCATGCAGAAATCCAAGAATGACATACTGTATCTAGTTGGCTGACCTTTGGTACACCAGTCTGGATGGAGATTCGTGCATTGTTCATCAAATTGAGTTTATTGTCAGACATTTACTAAGAAGCACAGTTCACATATGTCCAATATAAAGGAGGTGAAGAAATACCATTTAGAGAGCTCAGTTCTGACCTGCTTCACCCATCCTGCAACCAGATTCAGTGCGTGTTTGGGCTCATTGTTCAGTTTCAACATTGAAATTTGAGTTTGTTTCAAAACATTTCAGATTTGCTTTGCTGGTAAATGAAAACACAGCTAATGGCGGTGAAGCACCAGCATGATGTCATCGCCAATATGGTTGAAAAAGAATGTTTTATTCCTCGAAACATGAAAAACATCCAGTCTTTGTGGCCCAAACAGCTTCTAGTCTGGTCTAACCCCCAACCTGCCTTCAGCAGGCTTCATCTGGGATGTCAGCTGCAGACTTCAGCTGAGCTTCAGTGTTCATGTTTAAGTCCAGACTTCTTTCTGTGGTGGCAGCTACTTCGTTGACGGTGATTGAAAGCTCAGTAACTGTAGACATAGATGGACACTTTTTCAATCGCTGGTCATCTGATCAAATCTGAGGCTGACAGTGTGGTTTACCAGACCGGGATAAAGTAGTTGTACCTCCCAATTACTGTTTGAGGAGTTTTGAATTTGCAAATGTTTAGAAATTTCTCCTAAATTGATTGCTGTACGTTGGCCACTCTGACAAATGTATGTTATTCTAATGTTTTTCTAATTTCTTAACAGCATGATTCCTTTGACATAACCTTAATCTGCAGCTCTGTGAGGTCACTGAGCTTCCTCGCAGAAACATGAGCTAATAACAAAAGCAGCTATTTATCTCATCACCATGGAACAAAACCATTATCATGTGATTCCTCCATCACAGTGACCTGTGCAACTCCCTGTCTGCTATAAATACACACTGAGACTCAGTGTCATCCTCATGTTGACAGATCAAAGTCTGAAGCTGCTCTGGCCTCGATCAATATTCTTATTCAGGAGGTCAAAGCGTCTTTAACTCTTCTCTTTATGTGACCAGACTGTCTGAGGGTCAGACCGTCTGATGTGGAGTTCACAGAGGCACCAAGAGGCTGCACTGCTGAATGTGATGTTTGTGTAGATGGTGCGTTCACAGACAGAAGGGGGAGGTTGATATTATTCCAGCAGTGGAGCTTGTTGCTTGCAGGGTGAGGCTCTGTCTCATCTTAATGTGTTTACCAATGTCTGTTGTCTGTTTATCATCCAGTTCCTGTTTCCAGGATGTGCAGAGATTCACTGCAGAAAGAAACTTAATCCTCATGTGTGACCAAAAAGAGATTAGAAAAGTTTAAACACACTTCTTTAGGAAAAATTTGTCTTAACTTAATAAGCTGGATTCAAGTTAGAAGCAGACATAATGCCAATTTCAGACCAAGAGATTCTTCTAAAGATGCAGATGGAGGTAAACTTTATCCTCCCAACACTCTAAATTACGATTTCATGACAATTGCTCACAACACGAACAGACTAACATGTTTATATTCACAGCAAAAAAAATGATTCTGTACAGAAAGATTTACAAATATGAAATATGTTCACATTGGTTTAATTATGAAAATACAAAAAACAATAATGCACTCCTGAAATACATTATAAAAATGTGTAGTTCTATCACACACTGGTGAGACAAAGTTAAAAGGTTTTTGACTTTATGCATCTTATAAAATCCTTCAGTTTGTCTTATCATTGCATTTGGGCAATTGGGGAGGTCAAATATTTTTATTTCAAACATTTTTTTTTTTTACTTTAAACTTCAGGCTGTTCTGTATTAATAGCCTACCTACCCAGCTTTGGAGAAGACCTGTTCACATGGAACATAAGTAGCTGAAATATGCAGATATGTTGGCAGCTTGTGAATATCAGGATAAACTGTTGTCTTTGACTTCCAATATTTTAATGGGTCTTCTATGTCGGAGATGTAGGACTCAGGCAAATAAAGCTGAACCCCCACTTTCACAATACTAACAGAAAATCTGAGTGGACGGTGATGAAACCCATTTTTGTCTTAAGGCAAAGCAAGTTTATTTGGATAGCACATTTCATGTACAGGTGAATTCAAACTGCTTTAGATTAAATATTTAACACATCACAGCGGGGTGCAGAAGAAGCATTTAAATAAAATGGACACTTAAAAAAAAAAAAACTTGTCACCGTGAGCATATTTGTCTCTTTTCTATTTGGGTTAATTTTCTTTTTATATATACATGTATATATATATATATATATATATATATATATATATAAAAATCTGGGTCAAAAATTTGTAAGTACTTGTCTCTTTTTTTCTGTCATTGTTGTGAGCAATTGTCTGTACACCCTAAATTACACAATTCTCACAAAAATTGTTCAATAATTGCACATTTCTATGGATGGATAAATAACTTATTCACAGCATGTAGGTAGGTTATGATAATGTGTCAACTAGGAATGTAACTGTATGAAAATTTCATGTCACGGTTATTGTGTTACGTCCCAGCTCTGCTAGGGATTGGGTCTGCAAACAAAAGACTGGTTTCAAGATGAAAAAAGGTGGAGTAAAGATGTTCATTGTTCAGGTGATTAAGGCATAAACACAAAACCTGGAAAAACTATAAAAAGGAGATTGGGTTAGAGATGCTGCTCAAAGGAACAAATAGACAAAGCCCAACACTGAAAGGGGGAACCAAATGGGGAAAACCAACACAAACCTAGTCTATGAACCCAAAAGGGAACCAAGCACCAATATGCTAAAATAGTGAGTCCCAACCTTGGTCCTTAAGGCACACTATCCTGAAGACTTTGGCCTAGTCCACAGAGAGCTGAAGCTGGTTTGGTGTGAAACCGACAGCAGAAACCTGAGGAAAGGTTTCACGATCCCCATGAAACCTCTGCAGCACATCATACAAGGCTATGGGTGGCGTTATGATCAAGTACAGTAACACTCCAAACCTAGAACAAGACAGTGCATGCGCAAATAAAGACTTGCCGCGTGTTGCTGGAAGAAATCAAAGGGAGAGCAGAAAGGTAGAGGTGGCTGAGGATTTACGAGGCAAACACTAAAGTTTTCAACACAGTTGAAAACAGTTGCTCACTGACGCCATTGCTGTTGGGAATTTTTTTCAATGAACTATTCTTTTTGCGAACGAGACCACTGTGCGTTGGTCCTCCCCCCCCCCCCCCAACCTACCTTGCGCGGTTACGCAGTCCCCATGAAACACAAACCCGTTGAGGTTTCAAACCTTTTCACCTTGGAACCCGGTTTCAGGAGGCTAGTCCCTGGTTTCGTGAGGATGATGGGGCAGATTTCCTAAAATTTTTTGACGGTTTTGTTGTAATTCAGCACCGTGTGGACGGCCCCTTTGTTGTCCTGTTGAAACACAGCTGATTCACACTAATGGGTCAGTAGCAGAATGGTGGAGCTCGTCAGAGATCCATTTAAATTTGAATCAGCTGTGTCCTAGCAGGGAAAAATGGAAAGTCTTCAGGATAGTGTGCCTTGAGGACCAGGGTTGGGAATCACTGAGCTAAAACCTGTAACCAAAACCCAACTACAACAAAACAAGGCGTAGCTATCCCAACTCCAAACTACCCGTGCAAATCACAAAGAAAATGGAATCCAGCAACTAAACCATTAACCAAACTAAAACGCCTGGAAATAAAAAAAAAAAAAAACTAAAGCTAGAAAGTTATCCAAACTAACACAACCAAACTAAAGTCAACACAAACGAAGGGCAAACTGTTCCCAGGCCAAACAGCTGCCAACTACTGCATGTCTGCTGGGTTCTTTTATAGCTGTAGGGAAGCAGCTCCAGGTGTGTCCAATGAGTCGTTAGCAGATGAGGGACGATGGAGATGGCGGTGGTGTGGTGCCCAGCCAATCACAATGAAGGGTTGAGCAGGATGATTTGCATGTAATGAAAGAAAAGATGAAGTCAGAATCAGGTAGCTGTAACAACTGTCATCCCGGTATCTTACTTTGGAAGAAAACTATTGTAACAATCAGAGATAGAGGTTCAGATTTCAGAATTCTCTCTCCTCATTCTTTCTGGAGCTCGCTTGACCACCATACTGTGCTCTGTTGTAGCTGATGTGAATGTCTGAGAGTAGCCTAAATGTTATTTTTTCATTTTTATCAGATTAGAGGCGAATCTAGTTGGAACAGTTTGGTTTAACTAACTCTGCTGGTTTCTTCTGAGATCTAGTTCTGACTTTAAACTGTTCATATTTGTTTTAATGGTTTGTCTCCACACATTCAGCTCTTTTCATGCATCTTTGGTCCCATCACATTAAACCAGCTTTATCATAGGAAACTTTAATTCAGATTTAATTACTTGTTTTTTCCCCCTCATTTTCATTCTCTTTTCTGTTATATATTGATTGACTGACTAGTTGCATATTTTATAATACATTTTATTTGAAAGCGCCTTCTCAAAACACCCAAGGACACTGTACAGGCAGATAAAACATTAAAAACAGGCCGCTAAAACAGTAAAAACAACAGCATTAGAGGTACCACAGAAAACAAAATTACAGGACAAAACTACATTTTATCTTTGATCAGGTTTAAGATTTGTTTTTAAAGATACTGTGATGATTTTGCATGCTAGCTACCATATCGGCCTTACTTGTCTTAATGAAAAAATCCTGGACAGACTACAAAGAAACAGAAACTCTGCTGCTGGGCTTTTCACCAGAACCAGGAAACATGATCACAGGGTGCCCATTTTAGCATCATTACACTGGCTGATGGTATATTTAAAGATTGATTTTAAGATTTTATTGATTACTTTCAAAGCGCTCTGTGGTCCCTGTTAAATCACTGACCCATGAACACCTTATGATCCCTGGACAGAAGTCTGATCTGTTCCAGTTGCTCAGCAGAAAACAAAGGGGGAGCAGAGCTTTTGTCCAGGCTCCAAAACCCTGGAACAACCTGCCTGAGGGACCCAGGCCAATTACAGCCTTTTAAGAAGCTTCTAAAAATAAATTTTCATCTCAGAACATTTTACCGGTATTCAGTTAACAGCAGTCATTTATATAGCTCTTTTCTAACCAATGTTACCAAATGCAGCAGAGAATTAAAACCTGTCAACTTTACAAGATATGAAGCACAATAAATTTCTAGGTTAGAATTTGCTTAAATAAATGGATAGAATCAGAAAGTTAAAAAGGCTATCTGACAAAGCTGACAGTGGCATAATAATACCAATATCAAAAAGACAATAAGAAGAAGGTATTATATACAGGGATGCACCGATGTCCCCCCCCGCAACCCCCCCCCCCATCACCCCTCCCAACCGAGTTACAAAATTACCAAGATAGAAAGAAGGGGACAGTGCAGAAAAGGCAACTGTTTAAGGATTTAAAAGTATCAGCACGTGGGGTTATGTTCTTATACTTCGCATTTTGAGTTAACTCAAAACAGAGGAGCCGTGCCTGATGTGCAAGTACAGTTAAGGCTCGAATCACAGGGGAGCTGGGCTGCCCTGAAAAGCAAATGAGCTCCCATGAAAGCACTCACCTGAGACACTAAAGGGGAGCTCTAAAAATAGTCCAATTTCAAGTTGTATTTCTTTTTTCATAAGCTTCCTGATATTTCTTTAAATATATGGCATTAGTATGTCAGCACTGTGTTTTTATTAATAGGCTATATTTGATTTACTGAACGATGCAGGAGAACCATTTGTTTCAGCATTGTGGATAGCAGAATAGTTTATTTGTTGTAAGCTGCGAGACATATAGTGACCACTTCATTTGTTGTTTTTTTGTTGTTAAAAGAACTTTCCATCTCTTTGAGATGTTTCAGATTTTTTTTTTTTTTTTTAGCTGCACACAGTTTAGTGTAATGTTTTTTACCACACTGTGCATTTAGGATATGTATATGCACATGACTTGCAAAGTTGCAGTGTGAAGTGAAGGTGGTGGGGGGGACTTTCAGGGTTACGATGTTAAACCTCTATTCAATCCAGAGGGACCCCTACTTCCCCAGCCTTCAGAGCCTTAGTACTAAGTTCAGGAGGTTGTAAATTAAGGTCTTACAAGAAGCAGACCTGTATATACTTTATTAGTATATAACGTAGCTATTCTCTGCTCGCAGCAGTCTCTATTTAAACATGGACCAAAACTCACCTCTCATGGGAAAATTTAAAGGAAGTTTTCTTGTTGCCGAGAGGCAGCTAAATCCTTCCTATAAAGGATGAGTCAGGGACTTTGCAAGTGAATCAGGTTTTTCCTCAGCCAATCTGAGATCTTTTATTAAAGCAAGCAAGCAAAATACAAGTAAATACAATTTAACACTTAAGTCTAATTCCCGTCAATTCAGAAAAGGATAGTTATCTAAAACGTAAGCAAGTTCTATAACCCTGCCACTGATCTTATCTCTGAATCAGCCAAAGAGGCCCTCTTTCTGTTCTATCTTTCCTATAAATCTCCGACTACATGTACACTGTCAGGTCTTAATGCCCAGATCGGATTTGATGCCTAAATCCGATTTTTTAAAATGTGAGGTTACACATATTTTATATGTGACCCATCGGATATCTCGCGATTACACCATCCTGTCATTTGAAACACCCCGCATGCGTACCTATGTTTACAAAACTGAAGTGCTTGCATACAAACAGACAAGAGGACTTTCCAGACAGATACAATGATGGGAAATAGTTAGATTACTGATCTACAATGTAAAAAAAAAATACAATAAAATAAGCCACAAGATTTAGATATAGGGGAGAGCGGGGTAATGCGAGACACCCGCTATTTCTCGGCAAATAAACACATTTGTGGTCAGGCGACCAGTATGTTTTCAAGCTCCTCCCATTACCCACTTACCAGGAAGGAGAAGTTGTGCTAGTGCTCTGTTAAGTATGTTTTTTTCATAAAAATGTGTTTTTTGCATGTAAAAGTAAATTTTCTTGCCGTGAACTTTATCAGCTGTTGTGTGTCAAAGCAAATTGATTCAGGTAGAAAAACTTCTATCAAGCATGTTGATGAACCTCTAACATGTAAAACCATGTACTTGATGCTGGTTAAAGATTAGCCGAATTTGCAAGATATGTTGTTTTTTCTAAAAAGTGGCTCTGGGGTAAAGTGAGACAAATGCTGTGGGGTAAAGTGAGACACTGTCTTGAAGCACGAAGCACAAGTTTAGTTTAGTCTTAAACATGTTTTTGTGTATATATATGTTTTATTTTAGAGTCCCAGGCTCTTCTAACAGGTTCTGATGGTTCCATGCTCTGACCCAGAGGCTGCGTACTAGCTGGTCCTGATTGTCCTTTGTCCTGGTCCCACACTGTGAATGTGAATAGTCACCGATTATTTTGACGATTCGTTGACTAATCGGATGGTACAAAAATTGCAGCATATTTACAGAACCAGTCAAAAGTTTGGAAACGTTCTCATTAAATCTAATGGAAAAATAGGTTCAAGTTTTTCTGGTAGTGTGTATGTTCATTTATGTCAATATACAATTCTAGAAGCCGACCAGACAGAAAAACGAGGCAGCAGAAGGTACAGTGGCTATTTTTAGAGGAAAAACAAAGCTTATAAACATTAGATGATCTGTCGATTATAAAATTAGTCACCAACTATTTTGATTGTCGACGATTAGTTGATTAGTCGATTTATCATGGCAGCCCCACTTTGGATAAATTTCAAGTGTTTGAAAAATGTGCTTATTTGACCAATCCCCATGATTGTGTTACCTTTCTGACAGTAGTTTTGGAACGTGTGGTTGTCAGTCCAGCTGTGATAGTTAAAAATGGGTGTTTTGGTAGTTTTAAAGTGGAAAATGTAAGAGGACCAGCTTACCCACTAACTGGTTCACTTTACCCCACTGAATTTTCGTGTTTGTCTCACTTTACCCCGAGGCTGGGGTAAAGTGAGACACAAGACTCACTTTTTTTTAAAAACAATCATATTTTCATTGCCCTTTGTCCTAAAAACATTCTGATCATTTCCATAACTAGAAAACACCCTGAATTAATGGGAGATGTGAAAAATTTATTGATATATCATTTTGTCTTGGCAAGAAGGAGCAAATGTAAAAACTGTATCACATTACCCCGCTCTCCCCTAATTACCAGTACTGTGGGCTTCAATCATCTCCTGTTGCTTTTTAAATTATGCCAAGAGCGAGTGATTGGTGATTTCTTTAATTGTGTTCTGATTAATTTCCAAAATAAAGTTTTAGCATCTGAAATCAGATTTTTAAACATTTCTGATGGAGCTCGTTAATCGGGGTGATGCGGCTTCATTCTGAACCAATATTTCACTGAACCTGGACGACCCGCAGCATCTGGAGATAAAAAATTTTGTGTGACGTGCGTAATGCGTAAAGGCGCTTCCCTGTACAACATGAAGGAGACCTGAAGTCAGTGACTTCAGGTGTCACCTGCAGCGCCGTGCAAATGATGCCAGCGCGCGCGAAGACGCACGGCTCTGTGGAGACTTCAGCCCCGGATGTTTTGAGTTTAGCCCCGGCTATGAATTTACTGTTTAACCACCTTTTTCTGAAAAAAATCCGACGAAAATCCAAATGACCCAGCTTTCTACCAGTACTTGAACGCACCTCAAATGCGCGAAGGTCCAGCCTAGCTCCCGTTGACAGTGACTGACAGTGTAAATGAGGCCCTAGAGAAGCTCCATGAGCCCCCTCAAGAGGCTGTGAGCCTCCCAAGGAAGCCCTTGAAAACTGAAGTCAGCGTGTTTTATACCTCTGTTGTGAACCCACCTTAATGTGGGACAGACAATTCTTAAAAAGGTGATCTTTAAGGCAATTGGACACAAGAGACAATAAATACCAGCAATTATTACTCAGATTTGTCCTAATATGGTTCCAGCACTTGGCCATCTTTCTATCCCGCAGCTGACACCCTTTTCTGCCTTGCAGAAGGTGCAGGCATGTTTATGTAAATTTATTCATAGAAAGCAGAAGTGCTGAACCACACAAGACATTTCTGACTTACATGTTCAACAATGAATGAAACAGTTAATGAAAGGTTAAGGTCAAGTTCACACTACACAACAAGTGCACACCTAAAAATAAGGCTCCCCTAAAAGCGCCTGAGTAATTTGAGTCCTGAGTGCAGTGAATTACTGAAGCCAAGGCAAGAACAGGCAAAAGGACAGAATTTGGGGGACCAAACATGTTGACCTCTAAATTTTGTCACTGAAATTTTGGGCCATCCAGGATCCAGTATTAGAAAGACAAGCTGTGAGACTCGCAAGACTTCTTGGATTTTTTGTTCAGCCAAGTGTCATCAGCATGTAAGCTGGTAACAGGTAGCATAGGAACAGAAGGGGGCCGGGGGCCGAGGACTGAGTCCTGCGGTACTCCACAACTGAGCTGAGTCACTGAAGAGGTACAGTAAAATTGTTTCGAGTGGCAAAATGTCAGCAGATATAAAGTCATGGATAGCAGAGAACTTCTTACAGCTCAACCAGGACAAGACTGAAGTTTTAATTATCGGTCCTGAAGACAAGAGAAAGATCATTTTCACCAAAACTACTAACTAATCCTTCTCAGTGTGAGAAACTTGGGTGTCCTTTTTGACTCTGAGCTGAATTTTATTCCAACGATCAGAAATGTCGCAAAGACAGGATTTTATTATCTTAAAAACATCAGAGTCCGCCCATCTCTCTCTCTCTCTCTCTCTCTCCTCTCTCTCTCTTGCTAGCATGGAGGTGCATGCTTTTATTTCTAGTAGATTAGACTACTATAATGCCCTGCTCTCTGGTCTTCCTAAAAAGTCTGTTTCTAGCTTACAGTTATTGCAGAACTCAGCAGCGTAAGTTCTGACGAGGACCAGAGGGCGGGAGCACATTACACCAGTTTTAAAATCGCTGCATTGGCTCCCGCTTCATTTCAGGATTTTTTTTTAAGGTCCTTTTAGTGGTTTATAAATATCTTAATGGTCTTGGGCCTTCTTATTTATCTGACTTGCTTTTAAAATATGAACCCTCGCTAGGGCTGGGTATCACCACAAATTTCGTGAATCGATTCGATTCGATTCACCGCAGCCTGATTCGATTCGATTTCGATTAAATGCGATTTGATTAGATTTAGATTAATTTACATATGTTTTTGAATCAGCATAATTTTTTCCTGAATATTAAAGACTTTCTCAGATAACTATTTGTATAAAACAGTCTGTTTACATGACCACTAAAATCAGATATCTGGGAGCGATCAGAAAATTGTTATGATCTGATGTGTCTACATTGTCTACATTTACCAGTCAGTTTGTACTGCAGGTTCACAGCCACTAATGCTGTGATAAAAAGCAGAATTTAAAACTTTAACATCCTGATGAAGACCGTTTCATTCATAATTTTTAAGTTCAGATCTCAGATAAGGTGTTGACATTGATAGAACTTACAATAAAGTTTGATTTGATTTGATTCAAGAGGCTCATAATTAGACCTGCTGCAATTGTACCTCTACCATTATTAAAGCTGATCTAGTTTGTTTTAATCTGTTTGTTTTTTGTTGTCTTGTCAAACACTTTGAAGCAAAATCACATTAATTTCCACCATTTATAACTCGTTCTGACTTCTGACTCATCTTGATGACACCTTCCCATTTATATTAAATAGATTCTTGGTGCAGCCTTTGCATGTAGATCCCGAGGCTGAGAAACCACACTTCACAACTTTCTTCCCGCCCAGGGCATCATGTGACAGCTGTGCTTCACCTAATGGCACCCCATTACATGCCAGCGGCTGGATTTGAATACATTGAATACCATTTTGGATGCACACCAGGGCTGATTTGGTTAAGAAATTAAGAGTAAAATATTGGAGGGACAGGGGAAAAGAGAGAGAGAAAGGGGGACGGAGCAAGAGATAAGACAAGAGTTAACATCAGACTGACTTGCTGATTAAAGAGCTCTGAGAAGAGACAGGATGAAGATGAATGCTGAATTAGTCATCGTTAGGGGGCATCTCAGTGTGTTCAGCTTTTCTTTGAAAAGTGCTCCAATTATTTTATTTTATTCTTAGATTTTATTAGTTTTTGTATGAATATTAATATGCTTTAAATGATCTCCATATTCAAATAGTTTTTGCATTTCTGCTTCTATCTTCTTTCTGCATTGAATGAAAGCATTTCTGTTTTTGTCCAAGGGCTCTCTCTAAGTAGAATTTACTTTTTCAACAACAGTTCCTGAAGTGCAGATTAACAATCAGATTAAATTAAATATTTTGGATATTAGGTGCGAGATGAGACAGAAAGGTGGAAAGGAAATGAAGAAATGCCCAGTGCTAAAGGTTTTAGATCTTCAATGGAGGATACTTTCTGTGCTGAAATTTCCCCAGAACTCCGCTCAGGTGCTGACTCCTTGGATGGAGCAAAGAAAGGACCTCAAAAAAGACCCGGTTTCTGGAATAGTTTCTAGCAGTCATGAGTGTTGGTGGTCTTCATAGAAAACCTCCAGCAGGACAACCTCATGCAGTGAGGTTATCTCTGTGTGGTGTCAAGGTTACTTGTAAAGGTACATTAAGTATGAATCCCTCTAATAACTGCAGGGTGTTTATCAGGAATTTTCTCCGTGTCTCCACTCCCATCCATACTCCGCCTCTCTGTGTGGAGTTACAATGAATACTAAAAAACAGAGTATTGGAGAAGAACCAGGCAGGGACGTTAAAGGTTCAGTCTGGTCACTGCCTGCTCTCAGGAGCAGATCCATAAGTCTCCATCTGTGTGTTCAAGTTACTGCACCAACTGTGGGTCAATACATGTACTTTTGTACATCAGTCACCACGGTAACGAGCACTTCCTGATTGCAGCGTTAGTAGAGATTGTAATAACAACCTTTCTCCTCTGTCCCTTAAACACACACATTAGTGTGTTGCTCCCTGTGTGTGCACCTCCTCCCTGCTCCTCACTGAGACAGCCATTCATTAAATATACAAGGCAGAGCTTTAAATAAACCTGGAGCTGCAGCAGGCTGCCCCTCTGACAGCCAGCCGGGATCTCAGGAAAAAAAATAGGCTACACATGAGGCTGTGTAGCCTATCTTCCAGTGACTGAGAGAGTTTCTGACCTGTGGTGTTTCTATGTCACCTTTCTATCTTCCTCGTTTGTTGAATTGGAAGGTTGATTATTTATTTATGAGAAGGTGAACTTATTTGAAAGCGCGTGATTTTTACTTCTTCTTAACATCTGACTCCATTTCCTGCTTCTTACTCTCCTCTTAGTCTCTGTGGAACTTGACTGTAAAGATTTAATTAAATTATTAACATCCGGTGGAAATGAAAAATCTGTACTTTTCTAACTCCACATCTCTCTCCTCTAGTTGGTTATGTATGTTGGCCAGGTGATGAAAGACATCCTGAAGCTGCCTCGCCCTCCCTCGCCACCGGTGGTCAAGCTGGAGACACGTGTGGATGCAGAGTATGGCCTCCCCTCCACTCATGCCATGGCTGCCACTGCCATCTCTTTCACGCTTTTGTTGAGCGCTCCCTCCAGAGTACAGGTGAGTCTGAGGAGGCAGCTGTGCTGAAACACTGGACCAGCTTTAGATCATTAGGTGTTGCTGGATGATGTAAGGGGAAGGGTTAAAAGGCCATTTCCAAACTCTGTGGATGATTATTCACAAGCAGAAAACATTTAAGACAGCTGCACTCTTCCCAGGGTGGACTTCACAGCAAGTTCAGCCCAAGGTCAAAAAAATGTCAAACTGTCTGGTCTGCTGTCTGGTGATGGGGCTAGCTCTACATATCAGGGTGCTGATACTGGAGCTGGGGTCTGACTTGGCCTGATCTGTGTCCTTCCTCTTTACAAAGAAAAAATCTGAAATATCCTCTTCATTCTTATAGTTTCATAGACAAAATAAGTCTGGTTACAGGATTATTTTCCTCCATTTTCATGCAGTAGGTATTTTGAAATTAACTAACAACTTTGCTAGCCTTCTGTTTGAGCCAGCTCATAGATATAGACACTAGATGCTGCCTTCGGACCCGTAGCGTACGTCGGCTCGGCTGCCATCTTGGGCAGGGGTTTCTTACAAGCAGTTAGGTCCATATCTATGGTTAGGTGTCATTTCTTCGACTTCATGCTGAAAGATTCAGCCTTCTGCAGCTGTCATTTAAGACTTTGACGGAACTGGACAGTCAACTCGTTTAAAAGGAGTGACCATCTAGTTTTACTTTTCCTGACGTTTTTGCAAAGTTTGTATCATCATAATTTCTCACATGATGAAAATATTTCAGTGCTCACTAAATTATTATAAAAGAAACGGTTAGAAAGTTTTCCTTTTTTAATTCATCCTCATATAAACATTTAAAACTTAGTTAATTAGTGTCACACCCTTGATGTTAAAATGCAATATTCTGATAAGACATTATTCAAACATCACATGGATGAGTGTGACATATAGATAGATAGATAGGTAGATCGATTTTTTTTTTTCTCCCTTTTTTCTTTTTTTTTTGTTTTTCTTTTTTTTCTTTTTTTCCTTTTTTTTTTTTCTCCTTTTTTTCTTTTCTTCCTTTTTCCCTTTTCCTTTCTTTTTTTCTTCTTTTTCTTTTTTTTTCTTTTTTTTCCCCTTTCTTTTCCCTTTTCTTCTTTCTTTTTTCTCTTTCTTTCCCTTTCCTTTCCCTTTCCCTAGATATACATATATCAATCAATATATAGATATATCTATATCAATATATACATATAGATATAGATATATACTTACAATAATGCAATGAGGAGACGCACCTTCCCCCTGCCTAAGATGGTGGCCTGGCCAAGCTGACGTATCGCTCCAATGGACAGCAGCATCGGAGGCAGCATCTAGTGATATCTGTGGAGCCAGCTGATCAGGTATTGCTAGCTTAGTCAGCGCTAAGTAACGTGAATACTGAAGTACTCTTAAGCCTCTTTCAGACTTGCACTGGAAAGCTCTGTCCTTTATAATGCTTGCATTCAGACATGCGTTCTGATCTTTTACCTCGGAGATGTAGCGGATAAGTACCAGCTGGTCCCCATGTCACAAAAGCGGAAATGTTGCGGCACGTCGTTTTGTCTGAATGTACAAGAAAATGTTCCAGACAGAGATGAAGGGAGAGTGAGGCTGTGCTGACTTTTCCGCAACATTTCCTGATGTCTGAAAGCGCCTGGGACGTGATAAGTCCACAAGGAAGCAGCATGTTTGAAAAGACGAGTCGGTTTAAAGCCGGCCCCCCCCCACCTTTGTTTTTACCCCCCCCCAGTTTACCCCCCTTTATATATAGTTATTGTATTTTTGTGGGTAAAGTCGGTTTTTAAAGCGGATGGGCTTTACCTCTCATGTTCCGCAATGCAAGTCTGAAAGCGGCTTTCAAGCATCTTTAGTTTACTTTTGACTCCGATGTGAAAATCTTGATTTATCTTTGATAAATCTTTTGAATCTTTGATATCTTTAGTGGAAGAAGTGGGAGCTGGTGAGTCTACCCTGAGTTTCTGAGTAGGAAATCTGATGTCCACTGGTGTTTGAGTTGTATTTCCCACTGGGAACTCAAAAAATCTGACTCATGAGTTCAAATTGAATGCACCAGTAGTCTTACATTGCATTAGTAGTTGCACTTGCACAGGAACAAAATCTCTTCTATAAATGTGCAGCCAAATATCAATATTTTTAAACAATAAATTACTGTATTAGGAAACTGTATTAAAATCTTCTTCACACTGCTGTAGTGATACTGTCCTCCTCTTCCAGTGACCTGTCAGTCACCTGATCAGATTTCAGAGGTGGTCACATTGTCACCCTGGCTATCCCTCTAGCACCACCTCTGCCTGGTATATGTTTGCGTTTATGACAGTATGGTAAGAAATAAACTAAAAAAGAAACTGAAAAAGTATGGCATGTTTGGGAGGGTTGCAGAATAAGGCTTCTTCTCTCTAAAAGAAAAAAAAAGCTCAGCCGCATGATTTAGGTTTACAAAGTTGTATCTGAATAAAGCACAGCCAAACAGCATATTTGAGTTACTATCTTAGTTACTCTTCTTTCCTTGGGTTGAGTTACCTACCTTTATGAAACGGGAAAACTCAGTTTATCTAATTTCAGGGTTAAACAACTCAGGGTTTTCATTAAATCTGCTTTGTGAAACAGTCCCCTGCACAAGTACCTCATACCATCTGTGAAGCACAGTGGTGGAGAGCTGCTCATTTGGACATGAACACCTTACAGTCATTGAATGGACCATGTCTTCATCTGGATACCCAAGTATTCTAGAGTTGGATGTGTGTCCACCTGTCTGATACGTAGCTAAAGCTTTGCTGAAACTGTTTCATGCAAGAGGACAGTGATCCCAAATACAGAATGCAACAGAATGAATGAAAAAGAAAATAATCAAGATGTTGACATCATCCAGTTAAGGTCCAGACCTCAACTTAGTTGAAATGCTGTGGTGGGACTTCCAGAGAGCTGCAGAAATCAATGCTGCAAACCTCAATGAACTAAGCCAACATTGTAAAGAAGAATGGACCAAATTCCTCCACAACCATATGAGTGACTTCTTACAGAAAATCAATACTGCAACTAACTGATGCAGAGGGAGCTTCTGATTGAACTAAAAGACCGTGTGTATAGAAAAAGTTCAGTGTTACGCAGTGGGAGTTTATGAAGGGAGTGTCCCTGCCGTCCATCACAGTTTTGACTGATCTGTTAGACAATGTATTGTGGGAGGCAGGTCCAGCAGTCACCATCAGTCACCATCATCCACACCCACCCAGTGCTGCTTCATCCTCTGATAGACTGGACTGAGTCAATGACTGTCAGAGTCGTTCCCCACCTCTCGTCCTCCTCCCGATTCTTCCTGCCAAGTCAATAAAACACTGACAGACTGAATCATCTTAAATGAGCACCGTGTTGTAGGGAAGTACAGCAGTTAAGAGTTTACAGTCTGCAGAGCTGTCAGGCTGATTTGTGATGAGATCATTTTGACGAGCTCGCTGTTCTCAGGGTCGGAGAAATCACATCACCAACCCAGACACTTGTGTACAGTAGAGCACTTAAATGTGACCTGAAATTCCTCCAGGAATCCCCGGGCAGAAAGAAACATGACTGTTGATGAGCAGTGGGCTGTTAACTGAGGCTCCTGAATGGTTGAAAGTCCTCAGGGCAACTCGGCCGTTCCCAAGGAGGGTCAGAGGTCACCACAGTCAATCACACTGACCCCCTCCTGTCTCTCACATCCTTTGTGGCCATTCATAAAAAAAAAAAAAAAAAAACTCCCTTCATGAAGTGCCACTGAATAGGCTTCCAGCTGCAAAGGACAGGAAAAGACAGAGGAAAAAGGAGGAGGAGATGGAGCGCAGGAGGGGAGGAGGGTGGAGGAGTTGAATGAATACATGAGGCCTCTCCTCACTGTTATTGAAATGGAGAGAAATAAAACCTGCTGCCGTAGGTAAAAGAAAGGAGAAGATGGAGAGACAGCAGAGGAATAAAGGGGCAGTGAGGTAATAACAGACTGGACGTCAACCGGGGAGGAAGAGGAGGCAAACGTCGTGATGAAGGCAGGAACTGTGTGATGAGTAAGGGGCTCGCCCGGGTTTGATCTGACATGTTTCTCTCTGCGATGTTGGTCTGTTTGTGTCTCAGTTCCAGTTTGAAGTGGGCTTGCTGCTGGCTGTGACCCTGTCATCCCTGGTGTGTCTGAGCCGGCTTTATACCGGCATGCACTCTGTTTTGGTGAGACACACACATACACTCTACACACTTTATACAGTACAATGTGAAAGATTTAAAGGTTAACTTTCCTTTTTTTTTTTTTTCAACATGGATTTTATTTCTAGAAGTTTATACGTGCATTTACTCACCGGTAAAATTTCCGTATCACTTTGACTCCTTCTGGCGATATTTAGATTAGTCACCCTCCGGCGTACAGCCATATAATGCAGGGGTGGGCAACCCTGGTCCTCCAGGAGTTTCCCTGTGGAAACTTACCATGTGACTAGTTCAGAGCTTCACATTGAGCTCTGCACAATTACCCATTGATTGAAGTCAGGTTGGTTGCAGCAGAGAGGCTCATAATACCTGCAGGATGCTGGCCATTGAGGACCCAGAATTGCCCACCCCTGTTATGGGAAGAGATGGGGCAGCCTCTCTGTATAAGGCATTATCGGATCTGCAGCAAAACTACTTAATTTCACCAATACTTTAAGTAGAATGAATGAACAAATGAACGAGTACTACAGGGAGTGCAGAATTATTAGGCAAATGAGTATTTTGACCACATCATCCTCTTCATGCATGTTGTCTTACTCTAAGCTGTATAGGCCGTAAGCCCACTACCAATTAATTGTATTAATAACCAAACAGCGGTTCACATTTTGATTTTAATTGAATGACATTTTCTCAGTGGTAAGGTGGTATGTTATTGGCTCGTAGGACCAGGTGTGAAATTTTCATGGCGTTAACAACATTGTCATGGTTCTGCTTTCAGGATGTGGTCTGCGGCGTTTTAATCTCTGCTGTCCTCATTTTGCTCACCTACCCTCTCTGGGAAACCTTCGACCGCCTCCAGCTCACCAGCTGGATCTCTCCCATCGTAGCTCCGTCGCTGCTCCTCTTCCTCAGCTACACATACCCAGATCTGGACCATTACACCACCACCAGGGGGGACACCACCACCATCCTGGGAGCATGTGCAGGCTGCTCGGTGGGATACTGGCTGAACGAGCAGCTGGGGCAAACCTTTGAGCCCCAGGGGACGTTACCAGTCCCCCTGCCCACCCTCACAGCCTTGTCAGTGGCACGAGGTGCTGCTCGCTGCTTGGTGGGAGTCCTGGCTTTGGTGGGAACTCGACAGATTGTGAAAAATCTGAGTCTGTACTTGTTATATTTGTGGTACAGAGTACCAAAAACTGACAAGAGTGCCAGGAGGAGGAAAGAGATTGAAGTGCCATCAAAGTTCACCACATACACAGCTGTGGGACTTGTGAATTCTATACTGGTTAACAGAATGTTTGTTTTACTGGGGCTGCTTTGACCTGTGTGTATGAAGCTGAACAAAGTGTTAAATGATCCTTTTATAATATGTAAAGAATCTAAAGTGAGAGTCCACAGCGGGAATGATTCACTGTATGTGACTGACCCCACTGAGCTGAAATACTCACAGCAATAAAGTTTGTATCCCTCAGCTCTCAGTCTGATCATCATTTGGATCGTGAGTAAAGTTAAGAGCTGTTTGAGTTTCCCCACTCCCCCACCTTCAAAGCTAATACGGGTTAGGAAATCAGAGAAAACAGTTTAACCTCTATCTTCCCAGTGTGGTTATCTGCAGGTTACAGCAGGTTACAGTGTGTTTAGGGTGGAGCTGAAAGTGTTAATCTGTTAGTTTGGGTTAGGAGGAATGTCGGCACACCTGTCAGACTCCATTCAATTTCATCTGACATTCAGATGGGAGTCCACTAAAGTGCCAACAGAAACGCTGTTAATGTTTCCTGTTGATAAAAACAATACAAAGAACGCTTCAAGGCACAAGTCAGGAGTTAGAACACCTTTATTTGAAGATTGGTTTGTATGAAAGGGTAAGGAGTCTGTTCTACATGAAGCACCTGAGTTTGTGGGAAAAACCTTCGAACAGTTTCAAACATCAGATCTTATTGAAGGCAGCCACGTCCACAGACTGAACATGCTCCTCGAAGGCAGTGATTGCTTCCTCCAGCTGATCCGTCCCCACCTTATCGTCCTCCACCACACATCCAATCTGCAGCTTCTTGATGCCGTAGCCCACCGGCACCAGCTTGGACTGCCCCCACAGCAGCCCGTCCATGCTGACGCTGCGGACGCACTCCTCCAGCGTGGCCATGTCCGTCTCGTCGTCCCAGGGCTTCACATCCAGGAGGATGGAGGACTTGGCTACTAGCGCTGGCTTCTTAGATTTCTTCGCAGCGTACTCAGCGAGGCGCTGCTCCTTGATTCTGGCCGCCTCTGCGCTCTCAGCCTCGTCGTCGGAGCCAAAAAGGTCGATGTCGTCATCGCTGATGTTGTTAGTGGAACCGGAGGGAGAGAGGGGGAGTACAAACTGACTGCTGGCTGATGGAAGACGAGCTCTCTCCAGCTGGAAGGACTGGATGTGGTTGTACCAGCGACGGACGTGGCAGAAGGTTTGCGGGGGAGGAGAGGGGATGGCATCGAACACGGCGGTGTCAGCTTGGGATGCCACAAAGCCCTCTATGTAGCTTCTCTCTGCCAGGAAAACATCGAGAGCTTTGAGGCCTGCATGTGTGTTCATGTCACCAAACACAGTTTTTGTGGAGCGTGGGTGGGGGGGCAAGGCCTGCGAGGGAAACTTGTGTGTGATGACTTCCTGCATGGGAACGTCATGTGTGAGGAGGCTTTCAGCAGTGTGGCCACTGAAAAAGTCAAAGCGACAGGTAAATGAGTCACGCTAAAGAGGAACAGCCTAAAGACCAGGCATGCACACACCGAGTTAATCTTTTAATTTTTCCATCCTTGTTACAGATATAAAACATCTCCACATCCTGACACTCCTT
The DNA here is from genome assembly GCA_023101725.1 of Atherinomorus stipes. Classification (NCBI taxonomy): domain Eukaryota; kingdom Metazoa; phylum Chordata; class Actinopteri; order Atheriniformes; family Atherinidae; genus Atherinomorus; species Atherinomorus stipes. The sequence continues at coordinate 248,139 of JALJCO010013283.1, read as the reverse complement.
CACTCTGTCACACACATCATCACACACTCCATCATCTGTGTTAAACTGCCGTGTAAGAGGTTTAGGAAGGTGGAATCACAGGAAGGGTTCGATGTCCATCTCCAGGGCGGAGCAGGGCATGGTGAGCTCGAAACGGTTGATGACGTCTGGGTGGAGGACTCCAAGACGTCCAATGCTCTTTCCACGAACAAAGATCTCAGCACAGCGACCAGGGAAAAAGGTGGAATCTAGAAGGAGAGACAAAATAATAGGTGGATTAATCTCTTCTCCTGTTCGTAATGACAAACCCAAAATAAATCAAGTACATCTTCATAACTAAAAGGGCTTTATTTATGATGAAAGGAAAAAAAAAAAAAAGGAGTAGTGAGATTACATGAGTGCGTTACTGTCATAGCAAATTCACTTGACACAGTAGAAAATGTAAATGTTATCTCCTCCTAAAAGAAAACCACATAAATTTCAGTGAAAAACCAGAGGACATGAATGGGTAAAGTAATGGGGGTATGTATTACAGCTGATGATGGGCACCTCTATCAATGGTCAGAATTAAGGCTGGGCGATATGGACCAAATATATCACAATATATTTATTTTAGATGAGGACATACAATATCTACCAGTACTTTTACCCTAATTTGTCTGAAAGTTTCATTTCAGACAAAAGAAAACACCTGTTTCTTATTATTGAAACATGTTTAGCATAAAGGTATCGCTCCACAGCCGTGATGAAATTGACAAAACACAGATTTGAAATGTTTGTTAAATCGAAGTAATTCAAGATAATTGGCTGTTTTTTTTTTTTATAATTTCTTTGTAAAAGTCTTGGGGAGGATTGTCTCCCAGACAGTTTAAATAATAGGGGTGGGAAAAATATCGATACACTGAAATATCGCAATATTTTCATATGCCGAAACCATACCTAGATTTAAAAACGCGATATCAATCTATTTTACTAATGAAATCTCACGAGATATCATTGTTACAAAATCTCATGAGATTTCACCCAATACCAAGAGATTTCATCAAAATCTCATGGTATTTCGTGAAATCTCATAACAAAACAATGATATCTCGTGAGATTTCATTAGTAAAATAGATTGATACTGCATTTTTAAATATAGATATGGTATCAGCATATGAAAATATCACTATATTTCAGTGTATCGATATTTTTTCCCACCCTTATTAAATAAACAAGTGACCCCTTTTGTAGTCAGTCGAGGTGCAGCCGGTTCATTACGAAAAAATAAATAAAAAAAATTTGCACAACTAACACCGCGATATAATGATACTTGTAGATATCATCTCTCTCTCATGTAAATAAATCACAATATCATATCAGTATATCGCACAGCCGTAGTCAGAATCAGGAGAATCCAGGGATAGCCCCCACATTCACCTTAGAAACATCATTAGGATCCAGAACGAAGTGAAGCCCAAAATGGTTATGATAGGAAGGAGTGAATACTTCACTATAAAACCTCCGTCATCTCCATGGAAACCAGCAGGACCTTCATGATTCATGTCAAACAAAAGCAGAGCCATAGGAGGACACACTAGCAGAGTTTTTAAGCTGGATTAAAACTTCTCACCACAAAACAGCAACAGTAACACATGATTTCTGATTGGCTGCTAGCTCCCAGAGTTTTGTCCCACAGTGATGAGGAAGACATCTTTGTAATCAGCAGAGTCTCTGCTTTCATACGGCATACTGTTTCATGATATGCTTGAAGAGAAATTATCAGAAGTTCTAAAGTGGACAGTGCTGTTCTCCTTTTTTTTTACATTCACATAATGTCTTGTTAACCACATCCTGATTTCTCCTACTGCAAACCAGGGCCCTCATTTGTCAATTGTGCTAATGTACAGCTTTATGCATATGAGTAATAAGTGCAAGAGATCATTTTTACACAAAGTGTGGAATATTTACCAACTTCTGCTTTAAAAGATTCTTAAATATAACAGCTCAGACTATTTGTACGCACAGAATCTACTGATACAAAAAGAGAAACTGCAGGAAATCTCAGCATCAACAAGAATCCTTTATCTCATAGAATAATAATTACTTAATTATTAATCTTTTTTTCTTTTTATAAACACATGTAGTGTCACAACGTGCAAAAGACACTTGTAACAGACGGTGAGAACTTATCACTGATCTGGTATTATCAAAAGATGTTTCAGACTCTGATCTCAGCTGTGAGTTCATCTTCAGGGAGCTGATCTGTTTGAGATCACAGAGTGACTTCTGATGAGAAACCTCACCCAAAATTTATTTCCCACATTCCTTTCTCTATCAAGTCCAATTTTTGTTCCCTTTTAATGTAAACTGTTTTGGAGGCTTGTTAAACAGCCTAATATAAGTCTTCTGTTTTTGCACTTTTATAAGTGTGCCATTTATGTTTTTAGAAAAATTTTAAACATGAATGAGTTAACCTAGCCATTTCTGTTTGATTGCTTGGGGTGTGTTACCATATCTGGTTCAATGAAGGCATTTCTGAATGTAAATGATCATGACTGGGCACGAGCAGGTGACTTCTACCATGTAGAATTTATCAACAGCTTATTACTTCTTAACAGACATATAATTGGCTGTCCCTCGCTTAATAAATGTGTAATTTTTGTACTTGTAAACATTACAAATTTAATTTGAAAGATGGAATTTAGGACACTATAAAATGGCTGCTTATTGAAGGTGCAAAACCTCTGAAAGAGGCACCATGGTTCTAGATTTCGCTTCCTGTTATTGCTGCATGTGTTTTGAGGTGGATTTGATTTTTCCAGAACATGTTTGGGGTTCCCATCACAGACTGAGCCAGTCGAACAGCGTGGGTGATGCTGTGATGCTTTTCATTGTTATTTGTTCACCCACATTTGTTATCAGCAATTACTTCTCCATCTGTTGGTCCAAACTAATCAAAACCAAACAAGAACATCTCTTCAACAACATAAGGAGTAAAAAATGTTTTTTTGTGTAACTGATCTTTGATGGGACAGAAAATGATCTGTCTCAGGTTATTAGCATTAGTATTAAATTTAGATAGCGTGACGATGAACGGGTTGGTTTTCGCTGATTAAGTATCAGAACCAGCACAGTCCAGACCTCCATCACCACTGAAACCAGCAGACTCTTGTCAAACTGAAGAAAATACATTCAGACAGACTTAAGTTGTCAAAAAAAGATACAAGGGTTGTTATGGCAACACACCCCCTCCGTCCACACACACACACACACACACTCCCATCATTCCCTGATTTTTCCCACTGCTGCTGTAATGGTTTCTAAAGCCAACAGCCTCCAAGAGTGATGGAAGTGAGGATTCTGCAGAGTCCAACTGCTCCAGGTCGGTTCGGGAATGTCAAACTGCTGGAATGTGAGTTGGTTCACGCGTCACCTGCTTGACTATAAGTGGGATGTCATGGCAACTGTATAAATAGCTCTGGTATATCTTAAATAACTGATCAGTCAATGAGAAGCCCAGAAACTTTCCACCCACTCTCTGCCAACTTTCTGCTCATCAGCAACAAAACTGGATCCAGCCAAAACCAGGAAAAGTAGAAAACACGTCATCCTGCAAGCAGCAAGTATGGGGTACTTTCAGGAATGTTTACGCAGGAATGAGTTCTGATTTTAAGCAATTTTTTGGTTTTTGAGGTGTTTCTGAATTCTTCATTTTACGTATGACTGTTTTTATGTACAGTTGTCCTCAAAACTATTCACATCCTCCCATTAAAGATAAAAAAAAAATCAGCTGTCAGTGAAATATGTTGAAATTGACTAAAGTGAAAATAAAATTTTTCAGAACAATCATGACATTGATTTTGAACTGTGGTTTAACAGAAATATTAAAAACAATCAAACAAAAAAATCAAATAAGAAAACGAGCTTGATGGGGGTTTCTTAGCTAAAATTTTATTAGGCACCAGTTTGTTTATTGCCTTATACATAATTTAAGCATTGTGAAAATGTGCTAAATATGTAACTTTTAATATTTTAGATTTTTAAATGGGAAATAAGTGGAAATTCATCATTTGTGGGCACAAAGAATATAAAAATTTCGTTGTTTAGAACTAGATGTGTAATTTCATCTGGAGTATAGCATTACATCACACACAGTCTGTGTTTTGATCTCTCGTCCTGTGTTTACAGGCCAGTCTGGCTGCGTATTCGTGAACGTTCATGTGAACTGTTGCCTCCTCTCTCCTCTCAGAGCCCATGGCCCTCCCTCCTCGTAAAAGGTTACAGCCAGCGACCAATGTCAGTGCGCATTTTAGAAACAACATGGATGAGAGTGGAACGAAACGTTAATCTGAAGACAAACAGAGTCTGAAATGACCTCCCAAGAAACAGCGGGTTTGACATAGCACAGATATGTGTATTTATGCTTTAAAAGAGGCCGTAAGTAAGTACAGAAGACAGAATTCCACTATGTTTCTGTGTTTCTTAGATGCCTCCAAAGCCTTTAACCATATCAATCATGGTAAACTATTTGCACAATTACAACTGAGAGGTGTACCTTCATATCTGATTCGGGTTCTTCATTTTTGGTATACTCGCCAAACAATGCAAGTTAGATGGGGAAACTTAACATCTGAACCCTTCTTGGTGACTAATGGGGTTACACAAGGTGGCATTCTGTCTCCTCTGTTCTTTAATGTGTACATGGATGTTCTTTCGCAAAGACTCCAAAACTGTAAAACTGGCTGTGTGGTAGGAGAGAAGCTTGTTAATCATCTTTTATATGCTGATGACTTGGTAGTCATGTCTCCTTATTCTGCTGGCCTGCAGCAGCTCCTCAAAGTTTGTTCAGACTATGGTAAACAATTTGAAATGAAGTTTAACACAAAAAGTCTGTTGTGATGATTGTGAGGACAAAAGAGGACAGGAATGCAGCTTTTCCATCTTTTATCCTGGGAGAAAATGTGTTAGAAGAAGCGGTCAAAGTGAAATATCTAGGTCATGTCATCAGGAATGACCTCGGTGATGATGATGATATACAGAGACAGTGTTCTAAATTGTACGCACAAGCAAATACACTGGCACGCAAATTTGGTATGTGTTCTTGTGAGGTTAAAATTGCCTTGTTTAAAACCTACTGTACACCACTGTATACTGCCCACTTGTGGTGCAGTTACAGTAAAGCTAAATTTAATAAGTTGCAAGTTGCATTTAATGATGCTCTTCGAATCCTTCTGAAGGTCCCTCGATGGATGAGTGCCAGCCAACTGTTTGTACAGAACTCTGTCCCCACTTTGTATGCTGTAATCAGAAATTTTGTATATAGATTTATAATGCGATTGGAGGGTTCTAAGAATGACATTGTCTTGGCTTTAACAATGCCAAAGAGAAGCAGTGTTCGATACCATTCTGGACTGTGGAAGCACTGGAGAAAGTGCTTATATGGATTATAGATGGTTTTTATATTTTATATATTGTGAGTGTGTGTGTTTTTTGTTTCTTTTTAAATATGGACCTGTGTGAGTCTGAAATAAAGATTGAATTGAAATTGAATTGACACTTAAAAACTATGTAGCAGCATAGTGGGGATTTGTATCTGTGCTGTTTATACGACAGGCTTTGCTTTGTTTTTGTTTTTTTTATCATATATATTGCAATGGCATCTAGTAACCCTGCCTTGAAACTTGATAAATATCAATTTAAAACTCTCTATACTATTTGTTTTCAGAATGTGATTTTTTTTTCCTGTTTCCTTACCATGATTCCCTCAAGTTGCCTTTTGAGAGACACACTTTCCCATTAAACCCAATGGAAAAGTGAACCCAAACTTTTAAGAGGTAGTGTACATGCATATATACTTACTTGCTTGTTGAGAGGAGGTTTACAGCCTCATATAAAATCAACAATAATGATAATAATAATATTAAAGCAAATAGAGTATCTCATATCGGAATGGTACAGGTATTGGCAAATATCCAAATTCAGGTATTTGAATCGGATCTAAAGTGAAAAAATGTGGATCCCTCCTTTTCACCCAGTGCAATACAACACCACTGATCCCACGGTGTTCCAGTTTATTGATCAATACATTGCAGGGTTACTTAATTCAGTCCAACGAGGGCTGCAATCCAGCAGGTTTTCCATGTCTCTGTGCTCCAACACAGGTTAATGACTCATTGTGCAGAGCTTGATTAGCTATTGGATTTGAGTCAGTGAGATGGAAAACCTGCTGGATTGCGTCCCCCGCAGGACTGAATTGAGTAACCCTGATATATTGTGATAAATTGTATCAAAAGCTTTCTTGAGATCAAGGAGATTTCAGCTGCCTGGTGTTTCTCTTCTATGGCGTCAGTAATCTCTTCAAGTGAATCAATTAAAGCCATTGATGTTGAACTGTTTGATGTGGATCTATATTCATTGTTGGAGCGTATTTGTTTATCTAAGAATTTTTCTTGTCGATAGTTAAACAATTTTTACAGAATTTTAGAGAATTGCAGAGGTAATGACAAAGGCATTTAATTTAAGTTAATTAAAGTGGCATTTATTACCAGATTTATATAATGGCACAACTTTCACCATTTTGTTGTGGTTCAGAAATTTACCAGTTTGAAATGATTAATTACTATTAGTGGTCCTCAGATCCCACCTATGACCTTCTTCACAGTTTTAGTATCGATGTCATTATTATAAGTGGATTTTTTTGTTTGTTTGTTTTACAATATCAAGTCTTTCTATTTCTTCCACAGCTAAAAGGAACTTTGATTTAGTATTCCTCATAATCAAGAAATCATTCTGGTCTTCAGATGGTCATGCCTCTAGCTCTTGTCATGGCCCAACACTTACATAAAGTTCATTAAAGCAATTTACAAAATCCACAAGGTCGCTTTAATACTGCTATTTTCTATATAATATTGAAGGCAGTTTTACTTAGGTGGATGTTTTGTTTCTTTTTTTGAATAACACCATTCAATATATTCCTCTAATAATATGTTTATTATTTAATATTCAATCACAGCATCCCTTTAATAATCTTATAATATTGGTTAATATTAGGGATGTCCGATATTATCGGCCTACCGATATTATCAGCCGATATTGCCATTAAAATGTGATATCGGAAAATATCTGTATCGTTTTTGTTCGGCCAATATTTTGAAAAATAAAATCTCGTTGCTCCGTAACAAAATCTTGCGAGATCTTTTTCCACTAGCAGCTGTCCAGCATGTAGAAAAGTCCCTATTATTGTGGAAGAACTTCATATCCCAGCATTCCTTTCAGAGTCATGTGACTATGGTGCAGCTGCTGCTGCTACAGACTGACTTGCTTTGAAGCTGCTTATAACATGTCTGTTTTTCAGTTGTTAGTTAAGTAACCAAGTTGTCAGAAACCTTAGAATTTCCCACATGTTGGCTAATACCTGCTAGTATCTGATATCTGGCAAGATATTTTGGGATCTTTGCTCTGAGCAGAATACCGTTGTATTTCTCAGAATATGAGAGATACAACCTTACAGTTCTCTGCATATATCGGTATATATCGGATAATGGAATTTAAGAGTTGGACAATATCGGTAAAAGAGTCTATATCAAGCATCCCTGGCTAATATATATGTATATACACTATATATACTGTGTATATATATATATTTTCATTCATTTTCTGTACCTCTTATCCAGTTCAGGGTTGCGGGGTTGCTGGAGCCTATGCCAGCTATTATCAGGCGAGAGGCAGGTAACACCCTGGACAGGTCGCCAGTCTGTCACAGGGCCAACACAGAGAGACAAACAACCATTCACACTCACATTCATATCTAGGGGCAATGGATAGTAACCAATTATAACCTAACATGCATGTCTTTGGATAGTGGGAGGAAGCTGAAGTACCTAGGAGAGAACCCACACATACACAGGGAGAACATGCAAACTCCACCCAGGAAGGCCACTGTTGGAATTGTTCGAATTCCCCCTCCCCAGCCGGGAATCAAACTAGCGACTTTCTTACTGTGAGGCTCCGGTGCTAACCACCACGCCACTGTGCAGCCCATATATATATATATATATATATATATATATATATATATATATATATATATATATATATATATATATAGTATATATGAGATTTACATTTTGTCTCTTTAGTTTGGTGTTTTGAGCTGTACAATTGTATATTGTGTATTTTTCTCTTCATATGCATTTTGTAGCTATCTCTTTAGTGACCCATGGCTGATCTGTACAATCTGTTTACTACAATATTTTATAAATGGACAATTTCAATCATAAAGACATGAACATTGTTAAGAAGAGTTGAGAATAAATCATGAGAAATGCATCATAACAGCAAAACAAAAGATGACATAACCACCACCTTCAGCCTGAGACTCTCCATCAGACACAGTTGTTAGGTGAAACATCAGCATCTGTTTGCTGAGTGTCTTCTGACTCTTTAGGCCATGGCCTCTCATTGCTGAGTGGACTCCACCGGAGACGGTGGTGAAACTGATGGACATGTCCTGACAACACGTTTCAGGTGATCTCAGATCAGGTCATGACCTCATAACAGGGTTAAGGACACGCTGGCATATGGGGGGGAGGGTCTAGCTAATGGAGCAGAGAGTGGAAAAATTAGGGGAAGAATACGGGCTGAGTGTGTGTTAGAGTCCATTTCAACTCAGCTCTGAGAGTGTGCGCCTGTCAGATGGCTGCTGTCTCAGCACAGCAGAGGCTCTCATGCACTCTCCCACACGTTACACACGCTTTCAGCTGTCACTCTTTCACCCTCCTGTCTTTTTCTGGTCTCATCCACTCCTCCACCCTCTCCTCTCTGGTCTCAGCTGCTGATACTTGAGCTCATTGATCTGTAGAGGCAGGAGGATATCCTACACTGTGACCTTGGAGCATGCCAGCCAAGGGAAGATGGAAATAAGAGGTAGACAGGATGGAGAGTAAGGATGAGAGTCTCTTTTGGGGAAAATGGAGGCTGAAATGCATGCAGATAAACCTGTGAGACACTCCTGATCACCACAGGATAAAACCTCACAGACCTTCCTCTATTTACCCACAACCTTCTTTAAAGACATTGAGTCAGTCATAAATAACTTACACTCTGCACGTTAATAAAAAAATAAAGGTATGAATAAAGCTGATTAGTCAGATTTCATCATTAAAACTCAGTGAAACTGCAGCATTGAATCTAATTAGGCAAGTTTGATATTTGTGTCAAAATGATATTAAATAACAGTTTGTCAAAAATAATCTGTTTCCCAGATAAACTGAAGGAGGTGACTCTATGAACCCGTTTTATAAGACAAAGATTTAAAGAAACTTAAAAGACGTGCCGTCATTGTCCAGAATTTCCCTGCAGCCATTTACAACGTAAAAATAATGCTTTACAATAAGTTGATGCTAAAATCCTGAATTCAAAGAAGACCTGTCTGAATTTTAACTGACCGAAAGGGTGTCTTCCTTTAAGGGTTGTGAATTAACTAAAAAAAAATTTATCTAATGTAGATATCTCTAACTCAAAATTAGGTCTGGCCTCTACTTTAAAATTAAAGAATGTTTTACATTTTCTGCAAATAAAAGCTTGGGGAAGCCATGTTTCTGGTCTCTGATTGATTATGGTGATGTGCTGTAAAAGCGTGCAGCCTTGACTCTGCGTATCATGCTTTAGGTTTCATTCCAAATGCAAAATCTCTGCTTCACCACTGCAGTTTCTATGATTCAGTTGGCTGGATATCATTGACCATTAATAGTCAACTGTGGCGTATGTTCATCTACAAAGCTCTGCAGGTTTAAGAATATTCTCCAAAAACCTCAAATACACATAACCATTAATGATTTTAGGGAAATCAAAAAGACTGCAGGGAAGGAGGAATGTCATTTCTTAAGAGACCACTGTGCTTGAACAATTGTATTTTTGTTTTAATGCTCATTTTGAGTATCATACACATTTCATTTATATTGTATGAGCCACTAGCATCTCCCTTGAACAAGGGATTTCTAATCTCAAAGAGACTTTCTGGTTAAATAAAGTAAAACAAAATCAATAAAAAGAATAAGTTGGAAACTGTCACCAGGATGAACCATCTGCTCTAACATGTTCTGTCGCACTTTTCTCTGCTGCCACGCTTCTCCTTTAAAATCCCCACTCTCTCAGAGATCACCTGCATTGAACCTCTTAAAGTTGAACTCAGAAATACAAATAAGCTGCATCAACTCTAAGAGAAAAACTTTATGCATCAGATCAGCCCGTCAGCTGGTGACAAAACAGCTGCAGATTCCTTCCTTCATACCTGTGTGACATCACATCAGAGACACCTGCAGCACAACAGGTAAACCTCCTTCAAGGTTCCAACTAACCTTTACATTCTCTTTACATTATTTCTGTATTTCTTTTTTTCACACTGTATTTGCAGTATGAAGATACTACTGCTACATTACTTCTGACCTCTGTTACTTCTGATTAATTAATGAACAAACATCCAGATGTCTTATTGCTCTGAGGAAGCACCCCAAAAATCTGGTTTGGTCTCTTTGACAAGGTGTTGAACTGGATAGAGACTACTTTTTTTTCTGTAGATATTCACACATCTAAGAGGACAAAGATATCAAGAGGAGTTCCACAGGGTGCTATTCTGGGGCCTTTTTTATTATCTACATACTCCCACAGGTAATGAAAAACAAATCAATTTACTATGATTATGCACATGACACAAATTAACTATATCACCTGTTAAGTATAATAATTTACCAAATCTCATGAAGTGTCTTAAACAAGGGGCAAATGCCGCTGGAAAAAGTGAAGCCCCAGAAGTAACCTTAATAACTGTAGTTCACTCTCAATCCATTGGGGGCTGGCTCCAAAACAGAGCAAACCCCCATTTACTCCCATGTTAAAAAGACCAACTTCACAGCAGAAATAAACATGTTTACATCCTGGTTCAAAAAATCATTTTAGGTTTATTAAGTCAAGTTTACTTTCATGTCTACTGTAAGGGCGAGAAATTTTTTATAACTTATCCATTTAGATGTTATTTCATCTTGACAATATACAATTAGGGGTGTGTCCTTTTGTTTGACAGGCAGCATACAGGGTGCCAGTTTTAGCTGTGAAAGCTAATAGTTAGCTCCCCGCTTGCACCCAGGAAGACCTCAGCCTGTAGCAGAGTTGCAAAACAGTAGTTTTTAGCTGGTTAACAGCAAGTCTGAGGGTGTCTTACCTTTAGACCGTCTATACTTGTTCGTTCCTGGTCACCCGAGTTTAGCTCAGTTAGCATTTAGCTTGGCTGTCAATCATTTGCCCGAGGGCTCAGAGCAACCCTGCCTTTGCCCATTTTAGCCTTTTTTTCCGGCAGTGACAACACACGCAACACAGCAAGATGGCGACGGTGGGAAACTCCCAACTGGCTTCATTTTCAGGTCTTCAGACGTAACCCGATACAACATCTTTCTTTTTTTTAACAGTCTTTGGTTTCGAAAAAATGAACAACTTGACTCTTCAAAATTTCATTCTAATAGACAAAGAAAAAACAAAGGTTTTTCTTCTTGGACTAGGCTAAGACAAGTTAAAATCAGCACCCATATATGCTCTACAATGTTAAAAATCTCAAAACCAAACCAGAAACCTTCAGTGCATGGACACTTTACAAATTTTTTTTTATTAATTTGATTGATTGACATCAAATTTAGAGAGTTTTAGACATTTTAAGCCACACTTTACTCAAAGTGAGTTGAGCTAAATAGTAAAAATATACAACAATAAAAAGCTCTTTTAAAAGCCAATTTGGAGCTGAAGTCATATGGTGCATGTCAGCCCCATGAAAACTGTGCCCTCCCTCAGCAGGGTGCATGATGCTCTACTTACGAACACAGCAGTACCAGTCACAAACTGGATTTATATAATCTGAACAATAACCTGACTTTTAACCTCCTCTGAGGCAGATTATTGTCTACCAGCTTGTAGATATTTGAAATCTGTTGTTGCCCCCACCCTGTCCATCCCTCTCACCATCTGAAGCCTGGATGTGGTATCCCTCTCCCCGTGCTGCCTTCACCTCCAGCAGCTGCATAGTTCGGTCCAACAGGCCATGGATCACCTCGAAGCCTGGACTCTTGTTGTAGTAAATGGCACAGAAACGCCGACTGTTCTTTGCCCCAACATCTGATGTGAAATGGAGGGGGGGGGGGGGGGGGGGGTTAAACAAGGCTGTCACATTATCAAAATCATCAGATATGACCAAAGTGATCCTTTTCCCCAATTCATTTATATTTACAGAAACAGTTTTCTGAACTCTGTTCAGATTCCCTGCACAATGTTAGTCTCTTATATTCAGCATGGAGATATGTAGGTGTTTAAACTGTTGTCTTTTCTTATACAACAATAAAATATTAGAGCTGTAGCATGATTTCAGATAAGCAGATAAGGAGCAGAATTCTGGATTATTCCATCACTTCATGTAAGCAGAGGCAAACCTTTGGTCTCCTCCTTCAGCACAACATCCGATATTTCAAACAGCTTGAGGGGAAGGGGCATCTTCCTGTTGGCTGCCACAGTTTTAAGCAGGCCTGGGAGCAGGGTGGTGCGCGCCACCTGGTGGAGAAAAAAACTACTATCAGGTTGGAACCGGAGGGAGGGAGCACCCTCTGCTGGAAGAATGGTTTGTACATCTAGCCTCCAAATGAGTTCAGACATTATTTGGAGTATGTGACTCGTTTTTCACATCAGTTATGAATTTTTCGTCTTCTGCGTTAGTCATTACCTGGAATTCCGCTGTCTTGGGATTGGAAATATGAGCTGCTCTGGTCTCTGAAATCTTCTTCCTCAGCTTGTCTGCTATGTCTTCTTGAGAACACTGCAGGGAGAGCCAAGGGACACATGCCTTTTATTAAAAACAGGAAAAAAGAAACAAAATAAAGTTTTTCTCTTTATGCATCTTCATGATGCTTTACCAGAGCAAAGTTGAGAGCCTCAGTGAAACCTGCAGCTGCCAGGTCTTGTCTCAGCAGCTCAGTCAATTTGTTCAGTGGAAACTGTGAATGAAAATTTGGAAGTAAGAACGTCAACAGAGGAAGATACGACAATACTGAGCAGCAGTAATGCATCATAAGGAAGCAAAGCCAGGCACCTGGTTGGCTACGGTGTAGGTGCGAGGCGTGCTACGGGTGATGTTGTTGAAACCGTAGGCGATGGCAGCGTCTTCCATGATGTCACAGGCGTGGATGACGTCTGAACGGGTGGGCGGGATCTCCACCTCGATCTCATCAGCGACACCGGTGGCTTGAGAACGGAGGCACATCCGGGTCAGCAGCTGAGCGATTCTGTCAGTGGACTCGCTGTCAGGAGGAGGAACAAAAAGAAAAATTTCATTCATTCTGAACCATGACAGAAAATCACTAAACACATATTTTACATTTTTTTGTATCTAAAAGACTCACTTGATGCCAACTTTTCTGTTGATAAACTCTCCGGAGAGTTTCTCCTTCCTATAGGCCAGTTCCTAAAGAACAAATAAGTCAACATCAGCAAAAAGTCAGGAGACATTAAAGAATGAATAAATAAAAAATGAAAAAAAATAACATATCTAAAAGTATTGTAAGAGAATACAGTACTGGGTATATGCAGGTCTTCCCATCCGGGTACACCACCTCTGCCTCCTCCACCCTAAAGAACAGCAGAAAGAAAAAAAAATTAACAATTTTCACAACAACAATCTGGCCCAACCTGCAGGATGGAAGCAGGTATAAAGCTAAAATTGGGGGAAAAAATTAATTACATGAGGTCCATGAGACAAATTCAAGATCTTACAAGCCAGTGTTAACTTCGTTGCTGAAAAATTTTCGTCATTGTCTTTGTCAACGACCTATTTTTCTCAACAAAAACTAAACCAAAACTTCACGAAACCAACGCACGGGGATCAAAGCTATAACGAAATTTAATGACATTTTCATCAACGAATAAAAACAAGACAAAAATAGCTCACAGCAAGAACAACTGTGTGTGGTGAAAGGTGGGATGTATTGCAAAGACATCCAATAAGAGCACAAACTCATGCAGTGAGGCTGCACACGTTTGGTTACCCGGGGAGATGCTAAACAGTTCTCACGTGTTTACATTTCGTTTTTAAAGTGATCTTACAAATGTCCAGTCCGGGGAGAAAAAGAAGTGCTGAGACACGGACATGTTTCACGTATGACGGAATGACGCAACACAAAACGTTGAGTAAACCGTGCGGAGCGACTATAACCAGCAGAAACACAACCAACCTGAAGCCATGCTGACACAACGTCGAAATGTTGGTGTGCTGTTGCAAAGTTAGTTATTTTTGAAGAAAGAATTGACTCATTGCTTTGATATAATGATCATTTTAAAAAAAAAAAAAAGGCCTGAAACATGTTATAAAAAGTAGTAGGTGTTGTGAAGGGGAAAGAAAACATTTTTTTTAAATGAACAAAGTCAGTTATTCAAAGGCGCCAAACTGACTGTTATTTCATTTGATTTATTCACATATGTATGTATGTGTGTTCTCTCTCTACACAAATATATGTGTGTGTGTGTGTGTGTGTGTGTGTATAGAGAGAGAGAGAGAGAGAGACTCCTCAAAATTATTTATACCCTCCAATTAAAGAAGGAAAAAAAATCAGCTGTCACTGAAATAAGCTGAAATTTACAAAAATTATATTAAATAAAAATTCTATGAATATCATGACATTGATTTTGAATTGTGGTTCGAAAGAAAAATTAATAAACTCTCAAAAAATAAAACAATAAACAAGCATAATGGGGCTATAAGATGAAATTTTGTTATGTAACACTTTGAGGCAATCACTGCAATCAGATGTTTCCTCTAATGTTCAAAAAGACTTTCACACCTGTTGACAGGTAATAAGGTCCACTGTTCATGGTAAAGGTGTTTTAATATGTCTGGGGCAGTTTAGTTTGTTTGTTTTTAAAAAAAATTATTTACAACCAAAATTCAAAAGCAATATCTTATTTCAATAAATTATGATTTTGTACATTTTTATTTTATCATTAGTTTATTTTGTATCTCGCTACTTGAATTACAATTGTGAATTTAGCATTTTCTTTAATTGGGGGTATGAATAACTTTGAGGACTGTACACACACACACACACATATATATATATATATATATATATACACACACACACATACATTATCCACATACATACACACACAGTATATACATACATATATATGCATATGAAGAGCACGGCAAATTGAATAAAAAAATTTGCTTTTTCTGACTAAATCTGTTTATGCATGCTGATACATTCAAACTTACTCATTTATATAGTACACTATTTATTAGTCAACTGAATCTACTGTATCTTAATCTACTATATTATATTTTTGTCGACTAAAACTAGACTAAAACATATTGAATTAAGATGAAATTATGATTAAAACTAAACAACATTTTAGTCAAAAGACTGGCAAAAACTAAATCAAAGTTTGCTGTCAAATGAACACTGTTACAAGCATTTATGGAGACGTCAGAACAGAGCAAGATTAACAGCAACAACAGAAAGTTCATGAAATTACAGAGAAATGACCCAGTCTTTGAATCTGGAGCTTATATTAGACTGCAGCAAAAAGCTTTTCAATGACATGCAGCAGATGAACTGATGTGATGGAAAGCAGATCTCTCAGGATGTGGAAGTCAAACTCATCTTATGACTCAGCTGAATTTTTCTTTTGTTTTCTTAAATTATGTACATTTGTTTGTTCTTCTAAGTTGTCTTTAAATCGCAATGCTTTCCTACAGGCTGCTCTACTGCACCTTGTAAATTGCCCCTCAAGGACTAATAAAGTTTGCTAAACTGAACTGAATGGAAAACTCTTCTAATGGTTTTCATCCTACTCAAGTCACAATTTTTTTTAAAAAAGGCAGCAAAAGAGTTAACATGTTTACCGTTATCAGAATTATTAACATCCCTCTTCCTGTCAGTGTGAGGCAGACATGACTTACGTGAAAGGCTGAGAACAGTACTCGCTGAACATGGTCACCATCATGTCCAACACGATCTTCGCCTGCAGGGAACAAGATGAGGTTTCACTCTTATTCATGGTAAATTTCCAAACGTCTGATTAATTTTCTCTTTCATACCTTGGTCAGATCTGTGGCTGTACACTCGATAAAGACATTCTTCGTCTGCAGGCTGATCTTTGAATGGTCCCCTGTAAAAAAAAAAAAAAAAAAACATTATTTCAGACAAGCTCATCTTTTGTCTTTTTATTTTTTCAAACTGAAGACTTCTGTTTTCCACTTGAGCAGAAGATGAGAAGTTCACAGAGTTTGTTATGGAAGAGAGACCAGGATAGAGATCCTGTCCTCACCATTGATGATTGGAGGCATTGACAGGACAACACCATTGCTGTCATAGATGATCGGGTACACGGGTTTGTCCTCGATAATATGAAGATAATGCCTCAGGTGACTGTCAGTCTGTAGGAACCAGAACAATAACACCGGGTCAGAACTGCTCAGAGATAAACTGGACCAACATGCAGCCGTCCGCTGGTCACCTTGTACAGGCTCATGAGCTGGGTTGCAGTGTACTCTTTGGTCTGGTTCAGCGGCTTGAAGCTGATGTCTCCAGGGGGTTTGGCTGTGTATGTGAAAGGTCCTGAGATGGTGTCCAGGTCGTGGGTCCCAATGGCCACCAGACTCCTCTTTCTGCATAAAAGTCAGAGACAACCTCAGTTACAACAGATGGCTGTAACACTCACCAATTACACTCTAAAAGAAGTTTCACTGGCTGTAAGACAGCACGGGCACATCTCCAAACTATGGTCAAACCGAAGCTTTCTGCAGTTTTCACAGAAGTTTTATTCCTCAGGATTAATTCTGCCTTCTGCTTTCAGACCCTGCTGCTCCCTTTGCTTGCAATCGGGTTCAAAGTAGCATGAAATTAAATAAGCTCATCTCTTTGAATGAATTCAAATCAAATCTAAGAGGCAGACACATTAAAATGCACATCCTCTGATTGACCTTTGACATTTTATGATTTGTGATAATTATATTCTGATTTAATTATAAGGAAATGCATCCTCCATTTATGTTGAGCAATTTGTGTAGTTGGCTGGGTTGTAATGGTGCTGCTGTCTTTGTCGATGATGCTCTTAAACAAAGTGGGGTTTTTTTTTTTTCCATTTCAGTGGCATCTTCCTTATTAAATTAACCATCATAAATGCTGCTCCATGTTTGGTCCTACTATGTTACATTCTCACAGCTTCAAGGGGCAGACAAGTGTTCAGATCATGTCTCAACATTCAGGTCAATAAGCTGCTAGCTCTCAGGACCAATAGGACCTGAAGCTTTGGATCTGTGCTCACATCTGCAAAAATGAACACAAAGCACAAGCATGAGATTGTCTGTGAATGACGTGTCCTCTGTGTTTCTATGATGCTTTAAACATGTTTTTCTTTACAACCTCAAACTATGGATGGTTAAAGCCTTGTGAAGCTCATAAATCCCTTTAGCTTGTCTGCTATGAAACCATCTCACAGCTTTGAAGCATTTGATGCAGTAAAAGAGCGCCATCTGCTGGCTGGACACGTGTGACTGCATTTGAGGGGAAGCTGTCGGCTGTAATAAGTTCCTCCCCTTTTATTTTAAAAAAAACATGCACAGTTATTAATATAAATGATGAATGGGGGGCATTAGGTTGCTTTCATTTTGGTAATATCATAAGATTATGGTGCATCTTAATTAAATCAAAGTAACTTATCTGTAATAACTGAAGCTTCCCCAGCTACATCAGGGATTTTAAATTAGAGGTCTAACAATACAGACATTAGGATCGATACATCAATACATTGTAGAATAATGTATTGATCCTTAATCAATCCAAAATTGGCAAAAATTGATATCAAACCCGCTTTTATTTTGAAAATAGATTTATTCTGAAGTTCCTCTGACACAAAATTTTCCCCCTGAGGGGGGATACTAATGTTGATGTATTTAAAAGATCCATGTTTATAGTTGTGCAGTGGATAGATGTGACACAGGGTGACTGTACTGCATATGTACGTTCAAGTAAGTAGGAACTTACAGTTAAGAAAACAATAACCTAGTTTATTACTTGTAATATTGTTTCATATCATTTCATATCGACTGGTGGATCCTAAATCAAATCGAAATTGTATCGTGACTGAATTTGAGATCTCGACAAACATCAATTCGCTATCCACTGTATCAATAAAATATTGTGATCAAACACCCCTATTTTGAATTAGGGATGTGACAATATGAAAATTTCATATCACAGTTATTGTGACCAAAATGATCACGGTTATCATTTTTATCGCGGTATATAGAAACACCCCCCAGCATCTTTAAAAACATCCAAAATGGGTCCAAATGTCTACTTTGTGCTTTTTAAAGGGGGGAAAAATTTCAAGAGAACTGTCCATGTGGGAGCCTTTGTTGCTTTCCGCCATGTTTTCATAAATTAAACATTGCAAACTGCGACTGCTGCTGCTTTTCCAGCCAGTGAGCAGCATCACTGGGAGTTTTTCAAAGTGCGGTAATCAGTCACGGTTTTAACGATAATTAAAATTTGAAACGGTATTACTAATCGTTGGGAATTTTATCACGGTTAATCATTTTACCGGTTATCGTTACATCCCTATTTTGAATCAAGGAAAAGTGTGGTAGGAATGTGTGTTTGTGTAACTGGGATAGTGACTGTGTTACTGTACCGATAAAGTTTTAATGTAGAGGATTGAAACCACCTTTAAGCATTCAGATATTGAAAAGACCAAACCCTTCAAATCTCCACGAAGCACTTCAAACACATCTGACGCAAGTCTGATGTAACAAAGCCTCAGTTGATGTGGTCATGTGACTTTTGGCATGCAGAAGGAACATACTGAAACCGTCCTCACAACACTTCTGCTTCATAAGGTCAATACTAGGGCTAGGTGATCATATGTTCACACTTCATGATCGCAATAAATTTCTGGTTGATCATGGTGACTATTATTGAGGCTATTTACTCGGCCAAACATAGCGTGGATGTGCATCGCAAAAGCCAATCAGAGTGGACCTTTTCCTGCTCCAATTCCGTTTGTAAGTTGCCGAAAAATTTAAAGTTATGCAGCAGAATGACGAAACATGGAGCTGAGGGCAGCAAAATAAACATCAGGCGTGTGAGTTAGATAGCCGTCATCAATTATCTTCAAATGATGAGATCATTGTTGAGAAGAAAAGTTACTTAACGTCAGTTGTGTTACGGTGATTTGGGTTTCTCCTAAGTGACATGAAGCAAATTATGCCAATAGGCAGGGCATGTCACAAATATGTTTAATCATTTGAATTAATACCATCCAAGTAACTATATGGAAAGTATAGAAATGTGAGCACAGTCTGCACAGCCTGCCAGTAGACCTAGCACTAGAGCCACTTTCAGACTTGCATTGCAGAACATAAAGTCTACCCGCTCTTTAAAGCAACCTTTACCGATCTTGCATTTCAGAAAGCACAGCAAGATTATTTGAATATAAACAGTCCCGCCTCACTCCTAAGACACACCCCCTTATTCCCTCTGCCTCCCAATGCAGAAGCAAAGGTCTGACAGGCAGGACAATCCTAAAGGTGCACCCCACTTCAAGGATTGGTTGGAGTTTTCATTGAATATTTAGAGATTAGAATAATAATCTATTTTGATTAATGGTGGTTCTGTCTTTTATTTCAGAGTTCCATTACCTCATTCACAGCATTTTACCCTACTAGAAAAACAGTGTAAGAATGCAACATTGGTAAGGGTTGCTTTAAAGGGACTAGAGGCAAGAAAAAGAAAAGAAACTTGCGACTGCCGCGACTGGCACTTCAGATGACTGCAGCCACGAGCCAAGCTGTCACGGGAGCGTGCACAAACTGAAGCTATAATGTTGTTTACTACGCTTTTTCTCTGTAGTTGCACTTTTTAGTGTCTTTCAGTTGATCTGGATTGTTTGCTGACGGCAGAAGAATCGATAACTATCGCTTACAGTGTTTGAATTTACCGCGACCGTCTTCTTCCTGCATGAAAACTGTCAGGGAAGCGGATGCAGCGTCATTTGACGTCACGTCTACAGGGCAGCGTGGGAAATTCGGCCACCAAATTGCAGCGCTTTATGCAGCACATAGCCTGTTCAAGACAACGCAGAGAGACATGGGTGGGCTTGTTGTTTTTGGGTTTTAACGCTTCATCACCCATAAGTATTAAAAAACTGGACATGCTTGTTTATTCTTGCCTCTCTAGTCCCTTTAAACTGACTCTTCTTTTCAAACATGCCGCTTCCTTGCAGACTTATTGCATCCCAGGCGCTTTCAGACATCAGGAAATGTTGCGGAAAAGACAGCACAGCCCCGCTCTCCATTCACCTCTTTCCAGAAAATTTTCTTGTGCCTTCAGAAGGACGTGCCGCAACATTTCCGCTAGGGCTGCACGATTCTGGTAAAAATGTGAATTGTGATTTTTTTGCTTAAAATTAAGATCACGATTCTCTGAAACGATTTTTTTCCCCAAAAGTATTTATTGCACAAATAAACTTTAACAAAACAAACAAAACAACCTATTCAAAAGGTAATTCAAAATAAAGCATGTGTTTGCACAAGAGCTTTGTTGGAGCATTTCTTTAGCAGATGCATAGTTGTAATTCTTTAACATTGGTTAGGGGGTGGGGAGGCAACGGCACTGTTACATTTGAGGGCGCTTGAAAAAATCTGGGAAAAATGGAAACTTATTTGTGATAAGCTCATGATTAAAAATGTTTCAGAATTGTTGTGGGTAGAATTGAGATTGCATGTATGTGTGAATTGAGATCACGATCTTTTAACGATGAATTGTGCAGCCCCAATTTCCCGCTCTTATGACATGTGGACCAGCCGGTATATGTCTGCTACATCTTGCATGTCTGAATGCAAGCATTGTAAAGGACAGGGCCCGCAATATTACCACTTTCCAGCGCAAGTCTGAATGGGGCTTAGTAGTTTAGCCATGGGGAGCCAAAGTCACGCCCCTTCCGGTTAGCCCCATGGGACCCAAGAGGTGAAAAAATATGAGTGGAAGTCAATAGGGAGAAAATGATTATCTTCTGGTCCCAGTTGTTTTCTGCCCTGGATTCCCAGTGCTCTAATTATTCTGGGACAATTTAGTTTGGTTGTTTTTGTTATTATTATTTAAAACCACAATTCAAAATTAATGTTTTATTTTACTAAATTATAATTTAGTTAATTTTCGTTTATTATTTCTTTTTTCAGTTTCTTTTTATCTGAATTACTATAGTGAATTTATCCTTTTCTAAGTGTCTAAACTTCCGGCCTGTACTGTGTGTCTTCGTATGTTAATAAAATGTTGCGCTAATTTCTACTTTCCTAAATTTTCAGCACAGAAACTTTAAAACTGGCAGTATTTCTTTTTAAAAATGTGATGAAATTGAGGTCAGTCCAAATTAAAATGATATTGTGGTAATCATTTTTGTCATGTCATCCAGCCCTAGTAGGTACAGTCCAGCAGACAGGCTCGATCATAACATCACTACCTGAAACACCCTTCACAAAAGCAGCAGTCAGTCATCTCTGCAGTTACAGATGAATTACAGATCAGCTTCGTGTTTGATCTTCTCTGACCTGCAGATGTTCTGATGTAACTTCTCCTGCAGCTCAATAAAACTGTCGTAGCGCTCCTGCGTGAAAGTGATGTTCCTCAACACAGCTGCCACAGCATAAGGTCGCACTGCCGCCGTCTGCACGGAAAAAAACCATTAGCAAGTCATCTGAACAGCTTCAGGACAATAAACTGGATGCAGGTAGATAACTTTATACGCACCTCTTTGGTGATAATAAACCTCTGAGGGTCTCCATTGCCTGGACGGACACGTCTGTAGCGAGGTGCCTCCAACCTGAAACAGTCTCTGTGTCAACTTTGAAGTTTCATTGAGCGCAACAAAAAGAACAATGACTCTGCGGAGCAAAAATGATGTCATCCAAAATCTTATTTGTAAGAATGTGGCTTAAACTTCTGCGTAGTAGAATATGTCTCACTTATTCTTGAAGACCTGAAGACCACGGACCAGACCCTCCAGACACAACAGGTCGTAGCGATTGGCAGGTACGTCAATCTTGTACAGAATGACGTCAGACGCATCTGACGCCTTGCAGTCGCCCTGTTCTCGGCTGATGATCTCCTTCTCTGAGGTCTGTGATGGAGTAATTGTTCAGACAGACAACCACAATGAGCTTTAAACCTTTTCTACAAACCAAAAAGCTGTTGTGTGGATCTAGTCAGTCATTTACTTACAATTTCATCCAACTCCAGCCCAAACTCAAAGCACAGCTCGTCAAACTCCTCGTCAGCTAAATTTAAAAAAAAAAAAGAAAAGGGGAAAAAAAGAGCCATTAATATCGAACCACATTTATTTTCTTAAAAGAGTTCAGTGGTTAATTATCCAGTTTACAAACACTTCAGCTGTCATCAGGGGAAATGATGCAATCACACCTACATGAGAGCAATACACTCTCTTATACATATATGCAAAAATCCACTCATGCAAAATGATAATATGGTGACAAGTACCTCCAAACAATTAACGTTTTATTCAAGACAACTACTGTAAATCCTGATAGCTGGCTGAACTTAGCATCCACCTCGCTGTTGCTAACTGTCAGGCAGCAAGCTCTATCAACATTCTGACTTCATTCCTCTTTTAAAACCTAAATAACTCGCTGAAACATAAGAGGGAGATTGTCTGTGACTTGACTTGTAGTCACAAATCCGACTCACTGTAAGTTCTGCCCAATGCTTTAAACAGAAGGTCCCGTTTCACTCCGACAGTCGGCATGTTGGCTGCTAATCCTCCTCAGCTCAGCGAGAAAAGGACCCTACGCACCGGCTGTAGCTGTCCAGAGCGCTGCCTCACGGAAATCATCATCATGCGCTCATAGGCGCTCATCTCCGGTAGTCATCACATCAGTCTACCTACGACCAATCAGTCACTCCACAGGCACTACAGTGTATGACAGCATGCAGTCCTAAATCTTTATCATTTGTTTGATTAATATAAGCTACCTTATTAAACCCCACACACTTTTTTTTGCTTTGTTTTGCGGTGGTTATAGTTCATTAGCCTATTAATTCATGAATAAGCAGCTACCTCCAGCCTCTTAAAGGGATACAGTGCAACTTTTGACCCAAATATTTGCCAAATATTCTAATATATTATATAATTATTAATTTAAGTAATAATAGATTATTTCTGGTGTTAATAAACAGCACTTGATCTTTGCACTTGATGCATGTCAGTGGTGTGAGGGGGCTGCGCTCCTCAAAAAAACAGATATTGTAACTTTGCAGGAGTTTGTCTTTCATTGGATCATGTAAATCAACTTGATGTATTCAAATCAACTGGTAAAAGTGGTCTGCAAACATAATGCGGCAAGTTACGCAGCGAGAGCCCGGTCAGGATTCAATCCCAGACTCCCAGGTGAGAGTCAGGGGCACTGGCCAGTCAGCCAAAGGGATATTCCTGTGGCCAAGTAGCCAGGGTTGGGTGATCAATCGGAGGCATAGTGACAAGACTCCACTCTGTCACATCTCTCCCCTCTTTCCACAAGCACGTCCTCGTGCTCCATGCAGGGTGCCACCAATTACAAATTATATATGTATGTATATATATATATATATATATATATATATATATATATATATACATATATATATATATATATATATATATATATACATTTATATATGTATATATATATATATATATATATATATATATATATATACACACATTTATATATGTATGTATAAATATATATATATATATATATATATATATATATATATATATATATAGCCTTTAGAGGCTTTGTATGAAGCTTGTCTACTGTCTTAGCTTAATAACTCAACACGGGAGATAAATGATAAATGAAGTTTCCTTTTATCTCCTCACATAAACAAACAGAGTTGAAGGACTGTGTTGTCAGAACTGTTGAAGATAACTTAAATGCCTGAAGGTTATGTGTGCGCGCGCATGTGTGTATGTGTGGCTTCTCATTCCTTATGACCGCCAGTAACCCCATTCAGTCACCTCGAGACCTCCTTCCATCCGGCCCCTCGCACGCGCCACCTCCATCAGTCCAATCACAAAGCAGGGTCCCCCTCCCTCTACAACACCACAGCGCGCGCGTGCCTTCTGCGCTCAGGTGGCACATCAGCATCAGCGGTCAGCGGCAGACGGGAGGCGGCGGCGCAGTGAGCGGAATCGCGGCGTTCAGCGGTGAGTTTCCTGTGCTGGTTGAGTTGGTGATGCTGCGTCTGCGTGAAACGGAACCACTTTATATTTTCACGTCCGCGCGGTTGTGCTGCGCGTCATGTTGTTCTAGATAGTTTAGCGGCGCGCACTTAACCATATTACCAAACTAATGAGTGGCTCTGATGATGCTCAGTTATAAGCAGTTTTGGTCTCAGCATCCACACATTCCAGCTGTTGAATGATGGCGGACCGCGTGCGCGCCAGGGCAGTTTTCAGGAGTACAAATTGTCTTTTAAGTTAGCTAAATAAATCTGCTGTGGGCAGAGGTGTTTTATAGACGTGAACCAGAAGTTGCTCTTCCATGACTACGTGTTCAGCTCTTGTTAGTGTGCGTTGCAGCTGGAACATCTGTGGCTTCCTGCTGATGCATCTGCAGTAACATGATCTCAATGAACTAAAGTTCTCAGTGCTTCTGCTTCAACTCCAGACTCCATGCATCATGTCTCCACATGGATCTGAGATTTTTATCAACATCAGCACACTCATATTTCTCACACTGGGAACGTTTCTGAAATGTTATGAAATGTCTGCTTAAACAGCTGCAGTGAAGTGGCCTGTGGCAGCAGTTATCAAATGATGGAGGTCCATTAGAGCGTTCCTGTGCTAACACACAGAGACACTGTTGTCTCCAAGGATGGTCTGATGTGATTAGAAAGCCCACAAACACACACTCCTCCCCTAGGAGATGTGATTCTGAGAAGGGCACATGTTTACTTGTTCATGGTGCTGTGAAGCACAGCTGAAGTTGACATTTTTAATATTTTAGTAGAGAATATTACCACGCTATTGGGGCTTTTCTGGCTGCTGAATCTGAGCTTACAGCAGAAAGGTTGGTGACGGCGATGTCTGCCAGCAGTTTGTGTCACCATGTGCACACAAAGCAAAGCTGCAGCCTTATCCGCGTAATCCAAACAATCCTGTTTTGTGTTTTCTCTCATCATGAAATCACAATTTATACGCTTTGAGTGTTTTGCAAGCTTTTGATTATGTCACCGTTTGAAACCGCCAGATCTGTCCTGCAGCACCCACACATACAAACCAGCAACACATACACACATCCTTATTCTTTTCACACACACCTACACACAAACGCAGAAGTCTGACCCACTGGACCGAGTCGTGTGCTGCTGCATCGTCTGCCTACAATGGCCATGTTGAAGCTTCTGCTAGACTTCAGCTGAGTGGGTGTCAGCATGATGACATCTGCACACAAAAGACGCCATTCATTCAGTGTCTTCAGGAAGCAATGATTCCCTCACACACACACACACACGCCTGCTCACCCCACCATTACGTAGACCATACCACAATATTACTCAATTAATCCCTGAGTGGAAGCTGGCCACAAAGGCTGCTGGTTGCATTAAGACGAGTGTTGAGCAGCCACACCGAGACCGCTGAAGGTATGAGTTAAGAGATGTTCAGATGTTCTGCATAAATCTTGAAACAAAGACAAAACAAAGACTTTTTAGTTTCCTTTCAGCCTCAGAAGTGTGTGTTTCTCAGAGTGATCGTATTTTCTGAATCCTACCTCAGTCTGACACTTGAATTTTGTAAAAAAGTAATTTTCAATCTCCTTTGAGAAATTTGATGGAGAATGTTTGTACATTTTGTGGCATGACAATTTAACTATCTTTACACCATGTTTAAAACTTGAATTTATAGTTTCCTTATTGATTTTAGGTTAATGATCTGTTAAGTGAACATTGTTCCAGGAAGTAATGATTAATTAAAGGTCAGTTTCCAGTTCATACATCAGCTGGAAACCAGTTTTGGTTTCACTTCCTGCTGCAATTTAAAGCAACACTACTGCACATAACTTTCTCATTTTAAAACTCCATGCTTCTGACTCCATTTAATGGCAGAGTGACATTTATTAGGTACATTCCTGGAGGCATCGTTGCCAAGCAGCTTTCCGAGGCAGAGAAACAGCAATTCACAGCTTCATTTTTTTTGTTCCTGTGCATCACTTTACACAGTACACCAGCATCTGGATATCAACACAGTAGCTGTTCTGAAAGCGGACCATGGCTGATTCACGGTTGGCAAGACAGACTGAAGACAGAAAAATGGCAGAACAAGAGATAAGAAAAGAATCAACATTGGACTGATTTTTGCAGGCTGGACATTAGCTGTCACTGGGGCGCCTCAGTCAGAAAATCTGCCAAAGTTCAGTTGTGGGGCTTGAAAATGAACTTTAAAAGAAAAGCTACCTTGAAATATTTGAATAACGTTTGGATATTGTGCAGAATGTCATTAAATACTGAACGCAATTATTTTTTTTAGAACAGGATTTGTTTGAATTTGATGTACAAAGTATTTAAAATTTCTCCCATTAATACCAATGACAGTCTGTAGGGAGTTCGGAGCTGGAATTGCTGTAGTTTTTGGAGTGAAATGTCTTTTCCATTCAATGCTCAGCTCTTCGGGTTTCCGATTTTTCAGTTTCCAGTCATTCTACTAGCTGACCGGTGTGGACATGTATTAGACATCTCCTCTAAGTTTAGACCCAAATTCACCCGACTGTAATTGGTCTATTTTTTAACCCAAATCTAGACGTTATAATTTAATCCATTATTATTAAATATTATATTAAAAAACAACTGTAGACTGTATAAATGATGGTCAAATGTTGAATCAAAACATTTGGCAAGCCATTGATCAACGTACAGTGCAGTTTAGATTTAGTCTACAGTAAGCTAGGCTTAGCTTAGACGGCTAAAAAACTTTCACTTTTAGACCAGTGGTAGACTGATTTTAGCCGAGACGTCTAAGGACCATATTAGACGTCTTTTAGACCAAAAAATGCTCAGTGGGGAGCTGCGGTTGGAAAACATCAGAAAATCTAAACGTGTACGTTCGGCATGTCATGTTTGTGGCTTCAAGTTCAAAATGAGAATTTATATTCTGAAAAACATTCCTGCATTTTAATTAGATGTGATTGAATGATTCTTGAATCACTACAGTCTGTTTAATGTTTTTGAAGACAGGGTTAAAATACTCCGTTCTCTCGTAAAAATGGAAAAAGACAAAATAAATGAAGCAGTTTGTCTTTGTTGCTTCATGTGAGTCAAGTGTAATTTCTGATTGTCAAAAGACAGTATGAATATTAGTAGTAGGTGATAATGTCCGCAAAACAATGGTCTCAGTTACCAACAGCGCAGCAGATACAGTTGAAAATAACTTTTAAATAAAAGAGACATAAAAGAGTCCATTTCCCCCAGGAAGCAGATGGTCGTCTGACAGATCTCTGCTGGTAAAATCTCTCATTTATTTATCAGTTTCACTCACACTCCTGATGGATGACTGTATGAGGAAGGACAGGACATGCGAGTGTGTGTGTGTGTGTGTTAGGGAGGTGTAGAAGAACAATGTGCTGCTTCAGGGAAGCAAGATGAGCCTCTCCCTCATATGAATAATGAATTCAGACTGCTGGATGACTTCAGGGTGCATACATGTGCACACACCCTTTTAACAGTTTTTTTTTTAAAGGAGTGATGACATAGCAGTCAAAACTAGTTCATGTTGTTGGCATTGCTGCATATGTCAAATCTCCAAAGGAAAAAGTGGCATTTTTTACAGCGGGGTATTGTTTTGAAACGCCAGACCTCCCTTCCTCAGTAAAACAGTTGGGTCCGGTTATGATGTGAAGCTTTACTCGGAGACCAAGTTGACTTCATTTTGATTGGCTACACCTTATTTGGCTATAACCTTATTTAGAGAAACCTAGTTTCTCTAAATAAGGCAAGCAGACAGTGCATAGACTGTTAAGAGAGAGCGGGGGGCTGTTTACTTGGTAGTGTGCTCTAATTGGAACAAATGAACTACGTAGAATGATAAAACTACGTGGAATGATAAGCTGCTGTCTGATTTAACTGTTTCTGAGCAGAGAGACAAAGCTGACAGACCATAAACAGGAACTTTGATTCTCACTCTGGACATTCACATGGCCTCATCAGTGCACAACACATCATATTATACCCCCAAAACCCCAGAAAAGTTCAATTTGATGTCATGGCACCTTTAAAGCCTCAAAGCTCCAAAGGGATACCTATTTCTGATCATACATCAGTCTACAGGAGGGTTTTACACCGTGGAGGACCCATATTAACATTCAAGGGTCTTCATAATGTCACAGTAGCAAGTCTGGCCCCAAAGAGTAGACAGGATACTTGCCAAAGAGTAGACAGGATACTTGAGCTGCAAGTACAATAATGTTTGTTGACAAAGCTTAATATGATAAATTGTGAGAATTGTTTTACTGGAACTGGCAGAGTTGATGGTATGGCAAGCAGTCAGACAGATATGGTGAACACACTGGAGGACGGTGGGTGCAGGTGCAGGTGCAGCTCCATAACAAGTAGATCAAGAGAGTGTTATAGAGGCAGCGGTATAGTATCCAGAAGACAACCTTTGCTGCTGCTGGTTCACTGAATGCATTTTTGATCATTAAGTCAATCATTCTGTTTAACTGATGCCTCTAAGTTAAATCACAACAAGAAACTGGTATTATTTTGGTCTTTTCTGTCTGACCAGAGGGAGGACATTAACCCCCACCCCCCTTGACAAATCAGCCAACATAATTTATGAAACACGAGGATAAGTTCTCAGAAAATAGAACTGAAAGAAGCGCACGGTTGCCAACTCGTACGACTTCTATGAATAGTAATAGCATCTAAAACTGTTGCAGCGGAGCAAACAAATTATCCATAAACATCATAATTAAGAACAAAAGCCTGTTTTGTAAGTGTAATGGAAAGCTACTGTAGTGTAACCACATTAAATATTAATGTTTAACAATGATAATACCTGTGGCACAACTTCCAGGCCAATGGGGGATTTGCAAAGAAGTCCAAACAACAGTGAATGTGATAAATGCTGCCTTCATGTGGTATCATATTTATGGTAAATGTGGCAGTTGATGGTCCTGTGACTATGCCTCCGATAGATGATGTACCCTGGCTACTTGGCCACGGGAATGTCCCTTTGGCTGAATGGTTAGCGTGCATGACTGTCGTCTGGGGATCGAATCCTGACACATAAATACCAAAGTTTGACGTTAAAATTGCACTTGAACACCCTCCCATGTTGTAATTTTCACTGGAAAGCTAGAAAAAATTTATGATGCCTGTTTTGCCAAGATGAAGTAAACTTTGACCTTTCAACATGGCGGAGAGCAATGAAAATATCCTGAATGGGATGCATTACATAATGTTTAAAGTTTTCTGCCGCTGTTATTTGGTTAGTTTATCGTCTGCATAATTCTGTGACGTAGCCTACATAACTAAAAACATCACCATTTAAACTTAATTTTGTTTGTAGAAAATATTTTTGTTTGGTTTACCGCCTCAGAACAGACGCTAGCAAGCAGCTAGCTAGCTAGTCAGTCGCAGATACTGTAGCCTCAGTGTTTAACTTCATTTTGACAGCAAATCACTTGAACACAACGCACTGGTAATTTCCACTGAACAAGTGGAAAGAATCATCTTTTCCATACCACATGAAGGCAGCAAAAGTAAGCCAGTATTCACAGGTAAAACATAGAAGGCTAACAAGGTTGTCCCCTTTTTGTCACCATGTTCAAAGATCCTGAATGCAACATGTCAGTTTTCGGTTGGGTGCACCACCGCCTATTTACTTATAAACAACTCCTTCTAAGCTATGAGAATGCTTTTACTTAAATGGGATTCTGATTAGACTTTGGTAAAATACGTAGCCTATTTATGACAGCTTGATTTTTGCTTATAAAAAGCCAAAATAGTTATACACTGGACCTCTAACGGCTCTAACAGCTTGTCAGGTGGTCCGTCCTGGTGTGTTGGTGTGTTTGACAGTTGTCTGGTTATTTAGGATTAGTTTGATAAAGGCACTGTGACTTCTTTTGAAGAATAGTATTTAAAGCACTTTAAATAATGAGACTTGACCAAATTCCACATGCTGTGAATTATAAAGCAACCCCACATGCATTTTTACTCAAAGTGGGATTTACATTTATCATGAATGTTGTAGTAGTTTGTAAAAAAAAAGAAGCGCGAAGAGGAAGGCTGTGGAGAAAACCTGAACCCTGGACAGCTCCTAAACACCTGCATCACCTCCTCTATGTCCACATCACCTGGGTGAGACTGTCACTTACTGGACGGTCACCATCACTTATTTATAAATACTCACATATGTAAATATACTCTGTCAAACAAATAAAAGACAATAACTTTACACAGTTTACACAGATGATTTGATTGCAGACAATAAGTTTCATTTTTTGAAATTACTCTGTTTTTCTCTTACATTTCTATTTTTTATTTTACATTCAAAGAGTTTTGTTTGTCTGTTTGGCACAAACATTATCTCGTAGTCACTGCTCAAACTAAGGCTGGAATTAATTTAAAAAATATATACAAACGGACACTGTCAGACTCAGTGTCAGGTGTTTTAGAGCCTTTGTCATGTTTCTCCTCATAGTTCCTGCTGATTAGTCTCCATCTGTCTCCTTGCTGGAGGTTTGGTCTTCTGGAAGAGCATGTTGTTAATGTGCCGTGTGAGTGCTGGGCAGAGATGTTGGAGAGTTGTAGAGGAACATTTCAGACCTGCTTCTGTTAGTAATAAGACATCTCATCTGTGGTTTAGTGGTGCTGCAGAACACGCACGACTGAGCATTTTGTTTCTAAACATGTCGCTAACAGAACATCAGGATCACTTGTATAACTTTTAGACTGGTTTAAAGATAAAAATCTGACTTATTGCTTTAATAACATTTATGTTCTTGCAGCACTGCTGAGGAGGAGGCGGTCTATCACCAGAGACGACGCGCAGACCTTCTAGAGGAAAATTAAAGAAACCTCCTCAAACAGCAGCCCCCTTGATCATCTCTGCGTCCGACACCATCACCAGAATGAAGCTGAAGGAGGACCTGAACCCCATGCTGCTGCTCCTCTTCCATCTCATGGTGTGGATCTACACCACCATCACCTTCCTGCCTGCATACCTCCTCAGCTGGGTTACTCCACCTCATGGAGGTTTCTATGGCTCTGAGGAAGAACGAGCGAAGAGAGCAAAGGCTTGTTCCGTCCTGGGATGTTCAGAGGGACCCTACAGAGCAGTAAGCGCCACCAAGAGGCTTGTGACGTTCCTGCACCCTGGAGTGGACACCCTAGATAAGGTGTTGGGGTACGCTGCCCAGAGGTTCCCCCGCAGAGACTGTCTCGGGACGAGGGAGGTGATCAGTGAGGAAGACGAGCGGCAGAGCAATGGGAAGGTGTTCAAGAAGGTAAGGAGTGGTAAAAGCAGCTGCATATTTCTAATAACTTTAAAGGCAAAAAGAGTGTTGAACATATCAGACACTGATTGCTGCTCTGCATGTTAATACAGCAGAAAAAAATAGATTAAGCTCTAATGTTGATCTCCACAGATCAACTGAAGTATCCAGTGAGAGAAAATCGAGTCCAGGAGACAACTGAGGAGTGTAGACAGACAGAAACGTTTAGTAGATTTAAGATGGTGTTTAAAACTGGGCTGCGCGAGGACACACTGAGAATCTCCCCTCCTAAAGTCCACAAAGAGTTTCCAGAAATCCTCAGTAGAGTTGGGAAATCTTAAATGACATTTTTAATTCTGACAACACATTTGTAAACCTCCACTAGCAGTGGCTCTTAGACCACCTACACATGATGAGCCCTGTTGCTGAAATAAAGTTTCGCTTTTGGTGTGTGTTGAGATATTTTCAGCTGCAGGTTGTTGTGGAAACAGCTTTGTTTTTCCAGTGTTCATTGTGTTGAATGATGGTATTGAACTATGAATTTAGGACATGAGTGGAGCTGTGCAGGACATTATTAACTAGACTGAAAAGGATCTAGCTTGTTCCAGTCTGCAGCTGCGTGCAGATCTGTGCTTGTATTATAGTGTTTTTTTTTTTATTATTATTATTGTTAAGTCAGTTGATAGGAAAAAAAGGAGGACACACTGTGATAGTGGTGTAAGTGAATTATCAGGAGGTGGAGACAGAAACATGAGGGTGAACAGAGAGATTATCTGTGAAGTCGAGGACAGAAAGCAGCAGTCTGCTTTTATGGATTTTAACTTCTTCCTACTCAGTTCAGTCCAGCTTTATTTGTACAGCGTCAACTCACTACAAAGTAGGGATGCACAATATAATCGGCCCCCTATCAGTATCGGCCTATATCAGCCTCAAAACTGAATATTGGACATGGGCCACCCCACTGATATTTAACCGATCGGCCCACTGTTTCTAAAGTCTAAAAATCCCCCAAAACTTCTTCAAAAAATTATTTTTTAAAGACTTTAAAACTTATAAAGACTAAAGGTGGGAAAAAATATCAATACACTGAAATATCGCAATATTTTCATATGCTGATATATTGATATTTAAAAACGTGGTATTGATCGATTTTACTAACAAAATCTTGCGGTATTCCAAATTGAAAGATTTTGATAGGATCTGGCAACCTTTGGTCTCTTATCTGGAAAGAAAAAACAAATGAGTTCATAGTTTGATGCACTCCTGGGGGTGGTGGGGTGGGAGCTCCTTTCTGTCCTGACCTTTTTGTTTCATTTGTCCGTTGATGCAGGGCTTTGCCTGTTACTTAATTTTTGTCATTAATTTTTGTTTGTTTGTTTGTTTTTTGTCTTTTTTCTGTTTGTTAGGGATTACTTTTCCCATCTTCTGTTAAAACAAGGGAAAATAACTGTCAATTGTTGACTTCTTTGTTCAAGGACCAGTTTCCTAATAAACATATTTGAAACAAAATCTTGCGATATTCCATTGTATTACAAAATCTTGCCAGAATTCAGAAAAATTTTACAATATTTGCATATGCTGATATCATATTGACATTTAAAAATGCGGTATCGATCTATTTTACTAATGAAATCTCACAATATTTAATAGGTCTGTTATGAAATCTCGCGAAATTTTACAAAATATTGTGAGATTTTGTAACAGAACGGTAAAATCTCGCAAGATTTTGTAAGTAAAAGAGATCGATACCACGTTTTTAAATATTGATTTGATATAGGCATTTGAAAGTATCGCGATATTTCAGTGTATCGATATTTTTTCCCGCCCCTATTTTTCAAAGTGTCAGAAACGGATAACAAAACTGCTATTTGCAATGACTGCTTATTTTTTCGTCATATCTGATATCTGCCAAAATTCTAATATCGTGCATCCCTACTATAAAGTCATCTCAAGCCACTTTTACAGACAGTCCATTTTAGTCTGATTCATTCACACGTCCATCAGAACCAAAACCAGGACAGATGGACATCTGTCGGGACCCGCTGAGATGAAGAGGACAGGAAAGAAGGGTCAACAAGCAGCAAAATTTAAGCCAGGGATACCTGCTGAGAAAGAAGAGAAACCAAAATTGCAAACAAACAGCAATGTTGGATATTTCTACTGGGAGAGCAGAGTGGAGCCCAGTGCTTATTTCTCAGCTCCACTCAGTTTATGTCGGAAATTCAGTGAGTTTAAATTAGGATCTGAACCCGCTGTTATTTACCCCTGAGTTATGGCTCTAATCCCACCAGCCTGATTCTTCTTATCCTTTAAATCCCACTGTTGAAACACATATTGCTGCAAGACTAAATAGCTTAGCTGTTCCTGCTCTCTGTAGTGAGTGGAGAACAGCTGTGATTAGTCATTACTGCGTCTCTGTGTGTGCACTAGCACATATGAACCATTAGGAGTCGGTATAAGCTCACTGATGACTGCACTGTTGGAGAAGACATCCATTTGAAATGCCACCCAGTCACTATGAGCCAATTAATGAAGCAGAATTATCACTTATATTATACCAAATCTGAAGATGTAGGAGCTTAATAATCGTATAACTGATGATCTGGATCTTAACAGGTGAACCGGATGAGGATGAGGAGGCAACTGAGTGCAGGTAGAAACAACATGAAGTCAACATACAGTAGAAACACGTGTTCCAGACGTAAAAAACACCAGTGTGATTACAGAAAACATTTTAAAAGTAATGAAACTGAGTCATTTAACCTTTTTAAGTTTCTTTAATGGAAATGTTTAAAAAAAGATCCTTGGAGAAATCTGAAATTATCCATTTATCCATGTATCTACACATTTTATTCCCTTTTCACCTGAAGTCAATGAGGTTCAGAAATCCAGACCTCCTTTCCCCCATCAACACTCCAGCTCCTCCTGGGACATCCTGAGCAGTTTCCAGGCCAGATGATCCCTGCAAATGAAAGCGACCAGGAGGAGGCATTCTGATCTGATGCTGGAACCACCTCAGCTGATGCTGAAGCAGTTCTTGTACTCCCAGCTGCCTCTGAATGCTAGAGCTCCTCTTCTTATCTCAGGCTGAGCTTCACAGGTGTCCAAAGGAAACTTATTTCAGTTTTTTGTATCTGCAATCTCATTCTTTCTGTCACCAATCAAAGGGTTGGAAAGAAGATGGAGAGAAGCTAAAAGGTGGAGCTTTCAATTTACTTCTCCATCTTCACCACAACAGATCGTTGTGGCATCTGCATTACGACTGATGAAGCTCAGATCTACCCATCCCTGGCTCCATCCCACAGGAACGAGGCTCTGAGATACTTCAACTCCTTCACTTGAGGGAGGCCCTCTTCCTTGCCTCCAGTCTTAATTCATGGATGCTACTCATCTGTGAACTGATCCAGTGTGATCTGGGCCCAGTATTTCAAAACTTTGAATCCAGATCAAATTGATCTGGATTTCCAAATCCCTGGATTCAGGTCCTTAATCTCAGATTGATATCTGGGTATTTCCAAACTTTGGTGGATTGGATCAAAATGATCCTGACCCTTTTAGATGGAGACTTACAAATTCGTCCCTCCCACTGGATTATTGACAGGAAACAGGAAATGATGACATAAAGAACTTGTCATGAGAATGTGTCTGATCAATATTATTATGTATAAGTCAATGCTGATGCTGAACCATCACTGCAGTCAGAGAAACAACTCTGGCAGTCAAATTTCTTTTTTCTTCTTTAACTCAGAAGTTTGTTCAGCTACAGAGAAGCTGTAGTTGAGAAACAGAGTGGTCTTTAAGTAGGCTACTTTTAACATTTCCATACCAATAAAGGTAATTAAAATGTTTTTTTTAATGTCCAAGGCACAAATCAAGGAAGCTCAATAATAAAAGTGTTTTTTATTTGGCAGCAAGAAGTGCAGAAATGAAAATCTTGAGTAAAAGAAACAATTGAGAGTATTGAGCACACTCAGCAGCAGAATGTCCTTTGAAATGGATGGACTCTCTCAGCTCAGCAAGAAGATGTGACGGTAAAGAGTAAGATGCTTGACAAGCAGTTAAAGTAATACATTTATGTGAAAATGAAACATGTATCAGTTATTTATGCAAGCATTTTTATTTATGGAGCGTCAACATGTTTACTTTGTGACAGAAATTGAACTTTGCAGGGTTTGTCTGTATCAGCTGTCACTAAATTCTCTGCCTTGTGCAGATTTTGTTTATTTATTTTAAATTATGGACTGCAATCACAGCTACGTTCAGATATGGGGAAATGTAGATGTGTCGTTTGTCACACAAGCCATCCTTTCATCCCTGTTGTAGTGATGTGAAATGATGTTTGCGGGTCGCCACTAAGGGGCGCTATTCATTGTTATTGTGATGTCAGAAAGTGAAGAAGAAGAGAACATTTGGGTTTTGTAGATAGCAGTAAGCGGCAGCAACGAATGAATGAATGCACCAGGCAAACAGAGTAATAAAATTTCTGAAATATACAGCGGTGTTGGCCAAGTTACTGTATCTGTCCAGGACATTTTCTTGTGTGTTCAGCCTAAACGACGTGCCGCAACATTTCCTTTTAATGACATGGAGGCGTTTGTCTGGATGCAACCGGTATAAGAGACAAAAGACCACTTTCCAGAACAAGTTTGAAAGTGCTGGAACTGTATTATTGCCTAAAATGCTTTGAGTGGTTTCATTTTTGAAAATATTGCGTGATCATTTTATTTCCTCAGTATGAAAGGAGTTGATTTATGTAGCAGATTCAGAGTGAAAGATGTGTAGTTAGTGACTGCAGCTGCGAACCTTGTTGTTTTCCACACCTCAAGATCCTCCTCAAATCCACCTCTGAGGTGTGTTTATTTTAATCCCCATTTTCAGGATCAAAATTATCCAGATTTGGGCCCAAACTTTTGAAATACCCAAAAGAGCAAAAAATCTGGATTAAAGGTAGGATTGGATTCACAGTTCTGGATTTAAATCTTCAGGATAAAATCCCGTTTGAAATACCTAATTTCTGATCAGATCTGGAAAAAATCCAATCCACCTGGATTAATCCTGGTGGATTATGTTTGAAATACTGGGCCCTGAAGATTGCGACTTGAAGAAGCCAACAGAAACACATCATCTGCAAAGAAAGTGATAACACCCTCAAGTTCTCAACGACACCCTGGAGGATTCGAGTATGAACCGTAAACAAGCTCCACTTTGTGCAGAGGATGCAGACATGACTGTTACTTCAGACCTAAAATCCACAAGAGTTTCTTGAGTACCCTGTACTCCTGCAGAAGTACAGAAGCAGAACCCCCTCGAGGAACATAGTTTAGTCTTCATGTCCTTAAAACACATCTGCACTGGATGCTCAAACTTCTATGACCCCTTCAGCAGCTCTGTGAGGGTAAAGCTCTGGTCCACTGTACCAGTGGACCAATGAAAACAACTCTGCTCCTCTTGAATTTAAGGCCCTTGTCACATAGCATGCTCGGGCACCACAAATTTTGTCAATGTAAAAGCAAACAGGCCAAGCCCAGGTGGCCCAGGTTGAGAGATAGTCCAGGACCCGGCCCACCCGCGCTCGGGGAGGGAAAACTCCATTATTGCGAACACAATACAGGCTGTGTCGGATGTGACACGTAGGCTACTCACTCAACAAGTGGAAGGGACAAATCAAAACTCAACACTACCGGCATGTTTATCTTTGTTTTCGTTCATCTTATCATGTAATTGTCATCAGTGGTTTAAAAAAGCTAAAATGTAAAATATGAGTGCTTGGCTTGCATCCGTAGTGGACAAGAAATCTCTTCAAGTAACCGAACGAGTTTCCTTCCTTGTTGATAAACTAACACGTCGCTTGGCTGGTGACGTAAGGGTTCGGTTGCTTCCTCAGTTGTTGGCTATCGATGAAGTGTCCTCAACACTGCCACATAGTGTTCTGGCACTAAAATTACCGATTGTGTCCGAGCCTGGTTCAAGCATCAGCATGTAAACGCAGCACAAGAATCAACGATCCCGGGCCAGGTACAGGCCCAAGCACGCCATGTGAAAAGGCCCTAGGGTTCAGTGATACTCTTTTCTACAACAGTCTGGATTAAACTTTCTTCAAACTACCCATTGAAAATACCTTAAATGTATTTTTCCAGTCTCAAACAGCTCATCCCACAACCTTTTCTTGTTTTGTTGCCAGACAGCCTTAAATTAAAAACGAAAAAATTTTGTTGAAAAAAAACCCCCGGAAGACAAGCAAAAAGGGTAATAAACAGAAAACTTCGAGGTCCATTCCGTTTCCCCCCCAACCGCCCCCCCCTTTCCCCGTAATTCTGACCTTTTAAAAAACCCACCCCAATTTTTTTATATTTTTTTAGAATATATTTTATTTTTTCTCCCCCCACGTTTTTTTAAAAATATAGCTTTTAATAAAAATGTTCCATATTCAACCTTTAAATCTTCTCTAAAGCACCATCCTTCATGCATACTCTTGTTGAGAAACATCCAGCAGTATGTTGCTGCCACCACCATGCTTCACTGAAGGAATCAATCTCTCATTAATAATGAGATTGTGCTTCACATGTTGTTTTTGGTTCAGTTTTCTGCATGTATGAAGTTTCCCCTCCTCTTCCTCGCCCCCTGCCATCCCTCTGCAGGTGGTTCTTGGTGAGTACCGCTGGCTCTCCTACAAGGAAGTCCTGACAGCAGCCACTCAGCTGGGCAGCGGTTTGGCATCATTGGGGCAGCGACCAAAGACCAACATCGCCATCTTCTGTGAGACGCGAGCAGAGTGGTTGATTTCTGCTCAGGCCTGCTTCATTTACAACTACCCATGTAAGTCCAGCAGGAGGAATTAATGAACTCATTTACTACAAATACTCAAATCCATCTGAAGTCTGCCTCCCTTCAAGAACACTCTTGTTCCTGCACTTTACGTTCTTCAGGTGTTTAGTTTTCTCCCACCTCTAACATATGAAGAGGATGATCCAGGTGGTAAAGGTTAATGAAACAGTTTTAACATTTGGCAAGTTAATTAAAGCTTTAAACGGACTTTTTTGATTGTTTCGGTTTCAGTGTGAGCTCTGGATTACGGACTCAACTTAGTCATAAATATTTTGTGGTTGTAAATAATTTATAAATTAAAGAGAAAGAAAAGATACTCTGGAAACTCAGACTGAGTCGTATCTGTTTATCACATTCACTTTGTCGCTGTTTTCTTTGGTTTAATGTTTTTTATTCATTCATTTACATGTTTGAGAGTTTCCAAGTTTAAAAAGTAAATAGCACAATGTTAAAGTCATGTTTTATGTTTGACATTATTATGAATGAACCCACATTTCTTTCTTTTTTTTTATAGGATCCCTTTCAGGGATTCAGGAGGAATAGAGTGGGGTTTTTGGGGGGGGGGGGGTTGTGTGTGTTTTTCAGTTTTCTTTTTGCACAAAAAGAAAGTGCACAAAAGTTTTTAATTTTTTCAGATCAGTGTTGTTGCACTTATCCCAGATGGATAACCCCAGCAGAAAAAAGTCTGCTTTGTATTCATCAAACAGAAGATCATTCTTGTTTTGTGTACAAAAACTAGCATGTAAGCAAGCTGATATTTAAAGGGTTATAAATATCAAAATGAATTTGCTTTAGCTGTACATTGTGTGGACTGGAGTTAACGGCCAAAAAATGAAAGTTTTTCAAGATGACAAAGTGACCAAAAGGGGCCTTAAGGGGAGAAGTGGGATTTTAGTCTGAGCGTTAAATGGTTGCTTTATTTCTCACAATATAATTAACTGTAACCCACCTGAGTTGCAGAGGTAGATGCATCATAATTCTTCCTTTCAAATATTCTCCCGTTTAAGACCCTGCAACAGTACTGAAGGTGACAAAGCAATCTGCAACTTCAGTTTTACGTGCAGATTTTTTACTTTGCATCTATGAGCTATATGCACAACTCCACTACTTCCTGAATTTCGGACAGCACATTTGTCTCCTGTCTTTCATTACTGGACAAACTAATTAATCCAGGTGTGTCTGATCTCAGTAACTGGCCAGACACACCTGGATTAATCAGTTTGTCCAGTAATGAAAGACAGAAAGCAAAGGTGCTGTCTGAAATTCAGGAAGTAGTGGAGTCCTGCTTATAGCCCATTATTAAAGGAGCTAAGCAACATTCTCTGAGCTACAGAGAATGTTGACCCAGAATAAAGTTGACGTGCCTAATCGCTGTTGCTCTGCCATAAAATATTGATTGTCCCCTCATGTTCTTTAGTTTGCATTTTCTGTGACATTTATTTCTCCTTTTACCATAATCAAAAGTACTTAACAATCAAATATTATGCAGCCTAAACATAGCGCCACTGCGGTAAAAAACTCTTTGCTCTTCCGGGCCAAACACCGAGTGACATCAGTGAGGTCTTCCCCTTTATAGACATCAACTTCTGCAGGTAAAAATGCACCCTAATAAGGACAAAGAGAATTACACCCACAACCTTTGGCTCCTATATCTATAAATAGATGTTTACAAAGCAATATTTCTTTTCTTCCTTTTTTTTCCCCCAAAAAACAAATTTCTTATGTAGTCATGCAAATTCTTTATTTTTTTTACAATGCACAAACTTGGATTTCTCGAGCAGATTTTTTTTTTCACAAGGTGATAAAGCTTGGCTTACAACTACAAGCTCTGAAATATAAGCGTTTATTTACAACCACAAAATCTTAAACGATGACTAGAATTCATATAGGTGTTCCTAACTTGTTTTTACTTTTATAAACCTTTGATCACTTACATTATTTGCTTCTTTTTTCTCTGTCCTGCGCTTCATGTTTATATTCAGCAGGATCTGAAATCATCTCAGCTCCTTGCTTTCTTCTGGTTCCCACTGACCGGCTATCAGCTCTGTCCCAATTTAGCTGATTTATGATCATTTCTGCATGTGTGTGTGCACGTTAGTGGTTGTAAGAGCAGGGTCCAGCTGAGACAGAAGAGGGTCAGTCTGTCCCTGCTTCAGTCTTACATAAGTGTCCCAGTTTTCCTTCTTCACACTTTCTCTTCCTGATCTGCTTCCTTGTGATGAAAATAAACGTCACATTTTATTTTGCACATGGACATTGGGGCGATGTGCAAAAAGATGCTTCCTGTGTAACAGGCATTGCGTGTGATTTTTTTCATTGTGTCAGGTGAAATACAACATTTCAGAGCCTGTAGAGATCTCTGACCATTCTGGGCTGATATGTTCTGCACTAACAGCTCTTTAAAGTATACTCCAAACATGCAAAGACGCTCCGAACATCCTCTTGATTGTCCATTAAGTCCCTTCATTCCAGCGTGCATTCTGTGTTTTAGTGTCCATTTAACTGTCACAATTTAAAAATACAGCTTCACTTCAAGCCAAGAAAGCATCTTTCTGAAGCATCTCCTCCCCTGCGAACACAAACACTGGACAGTGGAAACACCCGGGGCAGTGGACACTTAGTGAGGGGGGAGAAGTTTAAGTCTGGAAAGAGAAACAGAGGGGAGGAAGGGGACGAGGCAGGAGAGGGCTGATGGCGTCAGAGGAGGACTGAGAGAGTCTACGTGAGCATCTGATGTTGACAAAGGCATCAAGGAGTCAGCCAAAGGCCCCCAATGAACTCAAACAGTGTGTGTGTGTGTGTGTGTGTGTGTGTGTGTGTGTGATGGGTGTGTGTATATACTGTACATTGGCTGTATATGAAAATCCAGATTTACTTCTGTATTAAGCAAAGACTGCATGATATCTGTGAAGCGGAGGAAGTTCAGAGTAACTGTGTTAACACATCAGTCTGAGGTTCCTGCTCTGAAGAGGGTTGTGTGATTGTGAGCATTTTTTTGTTAATCTGGGGCCCAATCTGCTGTTTAGATCTCACGGCTGGAGGTGTCATGGCCCTCATGCACATACAGAGTGCAGAAAGCATTGCAGCTCCATGACGCAGGACTGTGATGTTGCAAAGCCCTGTTCCATAAACCCCGTGTATGGGTCAGAGGAGGTGTTCATCGTTCATAATAGTTCTGTTCATTATCTGTAGAAGTAACAGCTGATGTGAAGTCAGCTTCTTATCTTTTAACAGCTGCAGAAACAAACTTTATCTTCAGCACATATGATGTTATCACCCTGTAAAACAAATTAGTTAGCCTCTTCAGCATGATGAGTGAAGTAATGTCTGAAGAGGAACTGTGCAAAAGGTAAAAAGTGAACCTGAACAGTTTTACAGGTGTTTTGATGGTGGCGTTACGCAGGTAAATCTCAGGAACCTATTGGCCGAT
The DNA here is from genome assembly GCA_023101725.1 of Atherinomorus stipes. Lineage (NCBI taxonomy): Eukaryota > Metazoa > Chordata > Actinopteri > Atheriniformes > Atherinidae > Atherinomorus > Atherinomorus stipes. The sequence continues at coordinate 206,344 of JALJCO010013283.1, read as the reverse complement.
GTTGATGATGGACACCTCTATGGTGGGAGTCAGGAGAATCCAGGGATAGCCCCCAAATTCACTGCAGAAACACCATGAGGATCCAGAAAGAAGTGAAGCTCAAGGTAGAATTTGATTCTTCACCATTAAATAGAACCCCCTTAATCCCCATGGAAACCAGCAGGACCTTCATGATTCATTTCAAACAAGGACAGAGTCATAAGAAAACGCATTAGCAGAAATTTTAGAAAACTTTTGAACTCAAAAAAGCTTAAAGTAAAACATGTTTAATGATTAAGTGATCTTTTGGTTTGTTTGCTACTCTTTGGCTGCTAACTCCCAGAGGTTTTGCCCCCCAGTGATGAGGCAGACATCTTTGTAATCAACAGAGTCTCTGCTTTTATATGACACCTTGTTTGTGTCGTTTGCTTAAAGTAAAAACCTAGCTGAAGCTCTAAAGTGGGCAGTGCTTTTCTCATGGTTTTTTTGCATCCCCACATAATCACTTGGGGTTTGAAATGTGTTTTGTCTGGATGCCAGTGCTACCAAGTATTGACATACAAAATACAGCAATATGTTTTGTGTATTCCAAATATCCCAATTGGGGTCATGGGGGCTGAAGTCGATCCCAGCAGCAACAAGGAAAGAGACAGGGTTGCTACTCCATTGCAGAGCCAAGAGAGACAAACAACCACTCACGCTGCTAGGGAGAATTTAGAGACAGCAATTAACCTAGCAATCATTGTAGACTGTGGGAGGAAGCCTGAGTACTCGGACAATAATCCATGCATGCATGCAACCCCCACAAAGCAAGGCCCCAGCCGAGGTTCAAACCAGGAACCTTCTTGCTGGGGTAATGGTCCCAACTACCACGCCATCGTGCAACCACAACCTAAAAGTTATTGTTTTTAATCCAACAGTAAACAAAGAACTTATACACTCAGTTAAATATTAAGTTTCTGGTCACTCACTGTCCATTGGAAGAAAAAAACTGGCATAAATAAAGCAAAAAAAAAAAGAAGAAGAAGAAAACATAATAATCTGCAAAAGGTTTGTCTTTACGTTAGTCTCCAGCTTGTCTTAGACATCCTCTATCTGATCACCAAGTCTGGAATACTTCAGATACAATAGTTAGGGAATAACTGACATACTGTATGTCCAGTTCTTTCCCCGTGGAGTTTCAATGGTCTCCCTCCACATGTGCTGTCCAATACTAAATGTGCTGTCCCCACATTTGTATTGGACTTGGAGTCTGTAAAAAATAAGGCCATCCATCCATCCATCCATCCATCCATCCATCCATCCATCCATCCATAAGTTCTCCAGCTTCCTCCCACAGTACAAAAACATGTCGTCACATTAAATAGTGGTTATTATGTGGTTTATTATGCATGTTGACACTGTGACACTACTTCCCATTGCGATGACTAGGTTGTACCTCTTCTCTACTTCCCATTGCGATGACTAGGTTGTACCTCTTCTCTACTTCCCATTGCGATGACTAGGTTGTACCTCTTCTCTGCGTAGTTCTGCGTGTGTTTGTGTGTGTTTGTATGATTTTGTTTTCCAACAGAGACCTTGGTTGTTTAGGGATCGCGGTACAGATGTACCAGTGAACTGTGTAAGTGGATTCATGTTTTCTCTCCTCTCTCTCTTCCTCTTCCTTACTCCTTTCTCTCTGTTTCACTTTCTATCATTACCTCTGTTAACTTTCATTTCTCCCTTGTCAGGCCCAGCAGTATGAAATGGAATGGTGTAATAGACAAATGTTTAAATAAATAAATAAAATGAATAAACATGATATCAAGTGGAGCCTTATGTTCATAAAGCTCCGCTTGGTAAAGCAAAACTGTTCAACAGAATAAAGCAATCAGATTTCCATTCTGCTTGCTTCGATGCTGGACAGGACAAGTAGAAAAAGAAAAAAAAAAAAGAAAGAAAAGAAAAGAAAAAAAAAAAAAAAACATTAAATAGTGGTTGTGCACTGATCCAAGTGGGTGTGAGAGGTTTCTATGATAGACGTCTGACCTGTCCGGGTGAGTCCCAACTCCCATCAGATAGCAGTTAGGATAGACTCCGCTCCCATGTGACCTAACTTGGATTAAAAAGGCGTAGATAATGGATGGCTAGACATGATCCGTGTGTCATAGTCTCTTCGCAACAAAATAATCAAATACTGAGGGTAACAAAATACAACAGTCGTCTGTGATGATGTTTTTAGTCTTGTGTGGTGACAAAACTTAAATAATTTTATTTTTCATTTTTGCAGCTGTTCATATTTATGTTCATACACAGGATTCACATCACCTCACCTGAGATAAATATGTCAGAATATTTATAGAAGTTAATTAAATGTATTCAGTGTCTGCATAAACAGCCTGACTCTACCTGAAACGCACAATTTGTTTTCTGTCCTGCAAAGTCAAAGCAAGAGAAAAGTTTGATGATGAGGAAGTGGTGTGGATAAAAGTTTTACATTAATCACACTGATGAGCCAACATCATCTGGAGGATAATGTTTGTTCTTCTCATACTTGTGGGAAAGTTTCTCCTGCAATTCAACAGAACCTGAATTCTGGAGCAGACAAGGATAATTTTGATGATGGAGTGTGTGGAGATGTTTTGGGATGTATTAAACCAGGAGCACAGCGTCAGATCTGCATAGATCCGACCTCACCCTGCACTCCTGAAAATCCAAACCTTTCATTTGATTAACTTCTGCTGGAACAGAAACTGTTAACTGTTCTGATGAAGCTCCTCACCACACACATCAGCCGTGTATGTTTCTCTACATGTGTTTCATTTTCTCATTCTCTGTGTGATCATGATGTTTCAGTGGTCACCCTATACTCCACACTGGGAGGGCCAGCCATTGCTCATGGGCTGAATGAGGCCCAGGTCACCCACATTATCACCAGCAGAGAGCTCCTGGAGACCAGACTGAAGGTCAGAAACCACACTAGTGGGGGGGCTGAGGAGGGGAGGAGTGCATCACTACAACATGCTAATAATTGGCGGTGTGTGTGTGCATGCATGCTTGTCAGGCTATCTTACCTGAGGTTCCAAGGCTGCAGCACATCATTGTGGTTGACAAGATGGCGTCCACATGGACCAATCCTCCACGTGGCATCAGTATCCACAACATGGCTGCTGTTCAGAGGCTTGGAGCCAGACCTGAGAATGGTAAGATAACAAAGGTTATGCAGTTGCAACCCACGAAAACGCACAACAGGGATGTAATCTTTTTGAAGAATGGCATTCAGATAGAGTATCCATGTGCAGCAGACAGGCTCTGATTCCTCCTTTAATCTACCATCTCTGTCTTATTCTGTGGGAAGTTTGGTTTGTTGTTATTTTAATTGTGACATTTTACAATTTTATGGAAATATTTAGCTCATGTTAAGTCAGCTGGCAGAAACACGTCTAAAAAACATTTGAATGGGGCAACAAAAGGCTGGAAAAGTAACAACTGGAGGAGCATTTGACAGCTAATTACATTAATTTGGCAACAGGTCAGTAACATGGTACAAAAGGAGCATTTCAGAGACAGAGGTTCAGCAATCTGAGACAAACTGCCCTTACCAAAAAGAAGTATTCCTTAAGTACATGTCATTAAGTATACTCAAGTATACTAAAGTATTTCCCCCAAGTGTACTTTTATTTACCAAGTACACTGCTCTCAGTGTACTACCAGTATACTAACAAGTTTACTTCTTGGGACTAAATTGGCCCAATTTAAGTATTTAAAAGTATACTTTTAAGTATACTTAAAGTAATCTTCTGGTATACTGTGAGTGTACTCGTACTAAAACTTCAAGCTTACTTATTTTTAGAAAGCACATTTTAAAGTATACTGAAAGTATACCTCTAGTTAGATTGTCAGTTTACTCGTACTAAAACTTTATGCTTACTTTTACTCCTACAAAGTACACTTTTAAGTCTACTAAAAGTATTCTTCTGTGCATACTGTTAGTTTTCTAGTGGTAAACCTCTCAATACCCTTTTAGTTTAAGAAAGTAAACCACTGTGGTCAACTCTTTAGCCAGAGAAGTTGCTATTGCTAAACAAAATAGTCACCAGAAGTCGCTAAATAACGTCACTGAACCAAACAGTCATTTTCATGCATGCGCAGTATCATTTGGTTGCAACATATACTCACTGACATGCTATATTGTTCATTAACAAGGGTACTGAAGTGGTGACATACACATTTAAGTCATGGTGCAAAGAAGACCCAGTTGTGCCACAAGGCATCATGGGAAATGATCTGAATGAGGAGGCGTGGTCATCTCACAGCAGCTCAGGAGGACAGCTGTCTGCAAAGGGACAGCGGGAACGGCATGCAGCACCCGATGAACGGGTGGAGCGATATAAACTTTATCTGTCTGCATGATCACCAGGAAAAGTCGCTAGATTTGTCTGAAAAGTTGCAAAATATAGCGACAAAGTCATTAAGTTAGCAACAGCGAAGTAGACTTTAAAGTATACAGAAAGTGACCTTATAGGTTTGCTATGAGTTTACTGATAATACACGTATAGTTTTAGTGTTTAAAAATACATTTTCAAATATACTGAAAATTGCCTTATTATTCTTCTACTTCACCTTTAATGCTGAGTAAAAAAAATATTACAAATTTATGTCAAAAACAGATTCAGGTGTTTTATTTGACTCCACCAAATGGCCCAGTAACATTTAAACTCTTAGTATCAAAGAAACCAGTATGTTTGAAAATGTACTATAAATGTACTACTACTAAAGTATATTGTTCAAAAGTTTAAATATAAGTATAGGCTACATATTTTAAACTTCTAGTACATTTATTAGTAAATGCCAAGTAAACTTTAAGTATATTTCTGATAAGTAAATAAATAGTAAACTGAAAGTAAACTGTCTTATTTAAAGTTTAAAATTAGTATACTTAAAGCATACTTACATATACTACTTTTTGGTGAGGGTGGGTCTGAAATTATTGAACAATTTCAGGAGAGTTTTTCTCAATTAAAAATTGTGAAGACTTTAAAGATCCCACCATCTGCATTATGTGATAACATCGAAGATTCAGCAAATCAGGAGGAATCTCCATGTGCATGGAAGCAGGTCAAAGCTCCCCTCAAATTTATTTATAAAGCACATTTACCGCAATCAAGGTTGCCCAAGGTGCTGGACGAAAAAATGGCACAATAAAAATTTTTTAAAAGTTCAAATCAAATTACATAAAATCATAATTAGAATAAAAAATTTTAACAAAACAGTTTCAAGCTCGACTACATTTGAAAGCTATAAAAAAGGGGTCTTGAGCATGAACTTACAACCCGAGACTGGGCGGCTCTATGTGGAGATGCAGACTATAGGGGATTATCACGCTTACCGGAACTTCCTGGTATTTGGGCACTTCCTCTTCCGGGCCATTTTAACGACAGCCGTTCCTGCTCTGTTACACTGTTTAAATCGGATAAACTCCAAACATACTCAAGTTTTCATTCTAGACTGAAGTGATACTAAGGAAGAAATGGATCACAGCGATCAATTCGCCGCGGTGAAGGGCCGAACTTTATAATAAAACACACGTTTGTTTGTCGCCGGTGGGGCACAACACCGGCACTTTACAGCATGCTAGCATTAGCCAGCTAGTGTTTACTGACGTGCTTAACATTGTGCGTCTTAAAACACACAAACATCTGAAAATCGGGTCTGTACCTCCCTGTTTCCAGTGGAACAACTGGGGACTGCCAAGAAAGGAGACGCTTTCAGATGTGTTTTCAGCCGCACAAAGTTAGGCACGTCATCAAGCTGGCTAATGCTAACCTGCTAGCAGTAGTCCGCCAGCTACTACTTTGTTAAACTTTGTAAATCGGATAAACGCCAATGCCAAGTTTTCATTCCAGACTGAAGTGATGCTAAGGAAGAAGTGGATCAAAACGACCGATTCGCCGCGGTGAAGGAACGAACTTTATAATAAAATGACACACGTTTGTTTGTAGCCGGCAGTCTGCACAGTCGTGTTGGCAGGCTAGCATTAGCCAGCTCGATGACGTGCCTAACTTTGTGCGGCTGAAAACACACAAGCATCTGAAAGCGTCTCCTTTCTTGGCAATCCCCGGTTGTTCCACTGGAAACGGGGAGGTACAGACCCGATTTTCAGATGTTTGTGTGTTTTAAGATGCACAATGTTAAGCACGTCAGTAAACGCTAGCTGGCTAATGCTAACATGCTGTGAAGTGCCTGTGTTGTGCCCCACCGGCGACAAAAAACGTGTGTTTTATTATAAAGTTCAGCCCTTCACCGCGGCGAATCGATCGCTTTGATCCAGCTTTTGATCCAGTATCACTTCAGTCTGGAATGAAAACTTAAGTATGTTTGGAGTTTATCCGATTTAAACAGTATAACAGAGCAGGAACGGCTGTCGTTAAAATGGCCCGAAAGAGGAAGTGCCCAAATACCGGGAAGTTCCGGTAAGCGTGATAATCCCCTATTCCACATCTCAGACAGGTAGGGGAGAACCAGACCATTTAGGGCTTTAAAAACAAGCAATAAAATTTTAAACTGGGTCCTGAAACTGACTGGAACGTCCCCACTGGGGAGATGTGGTCACGTCTCCTCCTCCCAGTCAGCAAGCGGGTTGCTGCATTCTGAGCGAGCTGTAGCCGGTCCAAGGATGTCTGATCACTGGAGGTCAAAACTAGATGTTGAAGATCAGTACAAGCAGACATTATTCTCACTGGAAATCACTGCATGGACTCATGAGAACTTTCAGAAACCACTGTCTGTGAACACAGTTCACCCTGAAATCCACAAATGCAGATTAAAGCTCTCTCATGTTAAGAAGAAGCCAGATATGAACAGGATCCAAAACAATGCCGTCCTCTCTGGACCAAAGCTCATTTAAAATGATCTGAGACAAAGTGGAAAAATGTTCTGTGGTCAGATGGAACAAATTGTTAACATTTTTGGGGGGGAATAATGGATGTCCTGTCCTGCAGACTAAAGAGGAGAGGGAGCATCCAACTCATTATCAGTGGACAGTTCAGAAGCCTGCATCCCTGTTGAGCAGCTAGAATCCTGCATCAGACCAGAATGGGACATTCCTCTCCTAAAACTCCAGAAACTGGTCTTCTCACTGCCCAGATGTTTATGTTTACAGTTTTCCTTCGCCCTTTCATGCCATTACGTTTTCTTATATCAGATAACCAAATGCTCTTAACTGTCCCAAAGATATCTGATCAATCCAGAGGAGACAGAGCCTTTTCAGTTTTAGCTTCTGTGGAATGAGCTCTTGCTGCAGGTTACAGGCTCCTATTATTTTGTTGTATTTAAAGCTCACTTAAAAACACACATTTATTCATTGACTTTGAAACAGATGTGAGTTGTCATCTCTCTTTTTGATCTTTTACCCTTTGTACTTGTGTTATTTTAAAGCTACAGTATGTAAGAATTACGACATCTAGTGGTATTGCAAAAAAAGATGTTTTCTTTCAAATGACTTCATATTCTAAGCACTGTAGTGAATGTATGGTGGCTGTTAGTGGCCAAAATTCTCCCAGACATAAATATGTTTTCATCTGTTAGTGGACCCAGTGGTCTCAGGTGTAGCTATGACTGTACTCTACAGTTGCGGACATGAAAAAGTTCCCCTTTCTGCCGACTGCCAGCCACTTACCAGTGACTTGTCTGCTAACAGGGGATTATCACGCTTTCCGGAAGTTTCCGGAATCTAGGCATTTCCTCTTCCGGGCCATTTTAACAATAGCTGTCCCTGCTCTGTTACACTTTGTAAATCGGATAAACGCCAACCATACTTAAGTTTTCATTGATTCCCGACTGAAGTGATGCTAAGGAAGAAGTGGATCAAAGCAATCGATTCGTTACGGTGGAGGGCCGAACTTTATGATAAAACAACGTAGCACGTTTGTTTGCAGCTGGTGCGGCACAACACCAGCACTTCACAGCTAGCGTTAGCATTAGCCAGCATGATGACGTACCTAACTTTGTGCGGCTGAAAACACACAAGCATCTGAAAGCGTCTCCTTTCTTGGCAGTCCCCAGTTGTTTCACTGGAAACGGGAGGGTACAGACCCAATTTTCAGATGTTTGTGTGTTTTAAGACGCACAAAGTTAGGCTAACGCTAGCCTGCTAATGCTAACGCAAGCTGTGAAGTGCTGGTGTTGTGCCGCACCAGCTACAAACAAACGTGCTACGTTGTTTTATTATAAAGTTCGGCCCTTCACTCTATCGAATCGCTTTGATCCACTTCTTCCTTGGTATCATTTCAGTCTGGAATCCATGAAAATTTAAAGGTGCCATGACATCAAATTTCACTTTTCTCAGGTTTTGGGTGTATAATATGATCTGTTGTGCACCGGTGAAGCCATGTGAATGTCCAGAGTGAATATCAAAGTTCCTGTTTATGGTCTGTCAGCTTTGTCTCTCTGCTCAGAAAAGGTTGAATCAGACAGCAGGCTATCATTCTACGTAGTTCTATCATTCTACGTAGTTCAATTGCTCCAATAAGTGCACACTATCATGTAAACAGCCTCCACCCCTCCTCTCACCTAACGGTCTGCACCATTCGCTTCGCTCCCCCGCTCCCCCCTCCCTATCTGATTCAGCTGCGTGTATGGAGCTACTAGTAACTTCTGTGCAGTCAGGTCTGGGTTTTCAAACAAAAGGATTTAAAAGAAAACTTCTGCAGCAACACTGAGGGAGGCGACCACAACCTTGTCATTACCTGTAAGTTTATTTATTTTCTAAATGCTGTCTTGTCTGATAAACGTAGCTCACTGTCTGAAGTGCCCATGTTGCTAGCAGTTAGCCTTTAGCAAACTCCGACCGCTAGGACAGCTTGGCCTAGTTTCTCTAAATAAGGTTAAAGCCAAATAAGGTGTAGCCAATCAGAATGAAGTCAACGTGGTCTCCGGGTAAAGCTCCATATCATCACCGGACCCAACTGTATTACTGAGGAAGTGAGGTCTGGCGTTTCAAAACAATACTCCGCTGTAAAAAATGCCAATTTTTTCTTTGGAGTATTTACATATGCAGTAATGCCAACAACATAAACTAGTTTTTACTGCTATGTCATCACTCCTTTAAGTAGGGTTGGCGTTTATCTAATTTACGAAGTGGAACAGAACAGGGACATTGAACTGGGCCGGAAGTGGACCGGCTAAGTGTTTCAAGTTCAGGAAACCAGAACACGGAAGCGTGATAATCCCCTATTCAATCACAGAGAGAAATGCCTGTGTGCCCAGGAAAAACGATTTCAGAGCATAAATGAATGCCCGGAACAAGGACGTTTCCATAGGCCAAGTTTGAACACTGTGCATGATGACGTATTCGCAGGACAAATCGTTCAGCCAGTGATAGTGCAGTAAGAGTACACTATCACTGCACCACTTCTGACAGAAAAAGGAGGAACTTTTTAATGCTCGCATCTGTAAGTAACTACTATTTATGTCTTTTAAGGCATTGTTTATCCCAAAAAGTGCTCTAACTCCCATTAAACAAAGCAGGTACAGCAGTTTTAAAGTACAGTGGTTTCTTACTTCACACACATTCTTTTGTCCATTTATGGACACCGTAGTAAAAATGGTGGAACAAATATGGCAGCCTCCATATGTGCACCGCCCAGCAAGTAGAAATGACTCGTTCTAAGAAAATAAACATATAACAGCTATTCTAGTGCAGCTATTATACATCAATAGAAACACAGTTTTGAATTATACGTTATAATTTTCTGCCATTGACCTTTTATTTTTTACATACTGTACCTTTAAATGTTCTTATAGCTCCTATGTAGTGATTTATAATTGTTTTATTGTTCTATTTTCTTTTTGTAATACAAGGTTTTATGATTTTTTTCATTGCAGCAAACAAGAAAACAAAAACAGAAAAAATATATATCTTAAACACAACTAACAGAATGGAGGTTACAAAGAAATAATTGAAAAAACAGGCAGGTTAACAGGCAGAAAAGGTTACATATCTGATCACCAAACTATCACATTTTTCTTCATTATATGATAATTCCAATTTTATCTCCTCAACATCTTCTCACACGCAACTGTCCCCATTATCAGGGTTCTCCTCATATTTCATGTGGGGGCTTGAGGATCTTTCCAACACCTAGAATAATGCGTGCACGTCACAAGCAGACATGGAAGTTCCTGTAATTGAGTAGTTTTTGTGAGTAATTTATAATTTTTGAGTAGTTTTTGAAATAGGTCATTTTACTTTTACTCAAGTACATTTTGACCCAAGTAGTTCGGAAACCTCCCCCATTACTGACTAAAAAATGAAATGTAGGGGAAGAAAAATCAGCCTGAAAGGGTTTTATGTTGAATGCTACGGGCTGTTAATCTACACTGCCAATCTATGTCGGTGATGTTCAGCGTATCGTCCACTGAAAGGAAACCTCAGATGGAGATGGAGGAGGCTGATGGTTGAATTCCTGTGGAAGAGATGAAGGAAATCCTTGGCAAAATCTCAGCCAGCTCTATGTGTTCCAACGCAAACAAGGCTACAACTTAATCATGCAAACGCTGACATATTGTCCAATGCTTATATTCAGTGGGCAGAATATTCTTTCGAGCTTCACCCTTTATTTAATTTCTTAAAGTAAGCATGTGTGCTCATTTGTTAATTAAAACAACTGAATTTTTTATTTGTGTTGCTATAGAAGGAAAAAAAGACCAGTGTGTTAAAGGATTTGCTCAACATTTTCACCGTCTTGGATTCTCTGATTTGGTTTTATTTTTCTCTTTTTATTGTGAAAGTTTCTCAAAAAGTAGTGTTGAATTGGATTTATAACTCATACTTTTTTACAGCAAGTAACTGAAAGTAACTAAGTACTTTTACTCGGAGTAAATTTTAAATGAAAGGAGTACAGCGCAAGTTCCAGCTTTTTTCCAGAAGTTTGCCCCCTCTGGCGAGAAGTGGAAGTGACGCTAATGTTGTGCACACGCATGAGCTGCTTCAACTGCGTTGTTCTCTAATTTAACCCAAATTACACTCAGTCTGAGCCCAGAGTTAGAGACACAATTTCTACTGAAGTACTAAAGTTATAAATCTGCAAGTTGTTTATGGTTTGATTGTTGAGTAAACTGATGAACTGTATGCTATTGCTAACAACAGGCTAACGCTGGCTTGTAGTTCAAATATCTAAATTCACAGGCTGAGACCACAATTACCTTGTAAAATTACTGCATCAACTAAATGCAACAAGTGGGTAGAATGTATGTCTTTCCCGGGAACAGTCATATGGCTGTCATACTGCCGCATTTACATGCTAAAAACTTAGCATTGCGATATTATGCATCCTTATTTCTGTCATTCATCACATTTACCTTGTTAGTGAGAAAAAAGCAAACTGTGGGTCCCGTTTTATTCTCAGACTGGATCGGAGCTCCCTCCAATTGAAAAAAAAGAAAGGAAAAAAAAAGCTGCTAGGTTGTTTACTCCTGTCTTTCTTCGGTGCTGAAAAAAGCCCCCCTGCCGTGGGGACCGTTCAGACTCCAGTTTGGTTCTCTTCATCTCACAAGACAAAACTTTTATTCTTTGTCTTACTGGACTCTGATTCGGGGTTTGAGAGGCACCTGTTCTTCATCTTTTAGCAGGATGCTCAACATGTGCAGACCTGCGGTGGCGGAATACACCACACCGGCACAGACAGACGGACGAGAACGCGCAGCTCGTCTCCCCCACATGCGCCCCCTTGAGGCTTTGTACCCGAATTTCTCACATTGAGCATTCAGAAACAATATTAGAGACAACTGCAGTGAAGAAAGATCAGCTTATTCTACACATCAGGCAATTAAGAGCATGTGGAGGAAAGAAAAGAATAGTATTTAAGATTTAAACTTGCACAATGCACCTTTAAGTACTTTTTCACTTTTATTCAAGTACATTTTTAGATGGGTACTTTTACTTTTACTTGAGTAGAATTTAAGCAAAGTAAAGATACTTTTACTTAATTACAATTTTTCTGTACTTTTTCCGCCTCTGGTCACTAGGCCTGTTTTTAATATTCTAAAGATACATTTTAGTAATACTATAGTACCAGGGTTCTGGTACTGTCTCCAAGGAGACATAGTCACTATTTGTTATCTGTGTGAAAGTCAGCTGTAGACACCACCTCACCAGAATCTGAAAATGATCCCTCTCGGTCAAACTTATACCCTGTGAACTCCCTTGTTTTAGTTTCATTTTAGAAGCTTTTACAGTAGCAAAAATTCCTACAGTCCACGAAGTGCTCATAGGGGTGGGTGGGGTGCATGGTGAACTGGAAGGAGGCCTATTAGGTCATGTGAATGAGGAAGTTCTAACATCTGTGACAGATTAAGTATGATACCACAAACGTTCTGTTAGTGGATGGATGAGGAAGACCCTCCCCTCCCCCTCGCCTTTTATTACAGCCCCCCGTACTGAACCAAATGACCCAAAGAGCTAACAGTTTCATGTGCAGATAAAGGCAGAACGAGGTAGGATAAGGAAGGGAGGAGGGAGAAGTGGGACTCAGGGAGGGTTCATGTTTACATGCAGCACTGCTAACTTCACATAACATCAGCTCTTGGAGCACACATCTGCCTCGCATGGAGGGGGAAGACTTGTGACTGTAAAGTAGTGTCTGCTTTGTTTGGGTCTGCTGAGTTTGGACATCAAAGAGAAAAAATGATGTCAGACTTTACTTCTTATGTAAACAAATGAGAGGACTCAGGATGCAGCAGATTCTCCCATCTGTGCTCCTCTGTCCAGTCACGTGAGCATCAGAAGATAAAAAGTCTCTGATCTTTTCTGCTGATGCAAATTGGTACCCTGCAACGGGTCGTCTGTACAGATCTTTAACAGCTTGAATTAACAGTTGCAGCATCACAGTCACATGGATGGAAAGCATAAAAGCATAAAGTTCAGATGCCACACACACACATCACACACAGTGACACGTTACCATTGTAATGAAGTTGTGAACGCATGCATGTGTTCTCGCTACAGCAACACGTGAGCGTATGCAGCCGCTGCCCTCAGACATCGCTGTCATCATGTACACCAGCGGCTCCACAGGCATCCCGAAGGGCGTCATGATCTCCCATAGCAACATCATCGCCAGCATCACAGGGATGGCAGAGAGGATCGAGAACCTGTGGTAAAAGCAACACGTCAAACTGCTGGACATGAGCTGAGCTGTGTGTATGAATTATTAATCTGGTTTGTATTTTTGCCCATAAAAGAAACAGATCCGCTTGTTCGGGACAGTCTGTAAAGTATGTTGGAATGTGAATTATCTGCTGCTGCTTATTTCAGAGAATACTTCGTCAGTAAAGGAAATACATTTCTTCGTCCAGCTGTTTACAAGCTGCTTCCCTCTGGAGACTGAAAGGAAAGTCAGAGGGGAGTTCAGTCTGCGTAGAGTTAAAATCTGGGAGGATGGAGCTGTAGTGAGATGGATGGATGGAAGCTGTTGTGATCTCTATCAGACTATCAGAAAAACTATGGTTTTCCTTTATGTGTTGCATAATATGACTGTAAATTTCCTCCTCAGGTTTGCCTCCTGAATTTTTAATTCTGCCTCTGTCAGGTTTTTTCCTTATGAGCCAAAAAGCGCTGTTTATTTTCATGTGCTGTTTTCCACAATGATAACTCTTTTTTTTTCCCCACAGAAACCTGTTAGAATGATGTCACACTTCAGAGCTGTGTTTGTGTTTGCAGTGAGGAGGACACCTACATCGGGTACCTGCCTCTCGCCCATGTGCTGGAGCTGAGCGCAGAGCTTGTTTGTATTTCTCATGGCTGCAGGATTGGATATTCCTCACCTCAGACTCTTTCTGACCAGGTAAATAAATACACACCTGAAATGTTCACACCCAAGGGCGATCACCCTCTGGGCTTCTGAGGATGACTTTTAATATGATTATTGACTTTTTACCTGCAGATGAGAGACATTATACAGCTGTCCCACCTGGATGCCTCTCCTGCAGGAAGTTCTCTGTCTCTTTCCTACATGCAGATGTTGAGATGTTATGTGGATTAAACAGCTGGAAAAAAAAAAGCTGACAGCTGTTCCAGTCTCCACACTGCAAAAATCAGCTATGTTAATATGAGTAAAACAAATAACATAAATTGAGAAGATTCTGGCAGTGCAGGAAGATAATTACGCATGGAACAATTTTCTGATGAGAAAAAAATCTGACAAGTGAAAAACAGCTTAAAACAAGTTGGGAAAAAATTCATTTCAAGTACCTTATTCAGTGAAAAACCTCAAAATTAACCTATCAATGCTTGTTTTTAATGTTTTTTCTTTCTCAGGAAAAAGAAGGGTAAAAAGATCTTAAAAACAAGATCAAAAAGACTTTTTGGCTAAAAATAAGATTGTAAGATTTGGTTAGAGAGGTTGTTTTTGCAAGGAAAGTGAGAAATATGTCTGTGACATGATAATCGAAGGTTACGTCAGAATGATATGACTGAGCCTTGCCTTGTTTCAGTACGAGGATGTCCCATTTGTTAATGAATATGAGAAAACAGTTGAAAAGCAGTTTCACCAATCTCTTCTTACAAATCTTCTCAAATTTGCTGTTAAGTTGTACTTAAGGCACCAATCCGATCCCACGTAATTTATTTAAAATAGGATTCTGTTTACTAATTAGCTCTGTCTGACACAGTTCTTCTTCACTGATCTTAAAGGGATACAACACCCACAGAATGATGTGCCTTCATTTTCTACTCACCCTCATGCTGAGCAAGACTCTGGAGCACTTTTTTAATATCTCAAATGCAGCCAGAGATCGGGGAGTTTTTTGTTATCCGCCGACATTCATATAATTGAGTTCACCGGTGCCTGAAACAAAAAGGTCCATAAAAGTCCACAAAAGCTTGGCAATATTCCTCCATACTGCTCATCCAATGTAATCCAAGCGTCCTGAGTGGGTAGCGTCCATAATTTTACTAGAATCTACATCATTTAGTATATTTTTATACCCTAAATAGTAGAACATCATACTTCCGGGATGCGCGCACAAGACACTACGAAAGCCGCGGCATTCAGCAACTACTCTGCCGATAATGCAAACATAGAAGAAGAAATGTGCTCATTGTGCTTAGAGTGCCCGAGCTGCGGACAAACCGGAACAAACACAAGGCTAGTTAAGGTAAATGCCTGCCAGTTAGGACTAAACATGCATATGTGTTCAAGGCTAACAGTAACAGTAACTGGCATGTAACAGGTCAGCTAGCTTAATAGCATAAAAAGGCACATGGTGAATAGAGGAAGACTTCTGAATAAGCAAATCAGCTAAATAACATTAAAGGCTAAATAAACATCCTGTTCAGGCAGAAATGCAACTAGTTACTTACAGTTCTTCACAGGTACACACAGTTAATTCACCATATTCAACTGGCTAGAAGTCTGTCCAACAGTCTTCTCCCCTCGTGCTCACTGCTGCTCATAAGTTTCATTTCTGTATCCTGACATCATGTGCTCAGTAGCGCAGCTTCACACTTCTGCCACAAGGGGGCACTCAGGCCTCATCAACTGCCTTTCCAACATGGCCGATCTCACAATGATAAAGAATCCTTCAAAAGATTCCTGGATCCAGAAGGTGATCCGGATCACCACCAAAAATGGGTCCATCCTTGGACTGAGACACACAGCTGGTGAAAATTTCAGGTCAATCCATCTAGTACTTTTTCTGTAAAGTTGCTAACAGACAGACAGACAGACAGACGGAAGGACAAACCAACGCTACCAAAAACAATACCTCCTTGGCAGAGGTAAAAAAAATAAAAATGGTATTGGAACATCTTGGCTAAAGGGGAAAGTTGTACACCATATGTACATATACAGTATATCCTACTGTACCTTCTACAGTTGGTAAAGCAAACTTCCACTTGTTTGGCATTAAGATGTGATCCACTTACAGAGGAAGTGGCGCATCTGATGAGTCCTCCTGGTGAGTGATGGGTGTCATTAACCAGGCGGTCACCACAAAACCTTGATTTCCTAATTAAACTTATCATTATATTAAAAAGACACAGTTGTAATGAAGGCCACCACATTCTGCAAGTGAATCTGGGAGTCAAATGTAACTTGAACATTTATGTGAATGATGTTGTGGTTGAGGGAACATATCTGGTGTGTGTGTGTAGTCGATTGTACTGATAGTGTTTGGAAAATCCCCAATTCTTCTCCACTGCGACTTGTTTTAGAACGAATTTAATGAATAAAAGATAGTTATTTCCCCCCCAAAGGAAATTATACCATTAGGATGTGATCTGCAAAATCTATTTATCTTGAAATAACAAAATGATGTGTAATTCATCAAAAGTTGTTTGGAAAAACTGACAAAAACATTACTGTAGTGTGATTACTGTATTTTAAAGAAACAAACATCAGTGGGATTTGTTCTCACTCACAGTAAGAACAAATTCAAGATAGAAAGATTTTGGTGAATGCCACATTTTTTATAAACTGTTCATAAGTGAGATTTACAGTAAGAACAACTTTGTTTGTAAGAACCGTTGGTGAATGAGGCCCATTGTTCCTCTAAAACAGATATTGGAGGGGATTTGCATATTTCTCCTTCTGCAGTGAAGTATTTCATTAAACCAAGCAATCTGGAGGAATTTCACTGTGTAAAAAATGAGGTAGCATGCTTTAATTGGACATCAATGATCTCGGACTCAGTCATCCATCAATAAGAACAAAGACGTTAACAAAACTAAACGTGCAATAATCTTGAGTTCAAAGTCTGTGTGTAATGAGAACATAAATAAGACAAATGATAAAAGTTTTTTTCCCCCTTTCTTTTTTTAAAGTCAACCAAGATAAAGAAAGGAAGCCAAGGAGACGCCAACGCTCTGCAGCCCACCCTGATGGCAGCTGTTCCCGTAAGTTCCTGGTGCACACTCAGCACCCAGCTGGGTTCATTTTATGAGAAACATTTCTTCTCCTGGTCTTTGGGTTTGGATCAGAGTCCAGCAGGTCTGGATCTGCTCCATCTGTATGAACTGACTGCTGCAAACATACAGTATGCATCCACTTTCAGCATCGTGAAACCCTGCGATGGTTTTAGATAGTCCTGCTACATTTAGCCCATTTAAGAAGTAGAGAGACCACCATGGTCCTACTTCAAAACTTTATATTATTTCAAGTTTTGCTGATTAAAAGGAGGAAGAAAGTTCCAGTCAAAGGAATGGAATTCTCATTTTGAAGGATGATCATACTTCTGCTTTATTTTGAAAAATCAAATAAATAAACAAGCCCGATCTGACATAAAACTTTTTCATTTAACAGCCAAATGTTTTGCTTTTAAAAAACATATCTGATTATTATTTAATTGCTTTCATTTATTTATTATTTGTTCATTCATTTAGATGCAGCAAAGGAAAACATTATGGAATCACTTAATAATTTGTGTTTCTAAATCCTGCGCAAATATTGTATTGTATTGAGTCTCCAGATAAAGTTCCTGCAGAGTTTAATGAGCTACTGCACCTGCTGAATAGCAGAAACGAAGGAAAAGATTATACATCTCCTTTTGTAAGTTAATTCAGCTCAGAGTGTAAAAAGGATCCTGATTGTTCCCAGTCAGCTCTGCCAACAAAATGGAAAAGGGAGGACTTGGACATTTCAGACACTTTTCTCATTTCATCAATGAAAATAGTGTTTGGTGACCCTGAGATCATTTTTCAGGAAGATGATGATGATGCATCTCACCACGGAGCAAAGAGCATTCAGACTCATCTTCAGGAAATGCTTCAAATCAATGACATGGACAGATAATAGTCCGGATCGAAATCTCAGTTCAAATTTACGGAAGAATCATGACAGGAATTCATCCTGCAGAGCTGATCTGTCAGCACAAGCAATGGAGCCTGATTGATGCAGAATAATTATTTTTTCAGTAATGTTCTCAAGGAATTCAAGCTGTCAGAAAACACAAAGGAAAAGCAGCTTTTTTCATCATTTTTTTCTCAATTTGATCCAGAAAATACCAGTATTTCACAATGAAGCAGGAACATGACTTCACACAAGCTGATATTTTGTATTAAAGTTTGTTTCCTGGAAAGTTTAGCATGCTCTGACAGTGCAGTTCATCTCAGAGAGTTTACCAGGATCTGAGTCGCTCTATTGTCTGCTCTGTCACATGTCATGAAGAGACCCCCACGTCCCAGAGGTGGTGGTGTAAAGGGCAGAGGGCCCTCGTCTCTGGAAGCGTTCACAGCTGTAAACAGAACGTGAGAAAGCCCCATGTGGCTTTCCCCAAGACACGCACACACACTCTGTTTGCTGTGATATGACAGCCGACTGCTGGACGAATGCTGCGTCCACTTCCTCTCTCAGTGCTGTAGCTTCATACACACACGTACACACCGACCAGAACCAGCTGCTTTTTATTGGTTTCTGTATGTGGCCTTTCACCCATTTAGCTGAGTCCAACTCCTCTGTCCTGTTAGCGGCACACAGCAACTCTCTGTGATCGATGTTCCACTTTCCAGCTTCACTTCACTCTTCATTCTAGAAAAAGGAAATTAACACCAGTAATGTCAGAGTAACTCAGATGAAGGTTCACCTTCTTCAGATCACAGTTATGGTATGAAAACATAGTGGGACTCAGACTGAACTCCAGCAAGTTGTCTTGACCTTGTCTACATGACTTCATGTACTGAGTTGCTGCCATGTGATTGGCTAATTAGATATTTTTGTTAACAAGCGATTAAACAAATTGACCTGATAAAGAAGCCGGTGAGTGTATGTTCTACACTGTGCTAATTTGGTCTCCTTCAGTCTTATTGGTCAGCTTCTTGAACCTTTTCCTAAATATTGTCATTAAATTGTAAAATGTGGCTCCAAGAACAATTGTTGAGGCAAAAATACACCACCTCTTCATTTAACTCTGCTTCAGTAGCTGCAGAAACCAAACTCTTAGTTCCTTCTATTAGTCAAATTTGTAACTTTTCACGAGGCACATAAAGCTCAAGTGTGTAATCTGTAGGGAAATTAGCTGCAATATAACACGGATCACAGTTCAGTTCGGTTTTTCTGCTGTGATTTTAGTTTTAACTTTTTTGGGGTCATGTTGATCTTTGATTCTGTCTCCTGATTTGACTTCTTTCACCTGCAGGAGATCATGGACCGCATCTATAAGAATGTGATGACAAAAGTGGAGGAGATGAACAGGATCCAGAGAACACTCTTCATCCTGGCATACAACTATAAACTGGAACAGCTTGCTAAAGGATGCAGCACACCGCTGTGTGACAGGTGGGCCGACGATCAGAGCTGACTGTTTCATGGAGGTTTTAAACTGAGATGAAGTCATGAAGCTCTTTGCTTTTTGTCCTCCCTCCTCTGCTGAACTAGGCTGGTGTTCAAAAAGGTTCGTTCTCTGTTGGGAGGTCGGACGCGTGTCCTATTATCAGGCGGAGCGCCGCTTTCTGCAGCCACACAGCGCTTCATGAATGTTTGCTTCTGCTGCCCGGTGGGTCAAGGATACGGGCTAACGGAGACCTGCGGGGCCGGGACTATCTGTGAATGTAAGCATAATGACACAGTTGCAGTCATCCAACAGGCTCAATACAAGAATCTGTTTCCTTCTGGATAAAAAGTTTGTGCATGACGTAAGATTTATCTGCAGTTACATGTGTAGCAAGATATGGGATATTTTTTGTGAAGAACTAGTTAATGTCATTTTCCTGTTTTTGCAAGCACATCAAAACCTTTTTCTTTAACATCTGATCCTGCTTGATAACCCCAATTCCCAAAAAGTTGGGACTCGGTATAAAATATAATAAAAACAGAACACTGTGATTCACAAATCTCATCAACCCATACTTTATTACCAGTAGAACATAGACAACATATCAGATGTTGAAACTGAGACATTTTACCATTTCATTGACAATATGAGCTCATTTTAAATCTGATGGGAGCAACACGTTTGTAAAAGGTAGTTCCAGGGTGATGTTTATTGTTATGTAGCATCCCCTCTTCTTTTAACAGCTGTCTGTAAACATCTGGGAAGTGAGGAGACCAGTTGCTGGAATTTTAGGAGAGGAATGTTGTCCCATTCTGGTCTGATGCAGGATTCTAGCTGCTTAACAGTCCTGGATCTTTGTTGCTGGATTTTTGCTTTAATGATGGTCTAAATGTTTTCTATTGGTGAAAGGTCTGGACTGCAGGCCGGCCAGTTCAGCACCCGGAGTCTTCTCCTTTGATGCCATGCTGTTGTGATGGATGCAGTATGTGGTTCAGCATTGTCTTGATGAAATCTGCAAGGCCTTTCCTGAAAGAGATGTTGTCCGGATGGGAGCAGATGTTGCTTCTCCATGTACTTTCCAGCATTGATGGAGCTTCACAGATGTGGAAGCTGACTATGCCGTAGACACTGTTGCAACCTAATACCGTCAGAGATGCAGACTTTTCAACTTTTGAACAAGCCAGATGCTTCCTCTCCTTTAAGATGACGTTTGTAAATCATTGCATTGTTTTTATTTTACTATAGTGTCCTCACTTCTTTGGAACTGGGGTTGTATTTGCAGCCTTTTGTTTTAATGAAAACAAATAATACAGTTAAGCAGCAGCTGATCTTCAGGTCTTTACTTCACCGTGAAAGATGTTTTGAGTGTTTTTTCATTGTCATATAAAAACCTGCAGGAATCATAAACCTGTATGCCCAAAGTCTCACATATCCAGTACTTTACTTATAGCCACATAAGTACAGGACTGCCTTCAGTTTGTTCGACCAAAGAAGCTGAGCAGGATTCATCTCCACTGTTTCCAAATTGAACTGTGATTTTATTCAGGCTGCCGTTTGGGCTCCCTTTTTGCTTTAGTTTGTTATTTTCCCTAACATATTTATGCAAATAGCCGTAATAAATAAAATCCTGTCAGGATGAACACATGCTAATGTGACAGAGCTGCTGTCAGCACCGGAAGCTTTTAGTCTTGCTTATTAGAAAGAATTTAACATCAGAACTATGCAGGATATGAACAGAAGCAGCTGCTCTGGAACTTGAATAGAATCTAAGTGAAAAATATAATTATCTGGGGAAAAAATCATGTTATTTAGCAACAGTGGAAAGTTTGTAAAATGATTAAACTTCCGCAGTGTGACAGCTGTGATGAAGAGATTGGGGATTCAGAGGAGAGAAGGAGGATTTTCCTGCCAGGATGGGAAACATGAGAGGATCTCCTTAGTGTGTGTGTGTGTGTGTGTGTGTGTGTGGCAGTAAACAGACGAGGCAGCAGGTTATCAGTTCTGGAAAAACCAACATTAGCAGAAAGTCGGCGAGCAGCTGTAAAACATGTGAGCTCACACTGGTAAGAACAAACGCGTCTCGCTGCTTCTTGTAAACATGGATCCAATTTTCTCAGAATATCCGAAGCGATGTTCTAAGTGACAGAAGATCCGTCAGCCTTTCCCAGGCAGCCCACTCTGGTCACTCCAGCCAGTAAACACTCGGCTGTGAGAGTTCCTTTGGGATGAGGTTTCCATGGCAAGGGAGCAAGTGAGGTCGTGTTGCTATGGCGATAAATGTTGTGCCTTGATGCTAGTGGGCTTCCTGATCATGTGTGTGTGTTTCAGTGTGGGATTACAGCACTGGGAGAGTGGGAGGACCGCTGGTTTGCTGTGAGATCAAGCTGAAAGACTGGGTGGAGGGTGAGGCGCTGCACCACACACACATTTCATCACATCATCATCATCATCATCGTGTGTCATCTCTCACACACACAGAGACACATAATTGCCCATCCAGCACTCATGTCCACCTCTCCTCCAGGTGTGGTCCACTCCACAATCTTGTAAGGAGAGCATCCCACGTCATACATTATAACTCATTTTTATTTTGCTCTATTAAACCTTGATGCTTATCACGTTGAGTTAATAGCTTGGGTTTCTTCCAGAGCAGAAGTGCATGTTTTTTCTCTTTGTTTTCGTTTTATCACAGGCAGAAGACTTTGTTTTCCAGCAGTTATGAAACCAATAAAATTCCAACCTGTTTTCAGGCGGTTACCGGAGCACAGACAAGCCACATCCCAGAGGAGAGATCATCATCGGTGGACCCAACGTAACCATGGGGTACTACAAAAGCGAGGCTAAGAACCAAGAAGACTTCATGGTAGATAAGAACGGCCAGCGGTGGTTCTGCACGGGAGACATCGGAGAGTTTCATGAAGATGGCTGCCTCAAAATAATCGGTGAGGAGTTGGAGGAAGATGGATGGAGATCAGGGGATGTTTGGTAGATGCAGATAACCATTCAAGGAAGCTTTCCATTTCTTATTATTTTTCTACTGCAGCTGTATCAGCAGTGCAGATTATCAACACTGTGGCGCACATTCCTGGAGTTTCTCCAGAAAACCTCTCTGCTCCACTTCCATTCATCAGCCTGACAGGAAAGCTTTTAACAAATCAGATTTGACTTCACTTCCAAGAATTCCTCCTCAGTGTTGCTTTACGCTCTTATCTAGATGATGCTAGATAACACACACATTCCTCTTTCCTTAGTAGATGTGTCCATATATATTCACACATTAATGTCTGTGTACATCTGTGTTTCTAGATCGTAAGAAGGATTTGGTGAAGCTGCAGGCAGGAGAGTACGTTTCTCCAGGAAAGGTGGAGGCTGTGTTGAAGAACTGCCCTCTGGTCGACAACATCTGTGTGTACGCCAACAGGTGTGTACTGCAGGAAGTATTAACACACAGTATTCAGCTTCTTTTAAGTGATGTTTATCACAGAGAATGCTGTGGTGAATTTGGACACACTGCAAAAACTCAAATCTTAGCAAGTATATTTCTAAATTTCTGGGCAAAATATCTCATCACACTCAAAAAAGACAAAATTGCTTAAAGAACAACATTTCAGTAAGATATAAGTACTAGTTGTAACTTTATTTTACTAGGAATAAAACTCACTGAGATTAAAAACCTTGTTTCCAAGAGTGACCTGGCCAAGACAGCAGCATAAAATCAACAACATGAAACAGATAAACATAAAACACACAATAAAACCAGAAATACACACAAAAAAAAGATCTTGTTTTAAGGCAATGCATCCTATTTCAAGAAATCTTATAAAAGAAATTTTGGAGTGTAAAGCCATTGGCAGAATCTTTTTGCTTATTACAAGCAAAAAAAAATCTTTTGTTACTTATTTTAAGAGTGGCCAAGATTTTTTTTGCTTGTAATAAGCAAAAGAATTCTGCCAGTGGCACAAGCCAAATTTTCGTGAAAAGATTTCTTGAAATGAGATGCGTTTTCTTAAAACAAGTTCTTATATCTTACTGAAATGTTTCTCTTTAAGTAATTTTGTCTTATAGTGTGATGAGATATTTTGACGAGAAATTAGACAAATATACTTGCTGATTTGAGTTTTTTCAGTGCATTAATTACACTCAAAAACCTCTGAGAGCTCACACTACCACACACCAAACTAAACACACACATGTTTATTCTCTTCATTTGGCGACAGTGAGTTGATGTTGATCCATCTTTTAGGAACCAGGTCATTGTGAGTCATGTGTTGAACGGATCCAGCACGCTGCTGATAGATGCTGCAGCTGGAAGCTAGAAAACGAGACAAATCTGGTTCTCTGATGATAAGAAATATTCATCATACGCTGACGTCTGTTTTGTGAAGCTTGTTTGTGCTTACACACTGCATTTAATAACAAATGACGACTTAAAATAACCATCATCTTATTGGGAGGGGAGGGATTCTGATTTCCTATTTGGGAAGGTGTTACATCTTCGCTTTGTTATTGTCCACCTACTGAAACATTAAACAGAATTTTGTGCACAGCGTGATGTGAAGCAGTGGGTGGAGATAAAGATGAAGTCATCACCGAATCACTTAATGACAGATGGACCCAAACAAAGTGACAGGATATGCCTTTTTTCTTTTTTTCATTTGGTAGAAACACATGAAAATCTGCTGTGAACCATGTAAGCAGTTTTCTTTTTCTTTCATTTTTCCCCTTTAATCAAACGTAACAACAGAAATTTTAATTACTGTAGCCTAATGGGAAAAAAATATAAATGCTCATAAAATGCCGACCTTTGTGTAAAATGCAAATAAAAACAGAATATCATGATTTTCAAATTCCGTTTTAGTCACAGTTTAACATAAAAAACATATCAAATGTTAAAACTGAGACATTTTAATATTTGATTAAAAAAATATCACCTTGGGTTGAATTTGATGGCAGCAACATATGTATAACACTTGAAACAGAAACATCTGCAGGAACATGTTGTAGCTATTCAGGTAAATTTTCAGTAGTGGCATGATCGTGTATGAAAAGAGCACCACAGAGTGGCACCACATGAGTATGTGAGAAGTAAAAATGAACAGAATTTCAACAATCTTAAAAACATCATGGACCAGTTTCAGAGAGATACTCCAGAATGCAAAACTGTGAAGGCCTTGAATCTGTTATCTCCAAATTCTGAGATATCTGTGAAAATCAGCACTGGATGCTGATGATCTTGAGGTCCTCATGCAGCACTGCATTAAAACCAGGCATGATTATGGACATCACTGCATGGACTCAGATAGGCTTCCAGACAGTCTGTGACCACAGTTCACCCTGAAATCCACAAATCCAGGTTAAAGCTTGATCATGCAAAGAAGAGGCCAGATGTGAACAGGATCCAGAAACACAGATGTCCCTTCTGGACCAAAGCTCATTTAAAATGGTCTTAGACGAACTGGAAAACTGTTCTGTGATCAGATGGACAAAAATGTAAAATCCTCTCTAATATTTGAAAGACTTTAAACAAAGAATCTGATATAATAGGAAAACAAAGTGACAAACAACCCCAAGCAATGGAGATGGGCACTGCATCTTCTAAATAAGGGAGGGACATCCAGCTTTTTCTCAGTTTTCAGCTCAAAACCTGTATGCTGTCACTTCTGTGTAGCTCCATCAATGGAGCAAGATTTATACAGCAACATCTGCTCCCATCCAGACAAAATCTCTTTCAGGGAAGAACTTACAGATTTCAGCAAGACAATACTAAATCCACATACTGCATCCATCACAACAGCATAGATGAAAACAGGAGAAAAGTCCAGGTGCTGAACTGGCCCGCCTGTAGTCCAAACCTTTCACCAGTAGTAATATTTGGAGCATCATGAAACCAAACATCCTGCAATGGAGGTCCAGGACTGTTGAGCAGCTAGAATCCTGCATCAGACCAGAATGGGACAACATTCCTCTGCTAAAACTCCAGCAACTGGTCTTCTCACTTCCCAGACATTTACAGACAGTTGTTAAAGAAGAAGAGATAATACAAAATGTTAAAAATGATCCTGGAACTACTTTTTACAGATGTGCTGCGCCAACAGATTCAATGTGAGCTCATATTTTCTATGAAATGGTAAAATGTTCCAGTTTCAACATGTTTTCTTTGTTGTGAAAAAGTTTATAAGATTCTGGTTTTATTTACATTTTACTCAGTTTCCAAGTATTTCATATTAAGTCTGTACTTGAGACTTTGTTTTACCTCCTTTTTAAGCTTTCATTTGTTTCTTTGTTATTCTGGGACAAAGCCTGAGTTTACTACCCACGATACAGATGCTTGACTCACAACTTCAGCATATTTCTACAGCCTGAAATGTTTATTCAGTTCTGTTGAGAAGTACAACAAACTGTTGTTTATGAGATTTGGAGGTTTCAGTCTGTTCTCCATCACTTCAGACCTCTGTTTTCATTTCCTTATAAGGAGAAAAATTCCACCCGATGAAGAACTGATGGTTCCCTGACTGTGCCGCATGTACATCTTTGAGCTCCTTCACCTTATTCGGTTCAGTGCTTCGGTACCAGAGAACCACTTTCACTTGATAGCTTTGTTTTCCTCCTTTCTGACACCCTGCCTCCTCTCCTGCTCTGCAGTGATGAGACATATGTGATTGGCTTTGTGGTGCCCAATCAGAAGCAGCTGCTGGCTCTGACGGGTCAGTACGGTATCCGGGGGTCGTGGGAGGAGCTGTGCAACAGCAAAGCGGTGGAGGAACTGGTTCTGAAGGTGATCACTGAGGCTGCACTGACAGGTAAGGAGGTCATAGAGGCCAGAGCTACTGAGATGGTTTCTCATTGTGTTACAACTTTATTCTTCTTCTTCTGTTGTAGCCCAACTAGAACGCTTTGAGATACCTCGCAAGATCCGCCTGAGCCCAGACCCCTGGACCCCCGAGACTGGATTAGTGACCGATGCGTTCAAGCTCAAACGCAAGGAGCTGAAAACACATTACAAAGACGATATAGAGAGAATGTATGGTGGAAAATAACCACCAGAACCAGAACTAGAACCAACACCAGACCCCCATTATCTCCACCACCCCATCAGCGACCTAAATCTTAACACTCCTCAGATCATAAAAGCAGAGAAGGATTAACATGTTGCAGCTTTTACTTGAATTTTTCATGAAAGTTTCTGAAGATTCTAAGAAAGGTGCCGTTTTTCTCCCACAGCAGCCTTTTCTTCATCCAGGTGCGGAGATCTTTGTTGTTCCAGATGTGAGTTATGAAACAAAGCAGGTGTTAACTGATGTTGAACTCTAGTCTGAGGGAAGCAGCAGATACTCAGGTCAGTTCTCCAAATTCAGGCTCTCTGTGTCCACAAATCAGCTTCTCCATTCAGTGTCTCTGCTTTCCTGCAGGCCAGGAGAGGTTTGACTTTTTTCTTTCTTTTCTCTTTTTGTCTTGTTTTGAGTTCTGTCCTTGGTTTATTTTATCTGACACCCGCCGTCAGACTGGTGGGGCGCCTTGTCAGAACATCACAATACCACAAGCACAAAGTCATCTGAGGGCAGAATATAAAGCCCTCATCCATCTGGTGATTTACTTCTTCCAGTGAGGCTGATTTCAGAGATGAATTAAAGTTCTAGGATTATTTAAGATGAGAAGCAACCAAACTGCACATGTTTAGTCTGTTGAATCTCCCGCAGTGGCAGGGGATTCTTTTGGAAGTTTACAGAAGAGAAATTCCTGTTGAATAAATGGAAAAACTGTGTAATCGTTGTGTTTAATAAATCCTAGTGCAATATGATCATTTATTATTTCTGCCAAAGTACGGTAGCTGATCACAGAAAGGACAGAAATAAAACTTTATTTGGTTTAAGGCTTTGCCACAAGGCAAAGTGGCACAACCCACGGTGACACCCATCGCCTTCTTTCTGATTCCTGTATGATTCTTCACCGAAGCAATAAAGTGTGTAAATGTGGAGCTGTAATCAGCAGAGGAATATCATGTTTTTCTCCTGCCTCTTAACATCCAAATATTTATTTGTAAATTTCCTTTTGAACAGTAATTTATAAGAAAGATCAAATGAAGTAAATAAAGATTGTGTTTTAAGTGTGAGAGCATTTCATTTCTGCCATCATCACCTCATTATTTGGTACTGAGCAGCTCTATGTCTGACAGTAACAGAAGATGATATTTACCATATTTTTTGTGTGCTGAGGAGTGAAATCAGTCATCACTGATTCAATAACTGAAAGAACTAATTTAATTAGCAGTAATGGTCAGCAGTATGAGGTGGAAACCGTTGGGCTGATCTTTGTGTCCAGAGCTCAATTACAGACTAATCAAAATCATGTCTGTTATTTGCAAAGAAAATTTCCAAAAATCACCTTAAAAACACTAACTCTCACATGTTAAATTACTTTGTTGGTTGGACAATATCAACTGGAGATTTTCCATTTTAACTTGCATTAAGGTAAACAGGGGTTGAAATATAGTGATGACCAGTAACTCACAGTGAAGCATTTAACAGCTTCATTTACAACCCAAGTCAGAAAAGGCTTGGAAGGAACAAAAATCAGAACAAAGTCACATACTAACTTTAACTTTTAGATATTTCAAGGCAAGAGAGCAAGCGGTGATCTCCGACCCTCAGATGGCTCAAGAACAGTCCATCAGCAGCAGCTGATACATGGACAAGGGATTACAGTGGAAAACTTTGTCAAGCTCTACAACAAAGAATTACATTTGCAAATTGTAATTCTGTGATGGTACGGGGTTGGATTAGAGCTCTGTGATGTAGAGGGTCGGATCAGGGTTCTGTGATGGTATGTAGTGTTTCAGGGTCCTGTAATGGTACGGGGTTGAATCAGGGTTCTGTGATGGTACGGGGTCGGATCAGGGTCCTGTGATGGTATGTAGTGTTTCAGGGTCCTGTGATGGTATGAAGTGTTTCAGGGTTCTGTGATGGTACGGGGTTGGAACAGGGTTCTGTGATGGTAAGGGGTTGGAACAGGGTTCTGTGGTGGTACGGGGTTGGAACAGGGTTCTGTGGTGGTACGGGGTTGGAACAGGGTTCTGTGATGGTAAGGGGTTGGAACAGGGTTCTGTGGTGGTACGGGGTTGGAACAGGGTTCTGTGATGGTATGTGGTGTTTCAGGGTTCTGTGATGGTAAGGGGTTGGAACAGGGTTCTGTGATGGTAAGGGGTTGGAACAGGGTTCTGTGGTGGTACGGGGTTGGAACAGGGTTCTGTGATGGTAAGGGGTTTGAACAGGGTTCTGTGATGGTATGGGGTTGGAACAGGGTTCTGTGATGGTACGGGGTTGGATCAGGGTTTTCTGTGATGGTATGTGGTGTTTCAGGATCCTGTGATGGTATGGGGTGTTTCAGGGTCCTGTGATGGTATGGGTTGTATCAGAGTCCTGTAATGGTACGGGGTTGAATCAGGGTTCTGTAATGGTACGGGGTTGGATCAGGGTCCTGTGATGGTATGTAGTGTTTCAGGGTCCTGTGATGGTATAAGGTTGGATCAGGGTTCTGTGATGGTATGGGGTGTTTCAGGGTTTTATTAAGGTACAGGGTTGGATCAGGGTTTTATGAAGGTACCAGGTTGGATCAGGGTTCTGTGATAGTACAGGGTTGGATCAGGGTTCTGTGATGGCATTGAGTGTATCAGGGTCCTGTGATGGTATGGGGTTGGATCAGGGTTCTGTGATGGCATTGAGTGTATCAGGGTCCTGTGATGGTATGGGGTTGTATAAGGGTCCTGTGATGTTATGAGGTTGGATCAGGGTCTTGTGATGGTACGGGGTTGGATCAGGGTCCTGTGATGGTAAAGGGTTGGTTCAGGTTTCTGTGATGGTATGTGGTTGGATCAGGTCTCTGTGATAGTGTGGGGTGTTTCAGGGTTTTGTGATGGTACATGGTTGGATTAGGGTTCTATGAGGGTACCGAGTTGAATCAGGGTTCTGTGATGGTACGTGGTTAGATCAGGGTTCTATGATGATACAGGGTTGGATCAGGGTCCAGTGAAGGTACGGGGTTGAATCAGGGTTCTGTGTTGGTATGGGGTTGGATCAGGGTTTTTGTATGGTGGTACAGGGTTGGATCATGGTTTGGGTGATGGGTATGTGGGTAGGGTTGTCAGGGTTCTGTGATGGTATGGAGTGGATCAGGGTTCTGAGAAAGTACGCGGTTGGATCAGGGTTTCTGAGATGGTAAGGGGTTGGATCAGGGTTCTGAGATGGTAAGGGGTTGGATCAGGGTTCTGTGATGGCATGGAGTGTATCAGGGTTCTGTGATGGTAAGGGGTGGTGAACGGGGGTTGGATCCGGGTTCTGTGATGGTATGGGGTTGGATCAGGTCTCTATGATAGTATGGGGTGTTTCAGGGTTCTGTGATGGTGGGTTGGATCAGGGTTTTATGAAGGTACCAGTTGGAATCAGGGTTCTATGATGGTACAGGGTTGGATCAGGGGTCTGTGATGGTATGGGGTTGGATCAGGGTTCTGTGATGGTATGGGGTGTTTCAGGGTTCTTTGAAGGTACAGGGTTGGATCAGGGTTCTACAATGGTACTGGGTTGGATCAGGATTCTGCGGTGGTCACATCTTTTCCAGGGACATCCATGCAGCTTCCAAAATGATGAAAACCACATTCTGCACAATCTGCAGACTTTCTTTATGGTATGGAGTGTATCAGGGTTCTGTGAGGGTGTGGAGTGTATCAGGGTTTTGTGATGGTATGGAGTGTATCAGGGTCCTGGGAAAGTACGGGGTTGGATCAGGGTTCTGTAATGGTATGGGGTGTTTCAGGGTTCTGTGATGGTACGGGGTTGGAACAGGGTTCTGTGATGGCATGGAGTGGATCAGGGGTCTGTGATGGTAGTGGGGTTGGATCCGGGTTCTGTGATGGTATGGGGTTGGATCAGGTCTCTATGATAGTATGGGGTGTTTCAGGGTTCTGTGATGGTGGGTTGGATCAGGGTTTTATGAAGGTACCAGTTGGAATCAGGGTTCTATGATGGTACAGGGTTGGATCAGGGGTCTGTGATGGTATGGGGTTGGAACAGGGTTCTGTGATGGTATCAGGGTTCTGTGATGGTATGGGGTGTTTCAGGGTTCTGTGATGGTACAGGGTTGGATCAGGGTTCTGTGATGGAGGGGTCAACAGGTCTATGATGGTACTGGGTTGGATCAGGATTCTGCGGTGGTCACATCTTTTCCAGGGACATCCATGCAGCTTCCAAAATGATGAAAAACCACATTCTGCACAATCTGCAGACTTTCTTTATGGTATGGAGTGTATCAGGGATTTGTGATGGTATGGAGTGTATCAGAGTCCTGGGAAAGTACGGGGTTGAATCAGGGTTCTGTAATGGTATGGGGTGTTTCAGGGTTCTGTGATGGTACGGGGTTGGAACAGGGTTCTGTGATGGTATGGGGTGTTTCAGGGTTCTGTGATGGTAAGGGGTTGGAACAGGGTCTGTGATGGTATGGGGTTGGATCAGGGTTCTGTGATGGTACGGGGTTGGAACAGGGTCTCTATGATGGTATGGGGTGTTTCAGGGTTCTGTGATGGTGGGTTGGATCAGGGTTTTATGAAGGTACCAGTTGGAATCAGGGTTCTATGATGGTACAGGGTTGGATCAGGGGTCTGTGATGGTATGGGGTTGGATCAGGGTTCTGTGATGGTATGGGGTTTTTTTTATTTTTTTTGGAACAGGGTTCTGTGATGGTATGGAGTGTTTCAGGGTTCTGTGATGGTACAGGGTTGGATCAGGGTTCTGTGATGGTATGGGGTTCAATCAGGGTTCTATGATGGTACAGGGTTGGATCATGGTTCTGTGATGGTCACATCTTTTCCAGGGACATCCATGCAGCTTCCAAAATGATGAAAAACCACATTCTGCACAATCTGCAGACTTTCTTTATGGTATGGAGTGTATCAGGGATTTGTGATGGTATGGAGTGTATCAGAGTCCTGGGAAAGTACGGGGTTGAATCAGGGTTCTGTAATGGTATGGGGTGTTTCAGGGTTCTGTGATGGTACGGGGTTGGAACAGGGTTCTGTGATGGTATGGGGTGTTTCAGGGTTCTGTGATGGTATGGGGTTGGAACAGGGTTCTGTGATGGTATGGGGTTGGAACAGGGTTCTGTGATGGTACGGGGTTGGAACAGGGTTCTGTGATGGTATGGAGTGTATCAGGGTTCTGTGATGGTACGGGGTTGGAACAGGGTTCTGTGATGGTACGGGGTTGGAACAGGGTTCTGTGATGGTATGGGGTGTTTCAGGGTTCTTTGATGGTACGGGGTTGGAATAGGGTTCTGTGATGGTATGGGGTTGGAACAGGGTTCTGTGATGGTACGGGGTTGAAACAGGGTTCTGTGATGGTACGGGGTCGGAACAGGGTTCTGTGATGGTATGGGGTTGGAACAGGGTTCTGTGATGGTATGGGGTTGGAACAGGGTTCTGTGATGGTACGGGGTTGGAACAGGGTTCTGTGATGGTATGGAGTGTATCAGGGTTCTGTGATGGTACGGGGTTGGAACAGGGTTCTGTGATGGTACGGGGTTGGAACAGGGTTCTGTGATGGTACGGGGTTGGAACAGGGTTCTGTGATGGTATGGGGTTGGAACAGGGTTCTGTGATGGTACGGGGTTGGAACAGGGTTCTGTGATGGTATGGAGTGTTTCAGGGTTCTGTGATGGTACAGGGTTGGATCAGGGTTCTGTGATGGTATGGGGTTCAATCAGGGTTCTATGATGGTACAGGGTTGGATCATGGTTCTGTGATGGTCACATCTTTTCCAGGGACATCCATGCAGTTTCCAAAATGATGAAAAACCACATTCTGCACAAACTGCAGACTTTCTTTAATAAAGCATTTTTTTGTTTATTAGAACTGTTTTTACAATATAAACCAGTTCAAACAGTAAGTAGAAACTGGGAGCTCATACAGTAAAATGGACTGTTTATTTTATATTGAGATGTTCTTTAGATCCCCGCCTTACACATGTGATTACACATTTATTTTTCCTGTATCACACAAGCATTTACTCTGATGGATGGAGGCGACATGAAGTTCAGTGTTGGCCAAAGTCTGCCTCCAAATATGCTTAGTCTTAATTCTCATCATAAACCTTCCCTATCGGAGAAAAAGCTGACATGAAAATAAAAAAGGCAGCTTGTTGCAGCAGTATAAGCTGTGCTACATGTTTCAGAGAGAAAAGTTCAGATTTTTGCCCATAATTCTAATCAACTTTTACTTTTGAGAGATTTTAAAGTTTTAAGGTTTACTGAAATAGTTCAGTTGTTCAAAAACTTTGGAATAAAACAAATGTTCTGGAGATTTAAAGGTAGACGTATTCCAATAGTGCAGGAGCAAAACTAATGAAAACATGGTGTCCATGTCATCTGTCTGGTGTATTTGAATTATTTAAACAGAACCACACAAAAATTTTTTTTATTTAAAAACCCCCCCCCCCCCTCCCCCCCTCCTTCCTTCCCTCCCCCCCCCATTGCGCGGTTGTATCCCGGGCCCCTCCCTTGGGTTTTTTTTTTTTTTGTTTGGAATATTTTTTTTTTTTTATTGTGGTGGGTTTTTTTTTTTTTAGTTTTCTTTTCCCTTTCTATTCTTTTCCCTTTAAAAATATTTTAAAATCTCGGTTTTTATTATGTTACATGCAGGCTGGTTTGGAAGGAATCTGAAACCTCTGTGATCATGTGTGCTCGCTGTTTGTGCTCAACAGTAAGTTATGGTCTTGTGATGTGTTTGTGTATCTAACAAGATTAATCCACTTTTCATCACCAGTTTCTGAACAGTTGCAATTTCTCTTGAGAATTATTTTTCCATTACAGCCCCTTTGGACCACTTTCTGTTGCTCTAAAGACGTGACGTCAGCCTCTGGAAGATAAGTGTTCATGATGATGATGTACAAGAATCCTCAAGAGGTGGGGATTTTGTTCAAGATGCACTCAATTCCACTTTTTTATTTAAAAAAATCTGGCCATCCCTTCAGAGATTTCGTGTAGCCAACACAGAGCTCATTTTACAACCAGAGTCCATCACGTGACCAATGATGACACTCCAGGGTTTCTGTATAAATAAGTTGACCATGAAAAAGTCCTGCCAAACTCCACAAGTGCTGCAAGGAGACTGAAGTGGATTTTCACATGAGACAAATTTCTTCAGTTTGGTAAGTTACCAAAATTTTGAATTTTGATGACTTTTCTAAACTTTAACTTTCCTTTTAAAAAAAAGAAAAAAAGAAAGGCAATCACTTAATATAATTAACATTGATTCTTGCTGCTCACGTGAAAAATCTTGCGCTCTCTTTATTTTAAAATGCAACAGGCATTTTAATAAAGCCTTTATTTATAAACATTTGTAGCCTATGAAGAAGTTCTCCGGAAATAAAGTGTGCTGGAAAAGTTTGAATTTTGCGCCAATCAAAAGTGCTGAAAAAGTTTTTCAATAAATTTGTGTGTGTTTTTTAGCGCACTGTCTCCGTTCCACTGACTCCATTAAAAGATGGAGCATCTGGAAAACTCCACGGCGTCACCCAAGCGCCTCCTTGTGCACACTCAAAGCCCCGTGGAGACCCCGGCGGACAGAGGCGACGGGAACGCGTACCTCTACATTTTAATCGTTATGTGCTTCTACGGAGTCTTTCTCTGCGGAATCATGCTGGGCTATTTCCGCTCCAAGAGGAAGGAGAAGAGGAGGATCAACATCTTCACGCGCCTGCTGCACGAGGAGGAGCAGCGGGAGTGGGGCGCGTTGCCCAAAAAGCACAGCCTCACCTTTCCGGGTGCGGTCTCGGGGCTGCGCGGGGTACAGGTGTCCCTGCCTTTCTGCGGTTACCACGGCAACCAGATCGGGCACCCCCATCACGAGGGCTTCCTGCCATCTCCGCTCGCGTGCGCGCTTTGCACGGAACAGAGCAGCATCAGCTCCCTGTGCTCCTCCGCGGACACGCGCTTGACCATTGAGGAGGAGTCGGACGGCGGCGCGGCGGAGGAGACCGGGAAGGGCGGGTCGGAGAGGAGCGGAGATGATTCGGGATGAACTGAGAGAAAAATGAAAGCCCGTGGTCGTGATCCCCCCCCACCCCCCAACCAAAACAAAAAAGGAGAGAATCCGCCTGGAGAGAAGGCTTCTGCAGGAGTCTCATCGGAGGTTCAAAGAGGACAGATGATTGGTCAAAACTTAGCAGCACTTACAGGAACATTTGCAAACTTTGAAGACACACACTCACACACACCCTTGTACTTTTATGAGTGAGGACAGTCATTGACATAATGCATTCCCTAGCCCCTAACTATAAGCATAACTGATCGCCTAAACGTAGCCCTTACCCCAACCCTAACCAAAACCTAACTATAACCTAAACTCTAAAACCAAATCTTGACCCTCACAAAGTTGTATTTCTTAGTGAGGACTGGCCAAAATGTCCTCACTTTGCTGGTTAAAAGCATAAAATGGTCCTCACAATGTAACAAGTACAGCACCACACACACATCAGGTTAGGCCACCTGACATGAGGAGGATTAATTTGACTCATAAACATCTACGTTTCAGAGGACAGCAGAAGACATGATGCTCATGTTATTTG
This sequence comes from Atherinomorus stipes, assembly GCA_023101725.1. Taxonomy (NCBI): domain Eukaryota; kingdom Metazoa; phylum Chordata; class Actinopteri; order Atheriniformes; family Atherinidae; genus Atherinomorus; species Atherinomorus stipes. Next base: position 171,512 of record JALJCO010013283.1, on the reverse strand, counting down.
TTGTCAGAACTCACAGTAAATGCAGGATGTAAAACCCAACCAAAGCATGTAAAAGTAAAACACAACAACCGTTAATGTATCATATAATTTTTCTGTTTTTGTATGATTCTGCCTCTCTCTGTGGTGGCCCCTCCCTGCTGGAGCCCCCTCCTGGTTTGGGCTGATGACTCATCCTGCAGGGGGCCTGAGTAGAAGACTGGCTTTTTGAGCTTTTTGCTCTCAAAACGGAGAACTTGACTTGCTCTGACCCACCTGGTCTGAGTACTGAAACGTACCTGGAACCCACTTGAAAGGTTGTGAAACAAACTGTTTCTCATTATGGACACTTAACTGTTCTCACGCAAGCAATGAAATAGGTTTACTTGATTAAAGTGATGCACTGTAGGCTATATGTGTGTGTGTACTCGTCACCTTGTCATGATTAATTTAAGATGGAGTCTTTTGAATGATGAAAACAATAAAATCTTTGGAAAAGAAACACTTAGAACTGTGTTGTCTCACCAGTAGAGGGCAGTGTTGTGATGCTTGCATTTTACAAATTGAGGCAGAAGGAAGGAGGAGTTTGACCATGTTATTATGCTATTTTTAGGGGAGCCACATTATCATTTGTATAATGCAGAATATAACAATTCATAACTGGATCAGCTCTGAATCTCATCTTTGTTCTTATCTCCAGAGAAACATGTTGTATCTTCAGTGACACACCATTTGATCCCATGTTTTTAGATGGCATCACCTAATCATTTTGGAAAAGGACTGATCCTCATTTATTTTAAATATTTTGTATTATGAATTTAAGTTGCTGGAGGGATCATGAAGTGTACACAGAGATCCATCAGTGTGAATTCTTACATGTTGATTTGCTGCACAAGACTCACCGAGGTTTTCTCTGATATCCTGTATGAGAGGGGGGAAAGCCGGGAGAAGTCTCAGGTTTTCTGTCAGCTCTTTTTTTCAGCTGCAACATTCAATCCTGCCCCTCTCTCACACACACATACACATCCACATTAACACAAACAGGGTGTATCAGCAGTGCTCCAGGCTCTGAGTCCCACAACTCACAGGAATGACAGCTCACCACAGAAACATTAACAACAATAATGGCCGGAGGGAATACACACACAGATCTCATGACGCACATGTATTGACAGCATCACAGTCCTGACGGTCCCAGAAGTGTCTGCAAGGGTCTGGATTGTTTGTGAGAGCTCGTGTGGGTGGATCTACTTTCTGTTGTCATTATAGTCACATGTGATGGTGTAAATGTGTGAATTGTCTGTTAATGGATTTTTATGGGTGTCATCGATGCTGAGCGGTCTCTGCTCTGCTGTTGTGTTGCCCTTTGTAAAACAGCTAAAGCTACGTCAGGTTGCATGAAATACCTTCAAAACATGGCAGATCAGCTCAAGATGGCTCCAGATGTATCCTGTTAAACTTTGTAGGGTTAATGGATGATGACAACGAGCTGTTAGGGGACATCAGTCAGAAAATTACTGAATATCTAAACCTGGATCACTTAAATCATGAGTGTTATTTTGTTTTCTTATTGGTGTACTGAACCGTAAACTGGCTCCAGTTTTACCCTCCATACATTTTCCTCTGCTTATCTAGGGGCAGGTTGCAGGGGCAGCAGTTGAAGCAGGTAAAACCTAGGCTTCTATATTTCCAGCCACTTCTTCCAGCTCATCCAGGGGATCCCAAGACATTCCAAAGCTAGCCGAGAGACACCGTGTCCTGGGTATTCTGCAGGGCCTCCTCTGGATAGAACAGCGTCTAGAAACATCTCACCAAGAAAGAGTCCAGAGGGCAAGTGCCCGAGCCATTTTCTGGACGTGGAGGAACAGCAGTTCTACTCTGAGCCCCTCCTGGATGATTGAGCTTCTTTTATTTTTTACATTTCCTGTCCAGCATCATAGCAGTAGAATGGGGATCTGACTGCTGTGTTGTGCCAAGCAGATTTGCTTTGCCAAGAGGAGCTCTATGGGTACAAGGCTCCATATTATGCTTTATTTGTTTTTTGTTTTGTTTTGTTTTTCTTTGTAATTGTTATGTTACTGAATTTACATATTATTCCTGGTCCTTACAAGGGGACAGAGAAAGCAGAGTGAAGAAGAAAGAGAGAGAAGAGAGAATGAGAGAAGAAGAGAGAGCTGCTGCACCTCTAAAAACACAAAATGCCACCTGCAACCTCTTCAACAGAAACAAAACTGACAATCATTGTGACCTCTTATAGACAGACAAGCTGGGAGAGACAATAATAATCACGAAACCAGACACTGACCGAGGAAGGAACAGCTGTAGTTAGTGGTGATGTCACCACATGACATCACAGTGATTTAATCGGCATGCAGGTTACTAAGTGTGGGAACAAGATGTTAGATGGAAGAATGAGGAGCGATCAGTGACGAGTGATTGTGCAAACGTGACCAAGCCCCCACGAAAATCAGAGACAGGCCAGGGGGGCACCAGGACCCAGGAGACCACCAGCAGCTACCCCAGAGCACAGACCCCAGCCAGTCCACTGCAGAGACCACCACACATCCACCCAGGCAGTGGCAAAGGGAGCCCCCAGCCCGAGCGCTGAGTGGTCGTGAGGCAGGCAGTGCCCCCCCCCCGCGCCTCCCCCCAGCATCAAAATTTCATGTTTTTCATGCTACTATGTCTGAGTGGATTGCAAAAAAACCCCAAGAGAAATGAGAAATTTCTATCCTTGTCTGTTTTTATCCTTTTTAACAAAGGTTACACCAGGGATCCCCAATTCTGGTCCTCGAGGGCCGGTGTCCTGCAGGTATTATGAGCTGCCCGGCTGCAACACACTACACACCTTGTGACGTGCAAATGTGGCAGTTGACGGTCCTGTCACTATGCCTCCGAGTGTTCATGTTCCCTGGCTACTTGGCCAAGGGGATGCCCCTTTGGCTGACTGGTTAGCGCGCATGCCTCTCACCCGGGAGTCTGGGGATCAAATCCCACCTGGTCCCTCTTTCATCCTGCCACACAGAGCTTGATGTCAAGCTCTGCACAAGTTTTCTAATTACCCACTGATTGGAGTCAGTTATGTTGCAGCAAGGGAGCTCCTAATACCTGCAGGACACCGGCCCTCGAGGACCGGAATTGGGGATCCCTGGGTTACACCATGCTAAGGTGACAGCGTGGGGTCCTGTCACTATGTCTCCAATTGATCATGCCCCCTGGCTGTTTGGCCATAGAAATGTCCCTTTGGCTGACTGGTAAGCACACATGACTCTCACCCAGGAGTCTGTGGGATCGAATCCTGCCCAGGACCTTGTTGCATACCTTGCCACACTAACAATGATTCTATACACATGGATGCACTTGATCATCTTCAGCAACAGAATTATTTCTAACCATTAATATTTTAACTGAAATACACTTTTGGTGACGTTTGGCTTGTGAATATAAGGCTGTAGAATATCTGGGGTTTTCAAAACCATCGTCCTGTTCGAATATTTTTTTATTGTAAGTGATAATGTTTGTCTTTTTTTTTTTTTCTTTCCTTATAATATTTGTCCAGCTCCAGGCCTTGAGGGCTGCCATCTTGCAGATTTTAGAGGTTTCCAACCCCTGATTTAAAGGTAGAGTCCGTAGTTTCCCCCCTGAAAATAAACGCTAGATTTGTGTGAGTGAAATCCGGCTTAATCCGCACCTTTGGGCCCCTGCTTTTGTGTGGTGGTGAGGTTTGTTTGCAACTCCCCTCCCCTGACTATATTTCACCTTTTACCTTTGTTTTGGTGTATTAAGGATGTTTCTGGGCAGAGATTTGCGTGTTGTCTCCAGCCAATGACAGAGCTGAGGGCGTAGTGTTCTGTTAGGATAAACTCGTCGATTGGAGCAAACTTTTTTTTTCCTCTTTATAAACGTCAACTGGAGCTTACACCAGATTCATTCGAATTCTCAATAAAAATGGTGGATGCAGTGAAGAAAAGGAAGTATTTTGCGACGAAAAGAGCTTTAGATAAGCTTTAGATTGAGATGAATTGTGTTTATAAGCAGAAATGGGGGGAACACTCTGGACTCTACCTTTAAATTAAATGTCTTTCCTCAACAGCTTGTTTTCAAGTGCTGCCCAAAAGTGTTGCTCCATAAATCTGATTCAGATGTGCTGTTGCAGGAAACATCCAAATCATCATCTATTCAATATTTTCCATTGGTTTTTAAAATGGAACCTTGTGTGCCCTGAATTTTGTTGAATGTTTTACAAAGAGAATAAAAACTCTGATCTGATTTGATCTAATCTCTAACTGACTTTGGGCACCTTTGTCTTTTAAGAACTAAGAATTAAAGCAGCGCTATATTACTTTCCTTAAGACTCGGCTTCTGGTGCGTTTTGATAATACACTGACATTATGTACAGTACATTCTTGGAGCTCTCCTTGCCTTGCAACTTCCTGAGGCTGAAAAACCACTCGTCATACCTTTTTTTCCCCTACTAGGCTGGGCATTGAATGACAGCTGCATTTTACTTTGTGGCACTGCATTACATGCCAGCAACCAGATATCAGCACAGTGGTTGTTTTGAAAATGCACCATGGCTGATTCATCAAAGAAACATAAGAGGACATTATTGTATAAGAAAGGGAGAACGAGACAGAGTAAGACAAAAGACAGGAGTCAACAGCAGACTGACTTTTGCTGGCTGGAGAAAACTCAGAGGAAAGACAGAATCTAAGATGGATGCTGAATTAGTCCTCATTAAGAGGGACCAAAGACAGAAAATTAGTGAAGTTTATTTCCATCTTTATTGAAAGCCATATCAGCTTTTGGTGACTGACATGTCCACAATAAGATCAGACAGGACTTCATTCTAAATTATTTCAGCCCCCAAAATTTGGTTAGTTTTCTGCAGGCATTCATGTTCCCTGGAGGAATATCTCTAAGTTTACTCAAAAACTGAGTGAAATACTGTTTTTGCTGTTGTTTTTTTGTTGTTGTTGTTCATTGTTAGTTTACAGTCCATGACTTTGTTTGAACATGAGGACTTGGGGGTGTTAGGAAAACAGCTAGAGATGAATTAGCATGAAGTTTGACTTTTGATGACACGCTAACATTTTGATTGGATCTTTGATTTAGAATGAAATGCCAGAAGAGCAAATGACATTTCCAACAGCCTCAGCAGTACTTCCTAATCAGTAAATATTAACATGTTCATGGAGCAAAGTTTAAGAGTGATGAGCATATAAATATCAACATGGTAGCTTGTAAATGTTAGTTGTGCATATGTTCGAGCTAACATGTTGAGCAATGCTGTAACTTTAAACTCTGTAAGAGAGAAGTTAGGGGGTGGATGGGTGGGTGGAGCAAGATAAGGGGGTGGGTGATAGAGGGAGGAAGAGAGGGTGGGTGGGGCAAGGAGGATGTTGGGCATGCCTTTGGGTGAGTGGCTGGAAAGTTGGAGTGAGTGCTGGTCCATACTGGGTCAGAGATGGCATGGTCCTCTTGGGCGTTGGGTAGGCTTTCTGCCTCATGAAGGAGTGATTGGCTCTCGGGAACGTGGGGCCCTGGGCCCGTCACTCTGCTCTCTCTGGGTGGCGGGCACCTGGTGGGGTCTGCATGGCAGTGGGGTGCTCCGGCTGGTGACTTCCCCTATCGCCTTCTTTGAGGATGCAGGGTCGTCTCTGTGGTGTGGTGGCTGTCGCTGAGATTTGTGTGTCGGGTTTGCTGCTGATTGCCTGGGTCTTGGGGCCCCCCAGTCTGCTTCTGACCTTTGCAGAGGTGGGGTTGCATTTGTACACGTGTACTCATCTTTAAACACTCGTCAGTCCTCATATTCTGCATGCTGACACAGTCATTGGCTTGTCCTGTGCATATATGTCATGAAGAGTGCATGTGTTTTTATTGTGATTTTTCTTGCATGTGATTTTCTTGCATGTCATGTTTGGCAGAGATGTATACAAGAACACTAGTCTGACTCTGGGACCTTGTGACAGCACTCATTTCCCTCCTCTGCCACTGATCATGGAGTGGTAACAGGTGGGAATGATTAGGGAGCAATCAAGACTGGGAGACAAGACTCAAAAGAAACCCAACAGTCATTTGGAGGTGCTGCTGGTGTGCGTTCTTTCCCCAGTCCTGTCGGGTGGCAGGCATCTGATTTTAAAGAGTTGATCTTGGTGGATCTCCAGAGTTTGTGCATCGACTTGGCAGTGAGTGATCCGACGACAGCCACCCACAGAGTCCAATCGTTGCTGGGAGCTGGGGCGGCACTTCATGTCCTCTGCCCTGGGCCGGTATTATCCTCAGCCCAGCTGACTGGTCTTGCGGCATCAACTACAACCACTGGGAGTTAGATTCGTCTACTCCCAGTTTGATGGTGAGTCCCACTTCTGGTTCCCACTGCAGTCGCCACCAGCTGAACTGGGCCATGTGGACTGACTCTCCATGCCTTCAAGCCCTATGAATTTTAAAGAAGTGTTGTCTGACTTTGACGTGCTGCATGTTTGTGTGAGATACTGGCGGCTTTCTTTTTTGTTGTCTAGTGAAGGGGTGTTGGCCTTTGCTGAGCAGTCTGAGTTTGGACTCTTCTGGACTCTGAAACACTAGATTCAGCTGATGCGGGACTGATGCCTTGTTCCACCGGGAGGTATTTGGACAAGCCGTAGCCGGAGCATCAACTGGAGCATGGTTGACCTGAACTCTTAACAGACTTTTTGATTTGTAATAAAATTGGTTTTATTCATTTAACGTGACCTGGGTTGTCTCTTTGTGATTGCTCCCACCATACTGAACCTGTTTTAAGAGTTAATTTCCCAGTTTCTGGGTGGCGTTGTCGAGTAGAGAATCTCTTTTTCCAGTCATATTACATATATACCCTAATAGCTACTTTAGTTAAAGGAGCCCTATCATGAAAAATGGACTTAAGAGCTTTTAAGTCTGTTACTGTGTTATTTCCTCAAACTTTTTTTTTTTTTTCCCTCATTCGTTTTTTTTCCTCAATCGGGCATATTTGAGTAATGCGAATGTTCAGGCCAAGCTCTAGCTCACTTAAAACGACTGACCACCTGTGTATGAAGTCAGGTGGCGCCAATCATGAAGCGACAAATATGAATGTGCAGCATCGTAGCCAGACACATTTTGTTCAAGAGAAACTCAAAGAGAATCTTAACCTATTCACTGTCTGAGGAAGAAACAAACAGCCTACAGGAAGATTTCCTCAGAGACAAACAGCCGTCAGCTAACAGACATCTGCTCCAGAGTTCAGAAGAAAAGCTTTTTTCGTTTTGTTTTGGGTTTTTTGTTTTTTTTTTTAGCTCTTGACAACAGCAAGTTTATTTGTTGTATTGGACAAAGAATTATCTCACCAGAAGTGGTTAGATCTTATCTTCAGGGGCAGAAAAAAAAAAACTTTTGTGTGAACTTCACTCCTGACAACTTCATGAATCTCGGGCAGTAAAGTATTTTTTCTCGGGTATTACTTCTGAAACCTGATGCATTTCCCACCATAAAAATGCTTCACGGACAGACAACAACATCATTGGGTTGTCAGGGGTCTCTGTGGTACCGCATGTACTTCAAACTCCGTATCAGACTCTGGATTGAGTGCCTATAACAGGCTGGCCCATTTTATTCCGTCCATGGGAATCCAATCATCCACCAGTGTTTACAAATAGTGTTCATGTGAGCGACGAAGCTGGTGCTAAAACCAACTCTGTGACCCTTCATAATATGTGTCAACGTCAAGAAATGGACAAAACATGCTGAGATTGGTCTTGGTCTGGCTACGTCCTTCCAAGGCTGGATTTGAAGACTGCTTACATCACAGCAATGTGACCAAGGTTGTCCAGATTCGATGGCTCCTTCAAATGCTGCCTACAAATCTGGCCTTATTTTCTCCAAATTTTAAAGAATAACTTTCTCTTTTTTTTCAAACTGGACCTCATTTCTAGGAGTTTATACGTGCATTTACTCACCAGTAAAATTTCTGTGTCACTTTGACTCCTTTGGAAGACATTTTGTTGAGTCACCCTTTGGCGTACATCAATATAATGGGAGTGACTGGGCAGCCTCGCTATAAGACATTATTTGCAGCAAGAACTCCTTCATTTCACCAACACTTTAAGTAGGGAACGAACGAGTATATTGTCACGTGAGTCCAGAGTTTATAGAGTTGTCTATGAAATTAGTTAAAGTTAATATTAGACTCTTGAAATCTTGTAAACTTTACAAAATAAATTTACCTGGATTTCATTTTCTCTCAGCCAGAGTAAAAAAAAATGCAGACGACGACGGTAAAGCTGCTGTAATCCTGTAAAATGAGCAGAACAATGGTAAGGCTGATATTTTGAAGCTCCATTTTGCTTCGGTTAGTGCCGTCACAGTTGCTAGGCAATGAGAGATATGCAGAGGAGGCAAGACCTTTCGAATTCAACAGCATGTCACTTCCGCCTTCAACGGTCTAAAGAGGACCCAGCCTACGTAGACCGGTTAGAACACGTTCTTCCAAGGACCTATAGCCCCTGCATTTAGACATGCATAGCCTACATCTCTTCTCTACACTTTCTTTCTGTTCACTTTTTATTCTTTTTTCCTTTCCCCCTGTAAGGTCTAGCAATATTATGTAAATTCAGTTATAAATGAATGTACAAAATAAATAAATTTATTTAAAGGCCTCCTTCCACTGAAAACCCGTTGAACTTGCTCCTTCTGAAATACGGAGGGTTTCCCCTTGTTTACTTACACATGCTGACTTGCTAGCGTTGCGTTCCCCCCAGTCGGCTGTGCTTTCTCATCAGAGAAACAATACGAAGAAAAGAGCGAATCGGGAACAGCCTCGCAGTTCTACGCCACATTGCAAATAGCGTATCCCACGTGGGGTTTCTATCTGTCCATTGGAAGGCAGGTAACCCTCCACTACACACTAGAAGTGGAGACAGCACGACTGTAGCTTCAGAGTTGAGAAGCTAATTAGCTAACTGTTTGTTAGCATGGCGGAACAAACTTGTTTGTCGGCTCTATTTCCTGTCTGTAGCGAAATAAGAGCGGAGGGCGGAGCTTCCTTCATACACTGATGGGAGGCAGCCAATCAGACGAAAATTCATGAGAAGGACCCGGAAAAGCCTGCCGTTGGACCACAAGCCTCTCTTCTAGTATACAAATACAGCTGGATACAAAGCAACCAGAGGTTTTTTTAAACAGAAACGATGCAGAATGCATTCAATAATAATGGAGAACACAGAAATATTAATGAAATGACCATGGAAGTACAACTTTAATTAAAATAATGAAATAAATAGCTAAAATACAGAAATGATACTCAAGAGGAACCTTATGGCAAGGCAACTATGTTCAGCCCAACACAGCAGACGGAACAGGACAAGTTAAAAGAAAAAGAAAAGACTATTTGTATCTTATGGATGATTATCCAATTTTTTTCAAATTAATTCACTTCTGTGTGCACTGTTACAGTGATAGCTAAGGTTCCTCAAAAAACAAAAAACCCGTCAAGCTGCATGAAGAAGCTTGAAGGTCATCTTTCTGCATTGCTGCAACCACAGAGAAGAAAAAGAGGGAAGAGTAGCAGTGTGGGACAAGCAGTCTCTCTGTAACTCTGTCCTCTTATCTTCCGGACAGCTTGACACAGAAACAGACTTGTTGACGCACTCTAAATCTCATTTCCTCCACAACATAAACACCACACTGAATAATTCATGTGACACAAACACACAAAACCGCATAGCGAACCATTTATTCATGATAAGCAAGGAAGTTGAAGGGGATGCACCGCTGTGTTTTAAGGACTGAAAAGGCAAAATACTGAAGCTGCATCGTCCTGTTTTACAGTTCAGCAGCAGCTGTGTGAGAGTGTGATGGGGGCACTGAAGGAAGGAGAGGATGCAGGGTGAGAATACACACAGCCTCTGTGAAGCAGGATGTTTGTAATTAGTGTCCCCCTGTGGGAGTCAATGGTGGGCTCTGCGTCCTGCCCCAGGCCTCACACACAGAAACACACATGCACCAGTAATGAGTCAGTTCAAAAGGCAACAACCCTGTTACCCCCTCCCTCCTTCCTCCTTGGTCTCAAATGTCTTGTTGGAGATTTCATCAGAGAGAGGTTTCTGTAACATTGGGAGGATGAAGTATAAATAACTGAATAACTGATCCGGCTGTACACCTTGCGCACAGTTACACTCATTCAGCCCATTAAAAATGTCTTCAAGCAGAAGTATTTGTTTAAACATGTTGACCCCGCTGATGGTTAATACCTAAAATTGTATATTTTAGATGAACATTTAACTCTCTGGGATTGTATATGACACAACAATATTTTTAAAAAGTAGATGTAAGGCTGGAAAAATTATGTTCATCACATCTTTGTGTTGTTATGAAGCCAACCTTGCAATCTTTCATGTGTTTAAAGAGAAGTGAGTGCAAATACATACTGTAGAGGTTGATATGGAATATTCAATAATACAGACAGAACAGCGACATCACGTGTGTCTAGCTTGTAGTTGCAACAGCAGAAAAACAACTCCAGCTGTTGGTTGCCAGGCTCGCTGCCCACATGGCAAGTGACCAGCAGCCTGCAACATGTCCAACAAGTAGGCTATTGCAGAGAAGTTTGTACTGTAACTGACAGCTAACGTTAGCCACGTTAGCAAACAAGTTAGCTCATCGATCTAGGAGAAAAGTAGCCATTTCTGCGTTTTGATGCTGTGGAAAACATCTATGTGGGTTCATCTAGTGTAGCTTCACCTAAATTTACTCCAGTTTTTGCTCCTCTCAGGTGACTCCTCTTCTGAGATGAATAACAATATCTCTGATGCTCTGAAGCAGCTGCTTGACTTGCAGACTCCACTGTTTCCCCCTGTGCCAGCCTAACGATGCCCAACATACTGTTGCCACACAGAGATCGCATTTGGCAACCTGCAATGGCGGCATGTATTGGCTTGTAGATATAAACATAATGCCATTGTCAAACCCATTAAAATTTATTTTATATTTACTTTTAGGCTAAATATAATTTTTTAAGTAAATGTTCTTTCATTCTGCAACCCTCCCAACGACTTTTGGAACATTTTTTTTAAAATATAGCTTTTAATAATTATAATAATAATTTAAAAAGCCTCCTGAAAGGAGGCTGCATCCAAAAAAATTGAAACAGTAATCTGGAGGCCTCTCCTCTCGCTGCCACCAGAGAGAAGTAAAGGACTTAACTTTTTTATTCATTGACCAGTATTGGCACATGCTATGAACAGATACTGTGTAAAAACATCCTACTGAAGGCAGAATTCATAGCAGTGTTTCTCAATCCAGGTCCTCGGGACTGACTGCCCTGCATGTTTTATGTGTTTGTGTACCTTAACACACCCAGATGAAATGAATGGCTCATTAACACGCTTACTAAGAGTCAAACAGTTTGACATGGAGTTCAATGGGCTACATGCACAACTCCACTACTACCTGAACTTAAGGCAGCTTCTTTGTTACCTGTCTTTCATTACTGGACAAATTGATTCATCCAGGTGTGTCTGGTCAATGTCATCATGGTTACTGAGGTCAGGCAAACCCGGACTAATCAGTTTTTCCAGGAATGAAAGAAAGGAAACAAAAGAGCTACCTTCAGTTCAGGAAGTAGTAGAGTTGTGCATAGACCCCATTTAATCTGAATTAGGTTTGCCAGAGTTGGGAAACATCTAAAACCTGCAGGGCAGTGTCCCTCTGGGGATGGAAATGGGTGCTGTACTTCCTGTATGACTCCTGCATCATTTTCTCTGTGATGACATCTACAAAGACTTCAGCCAGTCCAGGTCACACCCCTGTGCCGAGGTCACAATGATCAGTTTATTCACCCAATATTTATATTTCAAAAGATGAAGATGATTATGATGATGAACAAAGCTCAGATCTCAAAGGTTTTAAACAGCTATCCACACAGAAATGAATGAAGTCTGCAGTTTAGACAAACATTTAGTGATTCTTCACCTCTCTGGTCATGCTGCTGATGAAGAACAGTAAGACAATTCATGTCTTTAGTCTGAAGTATGGATTTATTTATACAGAACTTAGTATCATCCGTAGGTTGTTGGTCATTTCGGTTGCATCAAAGTGTGTAGTTTTATTTTTTAAAAGGCTGCATCATCATCATCATAAAAAAAATGCACTAATCTAATTTTTCACTCCCATCTGTAGCCATAAGTGGCGGCAGACATTTACATAATTAGTCATTTATATACAAATATCATTTTCACCACAAGGAAAATGGCATGATAAAAATCGCAGCGAGGAAGAACATTTACTGGAAACTGAAGTGAAGGAGAGAAAATGAACATTTTTAATTTGGCATCTTATTTCAGGAATCAAGAAAAAAGCAAAAAGAACTGAACAGAGTTGAGAAGTTCAGGTTCAGGCCAGGACTGTGTGAGCTCCGGGCCGGTCGGTTCACTTTCCATGAGGTGGAGATCAGGAGGGAAACAGACATACTGATGTAAATGTGGTTTGTTGGCTGTTTCCTCAGCCTGAAGCAGTGGATGAAACATTTTGTTCCAGAAAATCAGGCCGATGCTGCTTTTCCTTTTAAATCTATACAACTGCAGACGTTCATTCATGGCATGCACCATTAAATACTGTGTAATAGACGTGAAAAAAATGTTAGTACCCCTTGGTTAATGAATAAAAAACCCACAGTTATCACACATGAATTATTTGACAAAAGTAACACTGAATAAAAATTCTATGAAAATTAACCAATGAAAATCAGACATTGTTTTTTTAACCATGCTTCAACAGAATTATTTTAAAAAATAAACTCATGAAACAGGCCTGGACAAAAATGATGATACCCCTAGGACCAATCCCAAACCGCCCCCTACACACTACCCCTTAACTATCGAGTGTCACTCCCAAAGAAGTCACACTCGCAGCTGTGGAGGGCGCCTTGACTGGAGGTGGAGGGTGTTAATGAGAATGAGATGCCCTCTCCCCACTACTGGAAAAGGAAAAGCAGTCATCGTCGTGGCAACACAACTTAAGGTATTAATACAAAACCAAAAAGAATCAAACTGGCTCTGATAAGAGGTGCCGGTTGTAAATCGTCATTTAGCCGTGGGCATGTCCACTGCTGTGGTTCTGCTAAATCATCAGATCTTTTCTGGACCAATTCAGCTGGTTTAAATTTCTCATGCTTCTACAGAGGCGGGTTTTTTTTTTTTTATAGTAGAACATTTACAGTTTTTATTTCATCTATTACTTCTTTCCATCCTGTTTTCTCCTCCTGACGTGAACTCTGACAACAACATCCAGTTTCCTGCTGCTGCATGTCAGCATGTCACCTTGATCCTGGAGTGCATGAACAGAAGGAAATGCAGTCTGAGCTGTGAGCACCTGCTGATAAGTTATCTGGGAAAACCATAACTTTCGTCCAAGGTTCTAAAAGTGACCCTGACCTTCTGAGTTTTTTTTTGACACCATTAGAGTCTAATCTCCAAAAGCCTCTCATCACGTTTAATTTGTCTCAAGAAGATCATAATAATTATCTCTCTCTGAATTAAGTTTAGCTTTTTCTGGAAGCTTTTCCCATTCCACTATCACAATCAGTGATGCAGACTTTGTCCCGTTTGAATAAACTGTGACTGCAAATGAAGGACACTTTTCTCAAAGCCTTGTTTCCCCCTACCAGGGGCGCCGCCAGGAATTTAGGGCCCCATATAAGACACTCATATTGGGCCCTCCTCCCTCAAAAAATTTATGTAAGATTTAACCCTCTAGGCGCCAAAGTCGCAATATTGCGACAGGCGACTTTACTGAATATAACAGACCTTATCTTTAAATCTATAGCTTTGTACTGTTACTGCTTGGTTTTACTACATCGCCAAGACATACAGCCTTAGTTCTGACGCCATTTTTTAGTGTGTTTATATGGAAAAAATCAGATAAATAAAGGTTTGAAACCCGACTCCCGCTCTATGCGCGCGAAGCTGCAGGAGCGCGGGAGAGAGAAAGAAAAGGCGGAAGCAGCATCGTGTTGGAAACAGTGAGAGACAGATCGCGACTTTTAGAATAAAAAACTAAACTTCCAGAGGCCTTTAGAGTGCAGACGAGGTGCAGCACTGATCTCTGCTGATCAGGATTAGAAGGGGACGATCAGGCCTCGTAAGAGACGAGTGACTGACGTCGCAGCGCGCGCTGCCGCACTCGCGCCGCACAAACTGTCAGAAACACCCCGATGACGGTGAAAGTTTTCTCTGCCGCGGTGATGGGAGAAAGAAAGAGGGATGTGTGGGCAGAAGAGGGAATAATCAGAATAGGGGAGTTATTGATGACGGCTGGGAATGTTTGAGAATTGAGGAAGTGATCCATGAATGGATCAAAGACACTGACAAGCCTGTGTGGGATATCGCGGACACGAGGATCTCACAGATGATCGTGCACGTGATTTTCTGTCTCTGTTTTCGGATGAGGATTTCTGGAACCTCATCACAAATGAAAGATATGCTCACCAGTACTTAGACACACACCAACTCCAGCCAAACCCCAGATTTCATGGCTGGTATGATGGTATGAGGGGTCAGCTAGGTTATGACAAATTATAAATCTATAATAACAAAAAAGGGGAGAAAAAAAGCATAAAAACATAATTTTACCTGTTGATATATAAATTATATTAGAAAATGTACTCCTGTCAGATTTCTGTTCATTTATTCTGAGGATGAGAGGATGAAAAGGGATCAGTGAAAAAATGGAAAAAAAAATCTACTGTGTAAATATGTTCAGAATTCTGTTTTACTGAGTTTTACCTGCTGATATACAAATTATATTAGCAAAGTTACTCCAATCAAACTCATGTTTCTTTATTTAGAGCATGATATGACAGTATAATTTTTTTTCCTTTGTATAAATATGTTCAAAAATCTGTTTTTTTACTGAAAGTTACACAATCCAATATGGCCGCTACCTGATGACATCACAATATGCAAATTTACTCCCATCATAAACTTTAGGTCATGATGAATATTTTTCTCATTTACATTATGGATCTATCTCTCACCAGCCCCAAGCTACAGCATTTTGAAATCTTAAAGTCCAAATGGAATATTTTCCTAAATAAACTCTGGCGCCTAGAGGGTTAAAACTGTTATTAAAAAGGGTATTATTTACAGTTTCAATGTTTTTTTTGTAGGGCTGTCAAAAAATTCATCCTGACTAATCGCGTTTATCACTTTTAGAACACATTTAGGATTAAAGGTGTCTCAGCAGGAATTCTGCATTTGTCTTTAGTAGACTAAACTACTAAAAACCTGTCCTTACATGTCTCCCTAAAGTCCATCAGATGGTGGCAGTTTAGTCCAGAATGCTGCTGATCCTCACAGGCTGACTTCACAACTGTATTAATGTGAAGCTGAAATTCAGGTCTTAGTCCTGGACTACTCCCAGATTTCTGGCTTGGTTTTAGCCTTTAAGTTATAAAACAAAAGTTAATGTGTTTTCTACATATAGCAGTGCTAATTAATAAAAAAAAAAAATCTCTTGTTTGACAATAGGATTAATTTAGGATTAATTTTTTGACAGCCCTAATTTTTTGTTGTTCTTCCATTTCTATACTTCTTTCTGGCCAAACCTGAGAAATGTAAGCCAAGACTGTAACAGTTGTTACGTTTATATAATGTACCAACAAATTATATCATCTAATGAAATCAATTATCAGCAGCTCAGTGTGACCTCACAGCTAGATTGCAAACACGTACAGGTATTTATAGTGCAGCTCAAATAAATTAACCGTCTTGAGAAAGATCAAGATTTATAGATGTCTTTTGATGGCTGTAATTCATTCTGAATGTAAAAATCTAACTGAACTATTTAAATCGGGACTTTGATTTTAATACAGGCTGCTGGTGGCTACTCAGTGTTTTCATTTAACTGTCCAGTATCCTGTACGAACAACTACAACTACAGGGTATTTTCATTCTATAGAGATCATTATGTTTTTTGTTTGTTTGTTTTTTAAAGGGACTTGAAGCAAGATTAAGAAACGAAACTCGCGACTGCCGCGACTGGCGCTTCAGGTAACTGCAGCCACGAGCCAAGCCGTCACGGGAGCGTGCACAAACTGAAGCTATAATGTTGTTTACTCACCTTTTTCTCCGTAGTTACACTTTTTACAGATCTGGGCATGAAAAAGTTCCTCCTTTTTCTGCCAGAAGTGGTGCACTAATAGTGCACCATTACTGCACTATCACTGGCTCAACGACTTGTCCCGCGAATACGGCATCATGTACGGTGTCCAAACTTGGCGTGTGGAAACATCCTTGTTCCGGGCATTCATTTATGCTCTGAAATCATTTCCCCTGGGCACACAGGTGTTTCTCTGTGCGATTGAATTAGCAGACAAGTGGCTGGTAAGTGGCTGGCAGTCGGCTGAAAGGGGAACTTTTTCATGCCCAGATCTGTAGTGTCTTTCAGTTGATCTGGATCGTTTGCTGACGGCAGAAGAATCCATAACTATCGCTTACAGTGTTTGAATTTACCGCGACCGGCTTCTTCCTATATCAAAACAGCGGATGTAGCGTCATGTGACGTCACATCCGCAGGGCAGAGCTGGAAAACTATAATGTTGTTTACTAAGCTTTTTCTTCGTAGTTGCACTTTTTAGTGTCTTTCAGTTGATCTAGATCGTTTTCTGACGACAGAAGAATCCATAACTATCGCTTACAGTGTTTTACCGTCTTTTTCCTGCATCAAAACTGCGGATGTAGCGTCATTTGACGTCACGTCCGCAGGGCAGCGCGGGAAATTCGGACACTGAATTGCAGCGCATTTTGCAGCACACAGCCTGTTCAAGGCAACGGAGAGAAACATGGATGGAAACGTTATTTTTGGTATTTAGCGCTTCATCACCCATTAGTATTAAAAAAAATGGACATGCATGTTTGATTTTTTTTTTTAAATTCCTGCCTCAAATCCCTTTAAGTGTTTCAATTTTTATGTAAAAAATGCTTCATTCTTATTTTTGAAATGGTAAAATGAGACAAATTCCCACAGCAGTCTCTGTAATGATGCTAACTGGTCCCAATGTTGCTTACCTTCTTCACTGGGAATGGAAAGGGGGGTGGGGGTTGAAGAGATGGGGCTGCTGCTGGCGGATCATCTGTTTACATATGATTAAGGGGGGACAAGGACAGTTATCTAATATAAGTACCTTGCTAAACAATTAATAGCACTCAAGTGATGTTGTGAGAACTATGTTTTGCCTGGTCTGGTTATGTAAATGTAAATTCTCAGCTCTGTGAGTTTTCTGGCTTATTTGCTTCTGTGTTAGTTACAGACACACAATAAGCTCATTACAAATGCTGGAGAGTCCTGCTTTAATTTTTCTTAGAAAGAAAAAAAGAGGGAAAATCACTTTCCGTTTAAGACACAGCACTCCCGGCATCATCAATCGTGTGATCCCACTTCTACCTTAAGGAGGAATAACTAACCCCTTCCGTCCACTGCCTCCGCTCCGGTCCGCACGACGCAGTAAATCCGTTGCTATTTTAATCAATGAGCAGCAGTCCACTTCTCTGCCAGCGCTCCGCTCCGCTCCGACACGTCCGCTCGGGTCCGTCGGCCTCCGCCAAAAATACGGATCAACTCTATTTTCTGGTCCGCTCCGCTCCGTTTGGAGGAAGTTGCAAACATGAAACATCCGGTTTATAAAGTTTTTTTTTACATCCACCACAGAAGAAATTGATTGCTGTGTATAAAACTTATTGGGCATATTGTAGCATCTCAATAAAAACTTTTTTATGAAATAATATTGCATCTTGTGTGACTTGAGAATGGGCAAATTGGGCAATGTGTGTAGTTCAATGTGCCGTATACATACTCCCTACAAAGTAGGTCGCCGCACGTCAGATCCTGTCAAAACTACAAAAACTGTCACTTGTAAACACTCATTTTGGAAGTTGAAGGCCAAAAGATTTTGCTTCTCGCGCATGCTCCTTTGCCTGCTTTGTGACTGAACGGAGAGAGTGCTGGCGGAGTGAGGCGGAGTATGTGTGCGAGGGTTTTTGCAGCCCGCCGGAAAAGACGGACTAGAGCGCAGCGGAGCGGAGTGGGGCGGAGCGGAAGCAGTGGACGGGAGGTGTAAGTTGTAATAGTATGCAGATAGCTAGGTTATTTCACTCAACAGGTTCATTTGAACAACTCAGGCAACAAACCTTTCTTTAAAAACTGTCTCACGCTTCGTTCGTCTCTTCTCTTTCTCTTTTCTTTCTTTTCTTTCTGTTCTCATTTGAAAATCATACTTTGATTTCTTGGGGCGCTGTATTCTTCGTCCCCGAATGGATTTTTTTCATACTGCTGCTTATTTACACATTTTCTTGGTCAGTCGTTTCATTCGCTGTCACTCTGTCAAATGTAGTGCATGCAGCGATAAAGGCCCGATACCAGCAAACCGCTGCTGACAGGCAGGGAACTGATGTGCTGAGGCAGTTCCTGAGAAACAAACCATTTCTTGCACTTTCACGGTGGTGGATTGGTGAATATATTTATGCTTTGTTTTGCCGTTTACTGCTGAAAAACCAGTGAGAACACGAAGGTGATTTATTCTACTACTGTATATTCTTGTTCTATTTGAAATGTTTATAAGCATATTATTTTAAATGAAGGTTTCATAATTTCCACATCTTTTGGGGCCCCCCACAGTCATGGGCCCTTGGAATCTCCCTACCCCCCCCCCCCCCCCCCCCATAATGCGCCCCTGCCCCCTCATTAGAGTCTATTCAGTTTGTGTGGAAGGATTGGCACCAAGAACATACACAGAGTAATGCTGAAAAAAAAAGAATAAGACAATACTTTACCAAAACGTCAGTGAATTTTTAGTGTTTGTACAACTATAATTCCAACAACATTGGGATTCTGTGTGAAATATAAACCGAAACAAAATCTACAATTCTCATTGACCCATATTTTATTCCCAGTAAAACAACATATCAGATGTTAAGAATGAGCCATTTTACCATTTAAAGCAACCTTTACCAATCTTGCATTTCAGAAAGCACAGCAAGATTATTTGAATATAAACAGTCCCGCCTCACTCCTAAGACACACCCCTTCATTCCCTCCACCCCTCCCAATGCAGAATCAAAGGTCTGACAGGCAGGTCTGTTGGACAATCCTAGAGGTGCACCCCACTTCAAGGATTGGTTGGAGTTTTCATTGAATATTTAGAGATTGGAATAATATTTTATTTTGATTAATGGTGGGTCTGTCTTGTATTTTAGAGTTCCATTACCTCATTCATAGCATTTTACCCTGTTAGAAAAATAGTGTAAGAATGCAACATCGGTAAGGGTTGCTTTAATGGAAATATCAGCTCATTTTGAATGTGATGGCAGCAACACGTCTGTAAAAACTACTTCCACAGTACTGTTTACCATTGTAAAACATACTGTCTTCTTTGAACAAATGTCTGTGAGCATCTGGGAAGTGGGTTGCTGGAGTTTTAGGAGAGGAATGTTCTCCCATTCTCATCAGATGTAGGATTCTAGCTGCTCAACAGTCCTGGAATTTCCTGGATTTACTTTCATGATTCTCCAAATGTTTGCTTTTTTTAATTTGGTGAAAGGTCTGGACTGCTGGCAGGCCAGTTCAGCACCCAAAGTCTTCTCCTATGAAGCCATGCTGTTGTGATAGATGCAGAATTTAGAATTTTAACACCTATTTCTATTCTAGCTCATATTTAATGCAAATATGCTAGGTCTAGTAACTGTCCATGTGTTAACTGCAGATGGTTGGAAGTTTTTTCCGTATAACTTATGATTTCTACAACATCAGAATGTTTCAAACCAAACATTCATCTAAAAGTCTGAGAAAGAATGTGTTTCTTGTAAATATCAGTCTCCCGCTGGGAGCTGGTCCTGTTATAAGAGTCTGACTCATGTGAAATGTTATGGGTGTGTGTGGACGTGGTCACACATGAGACATCAGATCAGGCGTAGCGAGTCTTACCAGGTCTGAAAATACTCTCCACTTCTCACTGTGTGTTAAACTTCATTAAGTCAGTGGGAGGTGTTGCATCTTCCTGCCAGTTTGGTCCAGATCGCCATTAATGAGCACAGTCACAGGTCACAGTACAGACGCAGAGGAGCTAAATTTCTCTTTATTGCTTTTTACTGGAACCAAAGCTGACACAGTCCCACCCTGCAGTCCTTCTAAAAAGCAAGTGGGAGAAAACGTGGCTGTTAAGAAACACTGGCCTAATGAATGGGAAATTGAGCCATACTGGTTAATTAAGCACTCAAAATGTGGGTCCCTATAGGCTTATTACCATGACAACCACAGACCAGTGCCAGAGTCTTCATCATTATCTGTATGAAAACTGCACTTGGTAACTGTTACTAATAAACACAACTGCTGCTTGTGAGGAAGACAGTTCATGTTTGTGATCTGATCTGAAATCAGATCTGGAATGAGGGGTGTAAAGCAGCGGTGTCCAAAGTCGGTCCTCAAGGGACACTGTGCTGCAGGTTTTCTTTCCCTTCCTGCTCCAACACCCCGGACACAATTAAAAGAATATAACAGCCTACAAAGTTCTGCACAATTACTTATTGATTTAAAGGATCACTATCATGAAAAATGGACATTTAAGAGCTTTTCAGCATGTTACTGTGTTATTTCCTCATAAAAAACTTAATTTAAGTAGTTTTTTTCTTCATTTGTGCATATTTGAGTAATATATATGAATATTCAGGCCAAGCTCTAGCTACCTAAACATAACTGACTGACACTGGTATACGCAACGAGGTGGCACCAATCACGAAGCGTCAAACACGCATGCGCAGCATCATAGTAAGACGTCCTCTTTGTTCAGAAACTCGTAGAGAATCCTAACCTATAGAGGATGTCAAAAATAGTCCGGCCAAAAATAAACAGTAGAATTATTAGCCACGTTAGCCACTTAGCTCTGTCACGTCTGACTGAAGCGATGAGCAAGCTTCGAGGCTTATCACTACCTACATGACAATAATAATTCCTCTTATTACTATTATAATTTTTATTATTATTATTATACATTTATTTTAAAAAGCGCCTTATCAGAGCACCCAAGGACACTGTACAGAGCAGATAAAACATTAAAAACAGGAAGCTAAAACATGAAACATATCGGGTACCACATAAAAACAACATTGGATTGGTACAGATGGACTTGGGTAGATTAAGAGTGTCTGTACAGAAGCATTTTGAGAGGGAAATGTCCACTGAACGGAGATCGGAATTCCAGAGATGGAGCAGAGTAATACACAGTAATAAGGCTGGTCGTGTTTTGTCGAAAGTGTTGGGATACAATCGTATTGACTTAACAGCAGATATAAATTTTTTGTTTCCAAAATGTGACCATTTGGTTGCAGTCTGGAGCCCCGCGCCTCTCTCTCAGACCGAGGTGCATGTTCTACACATCGCTCTTGTAGCCACAAATGTAACTTTCTCTGGTTGTGAGTAAAACCGTGAACAGCACAACTGTTCCTGAACCGTGCAAGGACATTTTCTGGGGAAAAACACTCTTTGTTGTTGAATAAACTGCTAGCAGAAATGACAGTTTACACATGAGTCAGTGGCCAAGTGCTATTTCCAGTATCTCACAGGAGGTTAATCGCATAATCGTTTGTACATTCGTTAGCTCAGGAATAAGGTGGATTGGAACATTGTTAATGAGTCAGCATGCACATCAAATGAAGTTGGATCATACCTGATATGAAGTGTTCACTGCAAATTCAGCTGGTAGAACCGGGCAGCCAGTTTTCTCTTTTTACAGCGGACACCCATTTTGCACGTCTGTCCTTGTTTACAGAGAATCTAAAAAATGACACCCTCCTTTTTCCTTGTCTGTTGGTACAACCAACCGCTGAACAAGAAATAACCATCCTCGGAAGATTTTTCCATGTCTGTCTAAGATTGCGTTCTCATTTTTTGCCGTCCAACATGGCGACGAGGAAGTATCACGTGACACTGTGACAACACCTGCACGTCCTCTATAGACAAGTTTCACGGACATTTCCATTTTCCTTCCGCAGTCAATCAATTTCTGCAAAGCGCTTCCGGTCGATAATATCTGCATTCATTTACACTGAATAGTGATGTCTCTAAAATGGTAACATTCTCATTTATTTCTTCTAAAAGAACATGTTTGATTACTTTCTCACCTGCTACGACACTGAACTGGGAGGATAATATGATGAAATGACCTGCTGTTACAACTAGCAATATATTTTTGTACTTTGTTGAGTCCTATGGTGATAAACAGGACTACATAGTGGTCTTAGAGTAAGTGGTCTTACATAGACTTACATAGTGACGCAGTCGACTGTGTGTTGATAGCGACACACACACGGCAGTTTAGTGTCCACGAAGACAAATGTTCAACACCGAGCCAGAGTCTGGATGATTCCTGTCAGAAGGCGTGAGTGGTGGTTACGGTGGATTTTTTTTTTTTTTTTTTTTTGAGTTAAGGAGAATGGAGAGTTTGAGACAGCGTGCTGCATGTAGCTGCGTGGCTGCCGTCCTATGGTGAGTTCGCTCAGTTTACAAGGTTCATATTTAATTGTTTTCACAAGCTGCTGCAGCAACATACGGCACAAAATGTGCAAGGCTGCTTTTTGGGTTTAACAATATCCACTTTTCAGTCATCAAGTTGGGGAGCTCTTCCTATGTGTGTCCCTTGGCAGAAACGAACAGACATGGCAGCTCCGGTGAAACTTGTCTATACACACTATGTGGAAGAAACTAACAGCCTGCAGGGAGATTTCCTCAGAGACAAGCAGCCATCAGCTAACAGACGTTTGATCCAGAGTTCAGGAGAAAAGTTTTTTTTTTTTTTAAGCTCTAGAGGACGGCAAGTTGGGAAAAATGTGGTTGCGTTCGGGGTGGGGAGTTTATTTGTTGTATTGGACGAATCGACTTGCCAGAAGTGGTTGGATTTTATCATCAGGAGCAGAAAAAAAAACTCAACTTTGTGTGTGAACTTCACTCCTGACAACTTCATGAAGCTCGGGCAGTAAAATGTTTTTTTTCTCGAGGATTACTGCTGAAACCTGACGCAGTTCCACTATAAAAACGCCTTACAGACAGACAATACCACCGGTGAGTGAAAAAACGTCTCTCAGCTCAATGCTAAGTATTAGCCCATGATTTGTTTGCTACTTGTCAGAGTCTCTGTGGTACTTCTGTAGTACTTCTGTGGTACTGCGTGTACTTCAAACTCCATATCGGACTCTGGGTCGAGCGCATACAGCTCCATACGAGGCTGGTCCATTTTATCCCATCGATCGGAGTCCGATTATCCATCAATGTTTACAAATAATGCCCACGTGAGCTGCTGGTGCCAGTGTTAAAAACAATTCCGTGACCCTTCAGAATCAGTGTCTCTTTTGGGGTGACGTCATGAAATGGGCGTAAAACATGTTGCAATTGGTCAAGAAATTAAATTGTGGAAGTTAGACACATAGAAAAACTAATATTTAACACCAAATTAGTTTCTATAGTAACGATGGGAACATATTTAGCTTATAAATGCCTGTATTTGACTTTTGGAACTTTTGTAAAGCATGATACAGCTCCTTTAAGTCAAGTGTGTTGGAGCAGGGAGGCATGGAAAAACCTGCAGAATTGTTGCCCTCGAGGACCGGAACTGGACACCCCTGGTGTAGTGTTTTCATTAAACTGAGTCATATTTACAGCAAGATCTAGTGAATCTCTGTGTCCAGAGAGCTGGAATTTAGAAGAAATGTTTCCCCCTGAGGGAGAGCTGAGGCTCTAGTCACAGGAGCGTTGCTAGAGGGGGGCCAGGGTGGCACAGCCACGTCTGAAATCTGATTACTGTAGGTGCAGTAAGAGGAGGAACCCACGCATACAAACTAGTCACCCTTTGAAATATTGACCTCTGGCTGCACATTTTTAGAGAAGATCTTGTCCCTGTGCAAGTAAAACTACTGATTTAATGCTAGACTATCAACCCAATGTTAGCATAGAGCTACATATCAGTGCTAATCTAATCAAAGAAGCAGTAGATTAGTTTTAAGATAACTTGGGGAAACAAAGTCATGTTTAGTTTTCACTGTGTGTATTTGGGGACTACAAAGCAACTCAGTCAATTTTTTATTAAAAGCAATATTTAAAAAAATAATAATAAAATATTACCTCCACGAGGCGTTTTGAGGGGTGCAAAATAAAAATACAGCATTTCCATTTAAAAAAATCATATTAAGCCTGAAAATATAAAATACATTTTAACAGGTTCAACAATAATGCAATGTTTACATCTACTAGCCGCTATTGTGGGTTGCCAAATACCCACAGTAGTGTACTATGTGGCAATCGTATGTTTGGCACAGTTAGGCTGGCACTTGGGAAAATGGTGGCGTTGGCAAGTCAAGCAGCTGCTTCAGATACCCTGAGATATTGTTATCCGTCTCAGAAGAGGAGTGACCTGAGTAGAGCAAAAACTGGAGTAAATTCTAGTGTCTCTGTGCCTTCAAGAACCATCAACTTCAGACACTATAACGGCATCAGTACTGCATGTTTCTTCCAGGGGAAGAGCAGTTACAGTTTACAAGTGTGTCCCTCACCTCACACCTTACACACAAAGACAGTGCAGTCAGTGAAAATGCATCAGAAGCAACCTTTTATGAAAGGTCTTTCATTACAGCTGGGGTTGACATTATTTTCACAAAGCTCACAAAGCTGTTTTACAGCCACTTTGTGTCCCCAGGAAAAGGTTTCTTTTGAGAAATGTTAGTCATGGCTGCTACTTGACAGCTCTTATATAAGTGCTTCAATGAAGTGGCAACATGAAGGATTCAAATCAATACAGCAGCTTTATAACATCCTGCCTTTTTTAATCTATAGCCATGATTTCTGAGAAATAAATAATTCCATTAATTGCTCTTTAATTGTACATTTACAGTGCTTTTGATTTGCTGTTGTAATTTACTTTTATTGGTTTTATGCTCTTCCCCACAAAAGTAATAAATCTCTGCAAATGTAATAGTTATTACATTTGTGGGAAATCTTTGTTACATTTGTAGTAGGCAGCGGCTATTGCATTTGTGGGAAATGTACTACATTCGCAGGATTATTACATCAAAAGCTGCATATTTTTATTACGCTTGCGGGCATTATTACATTGGCGGGTGATACAATCCTGCATCAAACCAGAATGGGTCAACATTCCTCTCCTAAAACTCCAGCAACTGGTCTCCTCACTTCCCAGATGTGTTCATGCAGTTGTTAAAAGCAGAGGGGATGCTACACAATACTAAACATCACCCTGTAACTACTTTTTACCGACATGTTGCTGCCATCAGATTCACAGTAAGCTATTATTTTCCAAGAAATGATCAAATGTCTGAGTTTCAGCATCTGACATGTTGTTTATGTTCTACTGATAATAAAATATGGGTTGATGACATTTGTAAATCACTAAATCATGTTTGTGCACTGCCTGGCCAAAACATAAGTCACAACCAAAGAAGGTCCCAAACTCTAATATTTTGTTGGGCCACCTTTTGCTTTGATTATGGCACGCATTTGATTTGACATTGTTTTGATAAGCTTCTGCAATGTATTATGTAGTATTTCCATGTTTATTGTATTGTATTGTACTGATGATGGGGGAGTCTGTCCACTGTTCAAAGCCACCTCAAGTACATCTCAAACATTCTCAATAGGGTTCATATCTGGACTCTGTAGCTGCCAATCCATGTGGGAAAATTTTGTCTCATGCTTCCTGAGCCACTCTTTCACAGTTTGAGTCTGATGAGTCCTGGCATTGTCATCTTGGATTATGGCCGTGCCATCAGGGAAGAAAAAAAAAATCATTGATGGAATAACCTGGTCATTCAGGGCACATAATGTTGCTGAACCTAGACCTGACCAACTGCAGCAACCCCAGATCGTAGACTTCCCCCACAGGCTTCTATTGACCTGATGGCTGCATCCTTCATCTGCTTCTCTACTTACTGTGATCTTCTTCCATTGGTCCAGAGTCAAATCTTTATGCTCCCAGGCAAACTGAAGCCTTTTTCTTCATTTAGCTTCGCAGATTAGTTGTTTTCTTGTTTTCTGTGAGTTTTACTGTTGTTTTTCAATTTCATTTCACCAAAGTGAATGAATAAAGTGATTATTGATAGTTGGATTTGGGGTTGTGCTCATATCTAAACTGAGGTGGAAGAGAAAGACAACAAACTTTTAATTGTTTGCTAAACAGTTTAACTGTGATACGAAAGGGTTAACTGTTTCTCTGCTGAATATTTCATAAAGTGTTGTAAAAGTTTATTCTCCTGCATGAAACACTTTCCGCCCGCTGTCTTGATTTTCAGTGTGTGTGCGATCATGTGTGTTGTGCCTCCCAGTCTCAGTGACGCTGCTCTTCAGGAGGTCGTCCATCTTATGTTTCCATGGATACCAGATGTGCACTTCAAAATAGTTCATAGTTTGATGGAAGTGAAGGAGGGCGTGGAAATAATACATGAGATGTGTGTGTTTTTAAAGAAGTTCAACATGATTGTGTAACAGAGAGAGCAGACTCTATCTACTGAAGTCTATATAAGCTATAAAGCTTAAACACAGACACACAGATACACACACACACACAAAGACACACACTGTTCTTCCCCTCAGCCCTCTTAATGATTCAACTTAGTTTCAGCCATTTTTCTCTCCAGTAATTGAACATTTTGTGTGGATGTCAACATGATGTGAAACGGGAAGTACATGGTCTGATTTTTCACTGCGAACTTGTTAAAATTTATTTTCAGGTTAAATATATTTTTCAAGGTAATGCTGTAGTATCATTCTGCACCTCTCCAAATGCTTTGTGGAGGTTTGTTTTTTGTTTGTTTGTTTTTTATTAGAGATAGCTTTTGATTAAAAAAATAAAAATAGAAAGTTCCATATTCAACCTCTAACCAGCTGTTCTGCCAAATTACTCAGCACCCAATTGTGCTGCACCTGAGGTGTCCCGGCATCAGTGTCTTGTATCCCAGCAGTACTGTATATTGGAGGTCTGCGTTAACCATCTCACCTGGCACACTCAGACCCAGAAGCAGTGACCTAGTTTGATCTTTTCTTTTATCCTGAAATGTACTTGTGGCTTGTGGCTTCAGGATAATCGGGGCAGTCAGTAACTGAGACTGTTTCATAAGGTCTCCTTTAAATAGACACAGCATTGTGTTGAAGTCAGCTTGCTCACTCTGACTTCATGATAAAAAAAAGTAAATGTTCCCACAGAGAATAATCTCTTTAATGTGACGTTTAATCAGTGTTGTAACACCACATTTGGTGAATGGTTTAGTCACAAAAGAGAGAGTTCAAACTAACGCAGAGGTAAGACTTTACATAATGTGCAAATGGAGCAATGTAATTTCACATGCACTCTCGTGCACTTTCTCATTCACTCACACACAAAACTGACCTATGAGTCATTCTGGCTCAGCTTCCCCTCTTTGTTTCTGACCCACTGGATGTCACTGTCTGATGCTGCATCCTGTCTCTCTGGTACCTTTGCAAGGCTGAGATTAACCTGCAATTAAAGGAGCAGTTCATGATCTTCTGCACAAGTATAGGATAATCATCATGTAAGAATTTTCTGTGAATTCACCCAAATCCAGAACGAGAGAGATGGATTTATACAGCTGTTAATTATCGAAACAGAGATAATCCCTGCAGATAACAAGAAACTTTAGTCTCAGTGAACAGTTTCTGTTCCAGCAGCCACACTCCTCTCACATCACAAGTTGTTCTGAAATCTTGCAGCTGCTTCACATTATTGTGCATCTTAGCTTTACTGGAGACCAGCAGTGGTAAAAATGTTCAGCTCACACATGGCATGAACAGCTGGCCTTCTCTGAGACTTCTGTCTGTACAGCCTGTGGTGTCGCCCCTATTGCAGATTAAGCTGACATCCACTGAAGCTGAGGGCTCAGCAGCGGTGAAAATATGAACTAAAGGTACCCAGGTCTGTATACTGGATAACACATCTGTCAGCTGGAGGGGAAAACAGCAGCAGACAAGCTGACTGGAAGTGACATTTGACCTTCACGAGGTAGGTAAACCTTTATTATTTATCTATTGAGGTTGGGACAATGAAGGAGTCGAGCAGTTAAATTTTACTGGAACACAGCAGGTTGTCTGCACCTATATTACACAAACTCAGTGTACATCAATTAATTCTGATGACTAATCAAAGCTTGGCAACCAGTTAGTAACAAGGACCAATCTCAAATGTGCTGGAGAGTTTTACAGCTCTAATATATCCACATTATCAATCAGGCTGGAAAATGTCTTATATGTTATCCACTCATCCTGAATGATACTATATTAAAACTGATGCCTCTTTTTTTTTTTCATATCATCCATAATCATGGTTGTCTAGGGATGCGAATACGTCCTCACGCATGGTGTCCAAACTTGCTGTGTGGAAACGTCCTTGTTCCAGGCATTCATTTATGCTCTGAAATCGTTTTCCCTGGGCACACAAGCGTTTCTCTGTGCGATCGAATTAGCAGACAAGTCGCTGGTAAGTAGCTGGTAAGTCGCTGGCAGTCGGCAGAAAGGGAAACTTTTTCATGCTCGCATCTGTAAACACCTCTTTTCAAATGAAAAGTGCTGAACCGAATGAATTTTCATTCGGTTTCACAGGGGTAGAATATTCCTTTCCCCAAACCGAACGGGGTATCATGTAAACGCTGAATCGGAAAGTTGTGAGGTTGCGCTCTTACAGCCCATGCTTCTACAAGACGTCATCGTGCAACGAGTGATGTTTCCTCACTTTGACAGGTGGCTGTGAACAACGTAATTCCCTGGACAGCAACAGGTTTGTTGCTATAAACGGTCTCCTGGAACTGGAACAAGAAAGGAGACCGCTTATGAAAGAGCATTTTCACAGATTTTGTGTATCAGACAAGGACATTGTCTCTTCACATAGCAGCAGCTGCACGTCACCGCTACTGGGTGAACGTCATGGCCTAAGCGAGTTTTTTTTTTCTAAAGCTTATTGATGATAAAGGCCTAAGATCTGATTTCCAGATGCTTGTGTGTTTAGAAACGTACAGTTGAGCACATCAGCTAACACTAGCCTGCTAGCAGGCTAACGCCAGTTGTAGTGTTGTCTCACCGGCTACAAACAAACGTGCTACCTTGTTTTATTATAAAGTTTGTAGACTTTTATAAGCGGCCTCCTTTCTTGGCAGTCCCCAATTGTTCCACTGGAAACGGAAGGGTACAGACCCGATTTTCAGATGCTTGTGTGTTTTCAGACGCACAAAGTTAGGCACGTCAGCAAACGCTAGCCGGCTAACGCTAGCCTGCTAACGCCAGCTGTCTGTGTAGTCTGCATGATTGAAGTGCCGGCTACAAACTAACGTGCTACCTTGTTTTATTATAAAGTTGGTCCCTTCACCCCGGCGAATCGCTTTGATCCACTTCTTCCTTAGCGTCACTTCAGTTGGGAATCCATGAAACCTTAAGTAGGGTTGGCGTCTATTCGATTTACAAAGTGGAACAGAGCAGTGACACTGAATTCAGCTATTGTTGAACTGCCCCGGAAAAGGAAATGGCCAAATTTGACAAGTTCCGGAAACCGGAACACGACAGCGTGATAATCCCTTTTTCAGGGTCGTGGGGGAGCTGGAGCCTTAACCAGCTGTTACAAGCTGAAAGGTAAGGTACATCCTGGACAGGTCACCAATGGTAGTTCAATCCAATCCAATTAAACATAGTCCATTTTAATCCAATTCAGTGTAGTCCAATTTGGTTTAATTGATTGTAGTCCAGTTTAATCCAATCTAAACACTTTACATGATCCACATTAGTCCAGTGTATAACAACTGTGAGGGATCACCAAGCATCATAGTTTGAAGTCAGGGATACCTGCTGAGAAAGAAAAGAAAAATGCAATTAAAAAAAACAATTATACTGTAAATTCATCTCATGATTTTTTTTTCTTGGGAAGCTGCAGGAGATTTATGAGCAGAATAGCATCCCCAGTGATGTGGGGGCTGTATGTCTTTGCTCTCAGTTGGGACCATAAGTTGTGGTAGAGACTGAAATAACAAGACTTCGAAAACAAAGAGAAATTAGTTTCCTCCAAATTATGAATTATTATATTGCTAATTTTAATTTATAAATGTTCTAGTTTTAAATGGAAGTGTTATGCCACCAAAGAAAAAGTTAAACATCTGTGTCAGATCTGACTGGTTCTTCTGCAGCCTGCATCCAGATTTTTTTTTATTTTATTTTGAATTTAAGTTTCTCATCATCCAACATTTTTTTGGAGGAAATCATGAGCATGTTCACAGCATACATCCAAACTTGTCATTTCTTCTGCAGGCAAACCAGAGGAGAGCAGATAATCGTATAAAGCAGTGAGGGATTTACAGTCTCTGCTCGACTGAATCAGCTCATGAAATGAATATTTGTCCCAGTAGACGTTCCTCAAGATGTGTGAGCACTTCATTAAACTCACAGCAGATCCCGGAGCAGTAAACACACACGTGGAAAAAGAGAAACAAAAATAGATGTGACAATCTAAACTAAATAAAAGTCAGTGGTTTGGCTTTTGTAAAAAAAAAAAATACAGTTAGAGATAAAAACTCTTCTGTGTCCTCTGGATTGAACGGGGAATTTTGTGAAAGCAGACCATGAAAACTGGGAGGTCAAACTGGGTCTTTGGTGTTTTATCCCTGCAGATAAAACCAGTTAGACTCAGCTGCTCCTCTCTGCATGTTACACGTCTTCCAAGTATCTGTGATGTAAAGCAGAGACACACAATAAGAAAGAAGACGAAGAAAGGATCGTATTTATTTTTGTCTTTCAGGAGGAGACTAACAACTACAGTATTCCTTTACATAGCAACAGGATGAAACTGGCTCTGCGAAGTAAACACGGTGGAACGATGCAGTCTAAAAGCAGCAACATCAAAGCTCTAGAGCGTGAAAAATCACCATGCTATGTTTCATAATCAAACTATAAGTGAGTTTTAATGTCCTTTAACAAAATTCAATGAACCTATGAGTAAATCATTTCTGAAGTGCAGCTAACACTTTAAGATGCGGCAGACTGTAAAGCCAAGAGGGGGAAGAAAATGTTCCTTCTTCTCGATAATCTCTTCGGACAACTTTTCTCTGTTTCTTAAACCTTCCCTATTTTTCTGGGTCTTATAAGCTGCCGGAGGCATGAAAAGAAGAGGAAAAAGAGAGATGTGGAACATCAGAAGGATGATGCGCCACTGTATATTACGATAATGAATCCACATTGCTGTGAGATGCGATGATACAGCTCTAGTTATTAAGTTTATCTCACAGAAACTTTGAAACAGCACATATGACGCATTATAAACTATGTGTTAATTGTTATATTTATGGCATGTTTTCTGACTGTAAATCTGTGCACTCACATTCATCTCAGCCAATCACAGCTCCCATCAACAATGAGCTCAGCAGCGAAACCAAATTGATCCTGTTAGCTCCTGTTACCTACACAGCAACATGTTCATCTGAACCAAGCCAACAAAAACTGCTGCTTTACTAAAAAGCCACACACAACAACAAAGTCTTTTGCAGCTCTCAGTTGGATTTAACTCTTATTCTTTGTTTTTCACAGCTTCCTATTCAACCAATCCATATTGTGGTCTAATGCTCACCTTTTTTAAAGGTAGCACTGTTTTAGATACAAAAGACACATTACACCCTCTCTGAGTATTGGTGCTGTCTGTATGTGCCTCTGTGCTTTCAGCAGTGATCAGAGTAAAGAACATTCTGATGTCGTGCATTTTATGTTATCATCAAGGCTCGCGAGGTCTTCTGTTCTGATTCAAAGCCCATTAGCAAACCTTTCTGGCTGAGTGGTGTCTAAATGAATGGAAATGTTCAGTAGACAATGTTGAAGTTCAAAGGACTGCTGTTACATCACTTCAGCTTCCACTGTCTTGTTCCTCCTACAGCCGCTGAGCAACATGTTGTAGATGTGATTACTTTTGATAAGTTTAGTTGTCATGACCTGTGGGTGTTAGTTCTGTTTATGGTTTTGTTTCTAGTCTTGTCCTTAGTCTGTTCCTTCTGTGTTCTAGTTAGCTCTCATTTCCTGCTCACCTGTCCCACCTGCTTCTCCTCCATCATTAGTCCCTCAGTACTCATTCTCCTGGTTTTCCTTTGGACAGTGTCTGTTGTTCTTCTCCATGAGTGTCCAAGTCTGGTCCTCGAGAGCAACTATCCTGCAATTTTTAGAATATACCCTCTCCAACACACCTGAAACATATGGCTAATTCCTCATGCATATGTTATTCAACTCTGCAGACGTTTGAGTCACTCTTAAGTTGGATTTATAGTTGCCCGGTGTCTGCGCCCAGTCGGGTCTACCTGACGCAGAGGCAGTGCGTGATTTCACTCGAGCGTAGGGTTACGGCGTCATGCTGCAGTTTTTTTTTTCCCAGATCTGCAGGTGACAACAGGGCTTCTAATGACGAGGAAACTCCACAGAGCGGAGTTATTTTTTTCACCCCGATGGTTCGCTACAGTTGCGGCATTTATTTTCTCTTTTAGAGCAACAGTAGGAAACATGTGTTCATTCATTCATTCAGCTACAAAACCCAAACATCCGGAAGCACATTAACACACTGACCAATCACCAGTAAGTCCTCTGCGTTCGCCTAGCCAGGATGCACGTCGGGTCTAGAGAGGTGCGCATCAGGCCTCCGCAGACCTACGCGGAGGCGATGGCGGTTACGCAGACACAGACGACGCGTGAGTATAAATCCAGCTTTAGTTTGTTTTAAATCCTGGTTGCTAAATCCACCTGTATGTCTCATGTATTTGGCTCCTCCTGACATTATTAAAGGTGTCATCACCCGGAAATCCCACTTTTTCACGTTAAAACATGTGTACTGGAACAGCACCTCAGTTGTAACGGGCCAGAAACTCCGGAAAGTGAAAGTAACTTCGTCTTTGAGTGCGGGTTCTCTCTTCTCACCAGAATCGGCCACAAGCACGCGCTCTCCACAGTACACAAATTGGATTTCTTTCTCCCATTGACGTGAACGAGAGAGGCTGCTAGCTGCTAAGCTAGCCTCTTTAGCGCCACATAAAAGCAGCTGATTACCTGCCGTGGAGTCGCAATGATCAGCTGTTATGACGTGAACTAGAGAGGCTGCGAGCGAGCTGCTAAGCTAGCGTCTTTAGCACCACCTGAAGGCAGTTGATTACCTGCCACCTCTCGTACGTATTCTCACGACAAACAATAGTTGGGGATTAAAAGAGGTTAAAATGAGCTCATTAAATTTTCCTCCCAACCAACTAGAAAAAAAAATTCATTTGAAGATTATTTAAGAAGGATTGTGTAAGTAAAACAGCAGGTTATGACACCTTTAATGACAATAGTTATTTGTTGTCTTCGTTTCTGTGTTGGCTCTGTGATGGACTGTTTCCCTGTTCAGGTGTGCAGCTTGCCTAAAAGCAGCTGGGTTAGGCTCTGCCTCCCATGACACTGCATAGGATTTAATAGAAAATGGATGGATGATGAAATGTAGTTGTTGCTTCCAGTAAGAAGTTTTAGCAGCAGAAGATTTAGCAGCTTTGCCTCTGGAAACTTTGGGGTCCTTGTACAGACTTCTTAACACGTCTTTTAAAAAGGATCAAAGGGGAAGTTCGGGGTTTTTCAACCTGGACCTATTTTCTAGCATGAAATATGTTCATTTACCCACCCAGACAGTTTTGGTGCAACTTGAATTCCTTCAGGAGATATTTAGATCCACTCAAGATCAGCTTATGTCCGATGTATTGGAAGTTTTGGGGCAACCGCGTTTAGCCTCTAAATAAGGCATTATCTGCCACAAACTCCTTCATTTCACCAATGTTTTGTTAGGAAACATTGGTCGGACCCAATTTTTTTTTTTATAGCAAAGTTGCTAAAACCGCATTGTTTTTTTCTCTTCGCTATATGACTTACATTTGTGCATTTTAAAGCTGTGCTCAATCAATTCATGAAAAATGTCTAATGTCTAAAAAAATCTAATTTTCTCTTTATTTCAATCATCCATCCTGAGCTGCAAGAGGCAGCAGTGGAGAGAAAAAACTGTCTTTTAACAGGAAGGAAAACGTCCATCAGAACCAGGAGAGGTAGAAATCCTCCTGAAATCTATTTCAGGGAAACCTGCTGAGAAAGAAAATGAGAAACACAAGTTAATGACAACAATGCCATGTACAGTTGTCCTCAAAATTATTCATACCGTCCAATTAAAGAAAAGGTTAAATTCACAATAGTAATTCAAATTTTTAAAAAAAACTAATAAAAGAAACTAATAATAAATAAAAATTTACAAAATTATAATTTACTGAATTAAAATATTTCTTTTGAATTGTGTTTGGAAATAATGACTAAAAAAATAAAATAAAAATAAACAAAACTGGCCTAGACACATTAGAGTACCTTTCCCATGAACAGTGGACCAAATAATTTTGAGGACTACAGTATGTATACGGAGAGTAAGAGAGATAAGTTATTCCAGGTGTTTTTAAAAAAAGAAGATGCAGACTTGGCAGCTTTGTTAAAAAAAAAAAAAAAACAGAGACAGAGACAAAAGCAGGGCTAAAGGGACCTGCAGGGAAATTATCAACTGAAAAATAAACAGGAAGGAAAATTCTCCACCTGGTTTGGAAATAAAAAGAGATGGTTTTGTTTTTGTTTGGAAAGCACTCCAGTGTAGCTAACAGCAGCTTGCTAAATCTGGACATGTGGGATTATATTTGACAAGTGAGGGAAGTGACAAGTGACAGCGACACGCCAAAAACAAAACTTACATAAGAAGACAATATGAAAGGTGACATCAGAAAGAAGATGTGAAAGTGACAGAAACATACATAAATCTGCAATCATACTGCTAGCTCAGCTCTGCTTCCTGCAGATTCTTCATCCTCGACCCGGTCCTCCTCATTTCATTTATGTCATTTAGGTTTTCATAAACAACCAAAGTGCTTTAACAGCGTCTGTTGTATTCTCCTCACAAAGCATCTGTGACTCATGCTGCTGCGGATACACAAATTATTTCTGACCTGCAGTCAGCCTCCTCTTTTCATCCCAGCATAAAAAAAACACAAACACACAACAATGGATTTAAGGTGCGTTGCAGTAATGATGTCTGGCTGATTTAATTTAGAATTAGTGAGCTCGGCTTGTTGAATGGTTGTTTGGCAAAAACAGCGTCTCTCTGACATTATTCTTGTTTTGTTGCTGTCGTCACACGTCTGCAGTGTAAAGCTCCCTGACTGATCTGGGAGCAGTAAACATGCTGCTGTCATTGCTGGGCCACTTCATTGTTTCAGGAGAAAAGTGACAAACATGGCGAGCAGCAGTTTTATATCATCTGACCTGCTTATACTGCATCTCACATTTCACTGAGCATAAACTGATGCATCACGCGCACACACACACACACACACTCGCAGATAATAAAGAGAAAAGACAGTGACGTCAAGGCTCCATTCACAACCACTCCCTCTGCCTCCCTGTCTGACTCCATCTCCATACGCTGCCAAGATCCTGACAGGCGGAGTTCAGCAGCAGGATTATTGGCTGTCAGGCCCAGCAGTGATGAATGGGGAGCAGACGGTCAGTCGCTGAGGGACAAACACACACAGTGGGTAGGTAAGAGAAGGAGATGCCCTCCACCGTGACACATCGATGTTTGCATGTAACGAGCACTTATGGTTAGAGATTCCTGTTCCTGGATGGATAAGACACCACAGACATCATGACTTATTCATCTGGAAATGGCACACAGCTCCTACAGGATCATAAAAACACTTTTTCACAGTCACTTCTTCATATAAGCAATAAAGATGTGGGGGAAGTGGTGGCCCAGTGGTCACAGACTGGATGGGCCTCGAACCAGGCAACCCCGGCTCGACTCCCCGGTGTGACACCAAGGTTAAAGTAAACTTTGAGGAAGATCTTTAAAGAGGGGGTTTCATCTCATTCTCAGGCAGATGATTCCCTTTTATGGCCCAATGAAATAACTGTTACCTTCAGTAGTTTTGAAAATACAGTATACACAAAAAACCACCTAAAAGAAATGTGACATCACTCCATGTCTGTATCTGATGCCTTAAAAATTAATAGCTGTCCCTTTAAGATGCCTCCTGACCAACTTAACTTCCAGTGGCAAACTATGTAGCCACCCAAAAGAAAGTAATATTTGTAATTCTTTATTCATCCACTAGGGTCTGGCTGCAAAACAGAGCAAATCCCCATAGACTCGCATGTTAAGAAGGCCAACTTCACAGCAGAAATAAACATGTTTACAGCCTGGTTCAAAACATCATTTTAGGTTTAATGTCAACTGTGAGGGGGGTGAATTTTTTTAACTCATCCGTTTAGATGTTATCAAATTTTGAAATTACACATAATTAGGGGCGTATCCTTTCGACTGACATGCGGCAGACCGGGTGTCGGCCTGCTGGCTGGCAGTTAATCCATAGTTCCTTGTTTGCTCTCAGTAAGGTCTCAGTATGTAGCAGAGTAGCAAAATGGTGGTTTTTAGCAGCTAACAGCAAGTCCAAACATGCCCTACCTTTATCCCGCCGCTTAGGAGGCTAATCTTTGTTAGCTCCTGTTAGTTTTGAGTTAGCTTGGTTAGCGTTTGGCCCAGAGTACGTCAGCTGACAATCATTTGCCCCGAGGCCGCTCTTTACCCATTTATGTAATTTCCAGGAGTGATGACACACGCAACGCGGTGAAGATAGTGATGATCGGATGATCGGCCCAACTGGCCTCATTTTTAGCTCTTCAGAGACTAATGGGTCATGTGAGCAGAAGGTTCGTCCCCTTTTTTTACGGTGTTTGCTCCTGACACGCCCGCTCCACTCATCACAACACTTTCAAGCTCTGGTGGGGCGGAGCTCAGCAAGGGAGGGGGAGGAGCTTCATAGTATTGGAGGTACTATATAGTAACAGCCATTCTGGCAGCCATGTTGGTTTCCACAGGAGATTCAGGGATTTCTCACATATGCATGAATGAATCAAAGTAACCCCAGGGGGCATGTTTTATGGGGGAGGTAATGACACGATAACATAATAAAAAGCTAAAAAAAAAAAAAAAAAAAAAGTCAATTTTGCATGTTACCCCCCCCCCCCCCCCCTTTTTAACCCTCACCAAAAGCTCCACGGGTTCTGAGACATGGCAGCCTACTGCTCTGGGAACCCATCTCCAGAAAATCTAGAGATGGGTTGAATGCAGAGACTGAATTTCCCAAATGGGAGAAACAGAGTATTTTAAAAATTAAGTTAAAAAAAAACACCACAGTACTTTCCAACCTTAAACCTCTGTGCTTCTGACTCATTTTAATGGCGCACTGACATTAATTAAACACATTCCTGAGCTATTGCATCTGCAGCATCTCAAGTCTGATAAACTACTTCGTGACTTTGTTCTCCAGCCTGGGCCTCATTTACCATCACCTGTGCTTTGCACCATGTCACATCCAAGCAACCCGATATCTGCATACCGGGATTATTTTTTTACACACACTGTGGCTAAATTCATCAAAGAAACACCCAGATGTTATTGGAGGAAGAGAAGAAAAGAAAAAAGTGACGGAGCAAGAGAGAAGTGTCAGCATCAGACTTACTGGTTGGAGAGATCTCAGAGAAGACACAGGAGGAAGATGCTGAATTAGCCGTCGCTAGGGGTGTCAAAGTATGAAAATCTGCTGAAGTTCAGTCGTGTTGCTTTAAAAAATCAAACTTCTCAGACAAACAAAGAGCTGAAGACTTCAAAGACAATGAAATATCGTTTTCATATTTATTCATCGTCCAAAAAGCCTTCTCATGAATTAAACTTTAGGTTGGAGGGTATCACATGCAAGCAGGACATGGAAAGAAGCCTGACCTGCTGGTTGAAACTCAGAGCTTTGTAGCTGTGGAACCATGATGTCATCTACCCCTGAGAAAGTCTGACATGATAAAAACCTTCAGTCTGATTTATAGGACAGGAAATAGAAACTGAGGTGGAACTGATCAGTAATTGGTTTCTGTTTACCAGAACTCAACCACAGACAATCAGACCACAGCTCAGGATTTCTCAGAACACTGACATGCTGTGTATGAATGTGTGTGAGCATTAGTCATGAGGGAGGCAGTCATTAGTCTGAAGGAGACATCAGAGTAAAATCTCATATCCTTTTTTTTTGTGTCTTTCTTGGTCTTGAAGCAGTGTTGGAGATTTACAGTCACTGTCCACTTTATCGGGTCCACCTGTTCGATCACTTCCAAATATCTAATCAGCCAATCACATGGCAGCAACTCAACACATGTAGTCATGTAGACGTGATCAACACGACTTGCTGAAGTTCGATCTGAGCATCAGAATGAGGAAGAAAGGAGATTTAAGTGAATTTGAGCGTGGCATGGTTGTTGGTTTGTTTCAGAAACTGCTGATTTACTGGGATTTTCACACATAACCATCTCTATGGTTTCCAGAGAAGGTCTGAAGAAGAGGAAATATCCAGTGAGCAGTTGTCTGGACCAGAATGTATTGTTGATGTCAGAGGTCAGAGGAGAATGGTAGGACTGGTTGGAGATGATAGAAAGACAATAGGAAGTCAGATAAGCACTGGTTCAAACCAAGATATGCAGGATCGCATCTCTGAACACACAACACGTCCAACCTTGAAGCAGCTGGACTACAGCAGCAGAAGACCACACTAGGTCTCACTATAGCTAAGAACAGGAAACTGAGGCCACAATTAACATGAATTGGCTCTGAATCCTGAAATATGGATGGAAAAATGATGCTGGTCTGATGAGTCTCCATTTCAGCTCCACGTTGAGATGGTAGAATTATCATGAAAACATGGATCCATCCCGCTTTGGATCAAGGTTTTAGGCTGGTTTGGGATATTTTATAGCAGCCTTGGATCAACAGTTCCAGCAGTTTAGGCCCCTTAGTTCCAACATAAGTTCAACACCACAGCCTACCTGAGTACTGATGCTGACCATGTCCATCCCTTTATAACCAGTGACCATCCTCTGATGGCTACTTCCAGCAGGTTAACGCACCATGTCACAAAGCTCTGATCATCTCCAACTGGTTTCTTGAACATGACGATGAGTTCACTGTACTCCAACGGCCTCAACAGTCAGATCTCAATCCAGCAGAGCAGCTTTGGGATGTGGTGGAACGGGAAATTCTCATCATGGATGCAGCAACTGTGTGACGCTATCATGTTAATATGGAGCAAAATCTCTGAGGAATGTTTCCAACACCTTGTTGAATCTATGACGCCAAGAATTAAAGCAGTTCTGTAGGATAAAGGAGGTCCAACCCGGTACCAGCAATGTGGACCCGATAAAGTGACTCATCAAACCATAAATGAATGAATCCATGTTGAAGCTGTGATGGTAACAAAACTGAGTCCAAACAGATTTTAGTTTATGACTCGTCAGGCTGTTTGCCCACAGGTTGACACAGAAAAGCTCTTATCACATTGCTTTAACAACATGTTTATTTATGATGTTAATTACAAGTGTGTATGTGTGTGTGTGTATGTGTGTGTGTTATTGCGATGGTGAGTGAGAATTTTATTCTTCAGCTGCAGACACGACAAGCTTCACAGAACATCAGGTCAGTGGAGGACAGCAGAGCTCTGACCAAACACAGCCATGACAAGGATTTATGAATGAATCTGAAAACACACACGCACGCACACACACACACACACACTGATCCATACTTGACTAGATTTGACAGGCTGCCAAAAATAGAGAGCAGTGCACACTGGCTGATGGCAAGTGCACACACACACTCTCTCTCTCTATCATACACACACACACACACACCTCTGCAGTCCTTCTGTCACCCCCACCCGTCTCGGGCTTTGGCGGAGTCCGTATATGAGTCATCGGTGGACTTTAACCGTCTCCGTCCCTCTCTGCTGCAGCGGAGACACAACAGCATCAGTCCAACCGTCTCTGACACGCGCGCGCGCGCGCACACACACACATACAGAGAGATGGTGATACTGTAACTGGAAACTGTTCAGTCAGCCAGAAACAGAAAAGCTGGAGCAGATAACAATTTATAAAATTAAATCTGCTTTGGATCACAATTCAGTGGCTTCTAACCTCACGTGCACGCACGTGCCAGTAACCTAAAGCCCTCATATTCTTTGTGTTGCTCGAACCGTTATGCACGAAACTACTTTTAGTTCTGGTTTAAGACAGAATCGCTTCATTTTTATCTTGACGCAAATGAACTGTTGCGCGTGCGCGGGGCGCGTGCTGTGCAGCCTATGTAAATTATGCTTGTGCGCGCGTGTTACGTATCTTCTGACGCACGAGTCAGGTGGTTCCTCTAATAGTGCGAGGAGCTGTCCGCGGTGCTGAAAGCAGACTTCCCACCGCGCAGCGCAGCAGAGAGATGCGCAGCGCGCTCCGCAGAAACTGACCGCAGAAGGTAGGACTGCGTCTTTTTCCTCCGCTCTGGTTCCTCAGTCTGTGTTCTGTCGCTCCGAATGTGTTTGCCGTCCCTCATCAGGAGAAAATATGTTTTTTAAACTTGTTAAACTGATGTTTGTTGGAGGAGCTGCGTGCCAACCTGATGCGCCGCAGATGTGTTCGCCGTCCGCAGTCCTTTGTTCTCCTTTTGTTTTCATCTGAACGCGCTCCGCAGATCACAATTTATACTTTTATGTCTTATATACAAATTAATCTTAAAATTAAAGCTAAATAAACCCAGGAAAGAAGTCAAAGTAAAACTGGAGAAATAAGAATTGTTTTATCCCGTCTGTTGAGCAGTGATCTCATTTACCTCCTAAAGTTTCCGCTGCTGTCTTAAATATGTCACTTAAACAGATAGTTTTCTGTTAAATAACCTTTAAATGGAGGCAAATTGGTCTCAGAATAATTTCAAGCCAAAGTTAAAGCTTGAAAAACAGTAACAAGCGTGCGTTTGGATGGTTTGGGAGGTGTGGGAACATCAGGAATATCGGGAACATCAGGCTCACTGGGTTCCCTTGACAACAGGGCCATGACTCACGGAGAGCAGCAGTTTGACGGCTAATAGGATTTTCACGGGAGCTGATTGCTGTTATTGCTGCTGCTGCTGCAAACAGGAGGCATGATCCCAGTCTGATGCTGACAGACCAGCAACAGGCAGGAAAAACACACCGTCAGGGATACACAGTGTTCTGCACTCAGAATCAGAGCTGCGGTGGCTTTTCATTATAATTTCACTATAATTAATGCACGTGATGGAGAGCTTTTCTAAGGAATGTGACCAGTATGTGAAATAAACTAAGTTCAGTGTTATTTATGGCCAGAAAACACTAAATCCAGCTTAAAATCACTTTTTTTCCCCTCTAACTAAAAGAGATTTCTCTCTAAGCTGTTTGTGATCCATCATTTTCAGTGATAATGAATTTAAATCAAAGTCATTGCTGTGAACCTGTTTAACATGTAAAGGTCAGAGCTGACATGCTCCTCTTTGTCTCCCTTCTGCAGACGTCACCATGCCGTCACTCCCTCAGACCAAGCCTCTCCTCACCTCTGTAGCCAAGCTCCTCTTCATCTATCTCTTCGTCGCTTCCTCTGGCATTAACGGAGCTTCACTCAGAGAGTTCAGGCTGAAGGAAAGTGACGCAGACTCCCAGAGAGGAAATGTCCACCAGACGCCAAATGCAGACATGCTGAAAGCTCTGGAGTACATCGAGAGTCTCCATCAAAGATCCAGCCTGGACTCGCAGCAGCGTGGCCTTCCTGCAGGACATGATGTCAGCCACACGGACGACGCAGAGAAGCTGCGTGCCATGCTGAGACAGAGCCATGATGAAGAGGAGCAGGAGGAAGAGGGACCAGAGGATAAGAGCGAGGAGCTGCTCCAGGCGGTGCTCAGCACACTCCAGCAGACGGAGAAGACCTCCAGGCCGGAGAAAACAAGCACACATCGCAGCATCACGCCCCACAGGAAGATGCCCTTAATGTTTGAGGATGAGGAGGAAGATGAGGGGGGTGAGGAAGATGAAGATGAGGCGCCCAGATATGAGAGCCCCTTTAAACGCACCAATGAGAATGTGGAGGAGAAGTACACGCCTCAGAACCTGGCCACGCTGCAGTCTGTGTTTGATGAACTGAACAAGCTGACCGGGTCAAAGATCCTCCATAAGCGCCATGACGAAGAGGAGGAGGATGAAGAAGAAGATGAAGATCTGTTTAATGTGAGGAATGCAGCATATGATGATGGGGACCTTGGAGACTGGGGTCCTCTAGAAGAGCAGGAGGAAGAGGAAGAGGAGGATAACAGAGATAAGATGGATCGAGGACTTGATTACATTGATAGCGATGAAGAGGCTAATGAGGATGATGATGATGATGAAGAGGATGAACAGAGTTATCCAGTTAAAAGGTCGAGCAATGCAGATGATGCGGCCAACCTGGTGGACTACTACCTCCTCAAAGTTCTGGAGAAAACAGAAGAGGAGCAGCAGAAACGTGAGGCGGAGGAGGAGGAGGAGGAGGAGCGGGCCGAGAGGATGGCGGCTGGGAGTCGGTACGGAGACGATGTCGATCCACGAGTCATCTACCAGCTTCTCTCCATCTCCCAGAAATACCGAATCCCACCCGAGGACCTGATGGGCATGCTCAGAGGCCGAGACAAGCAGCAGAAGAGCAGCAAATCCTTCAGGTCAGACAGCAGGAAACTCTACAGCAGACCCCCCTTACCGCCAGAAGACCCCGGAGGAGAGCAGAACAGAAGAAATCCTCAAAATCCTCGGCCTGGGAGGCGTGGAAGACTCAGCTCCTGCCAGGAAGCAGAGGCAGCACAAACCCTCACCGTCACGACTTCACACCCGGCCTGCCGGGCGTCCGGGGGAACCCGCTCCCACGCAGCGGCGCCCTCCAAACGCCTTCAGAAACGACTACGATGACACCGCGGACGAGGATGAGCTGGCGGCTTATCTGGCGGCTCAGATGCTGGCGCGGTATCCCAAACCTGCATTTAGCAACAGCAAGGCGAGCCAGAAGCGGGATGAAGCCGGACAGAGCGAGGCGGGCTCTTTCGAAAAGGCAATAGAGAATTATTTTGATCTAATGGACTCTGATAAAAGTCCCAATGAGAAAAGACAGACTGAGGATGAGGAGCGGGGCGAAGACACACAAACACAAGGCTTTGAGAGTGAGGCCATGATGAAACTGTTGACCTTGCTGAACCCAGAAACTGAGGAAAGTGATGCCAAAACTGCCAAAGGAACATAGATTAGGTAGTAAATACACTTCCTAGAGCACATATATAAATGTATATATTCATATATATATTTATGTATATGT
Organism: Atherinomorus stipes; assembly: GCA_023101725.1. Classification (NCBI taxonomy): domain Eukaryota; kingdom Metazoa; phylum Chordata; class Actinopteri; order Atheriniformes; family Atherinidae; genus Atherinomorus; species Atherinomorus stipes. The sequence goes on along the minus strand of JALJCO010013283.1, from coordinate 128,210 downwards.
GTCCGGTTTGGTTTTTGAGAAGAGGATTAAAAATATGAAGTATTTTGAAGAATAAAACAAACGTGTAGGTTTACAAAAATTCTTCTTTATTAGCAAAAATGAGTGTTGAGACATTGACTTGATGTTTTTCCTGAATAAAAACTGGTTGCTCGACAACACGTAGATGTGTTTCACCAGCCTTACATTTCACACACAAACACACAATATCAGTGTTGGATCCTCACACTCACTCGTGTTTTTTTGGTAGCTCTTTCTTAAATGTGCTCATCTGTGACATACCTGAGATGAATAAAGCATTGACTTTATTTTTCCTTACTGTGTAGTGTTTCTTCATTTAATCACAGAAAACCTCCGCTGAGATCAAATCTCCTCGGCCGTCTTCCTCTCATGAAACCCTGAGATTATAATATGATGGCGGGGATAAAACTTTGGCTCTGAATCCGGAAACATGGAGCATCCTCAGTACGCAGGTTTGCTCATGTATTCCTCCATCGTCTGTGGAGACAGAAGATGTGAGCAGATCTTATGTGTGACAGTAAAAATCTGTTTGATGAAGGACGCTGTACCTCCTGCAGGGTGTCGGACTCCTCCATGCACGCACCCACGGCTACTTTGGAGGTTTCCAAGACTTCTCCACCCATCAGGAACTCATCCAGGATGAAGTAGGCCTTCTCAAAGTTGAAAATGATGTCCAGCTCGCACACCTGAAGCAGAACACATCTGTTCATTTGGGAATAGTCTGTACAACAGAGCACACAGCTCCAACAGCAGAGGGAGTCAGACGTGTCCAGAGATCTGAGGACGCGAAGCCAGCATCACTGCAGCAGAGTCTGATGGGATCAGATCTGATCTGACTGCAGGAACCAGCGGGGACAGAATCAGCTGCTAACAGGAAAGCTCCGCGGGGACGATAAGGTCAGCTTAGAAACTCATCAGCTGTCCCCTGTCCTCCCTGGAAGACATCTCTGGCTCATGTTGTCTCAGTAGAGCAGGTCCTGATCATAGGTGTCAGACAAAGCGTGAAAATTGCTGTTTTTATCCGTGGGCAGCTGGACTTGTGAACGAAGTGACATATGCCTTACAGAAAAACCACATGCCATGTGGGAATAAACACGTGGTTTTAGAACATATTCATGTGTTCCACATGTGGTTTCTGTGGGTCAGACAGATGATCACAGAACAGCATGTGAGCTTGTGCAGCATGTTTTACAAACCCATGATATTTTACCATTATACACTGTAAAAAGAGTATCTGGGCTGTAGTTGATTTAAAGACTTTTTTACGTTGATCTAACTCAATTATTTAGGTTTAGAGATGAAATCTTATTTTTTTTAGTTAAAGTTATACTGTGTAACTTTTGGCCTCTATGGGCACTAAACCTGTAACTTACCACAGACGCCACAACTGTCTCAAAATTAAACAGTCTCAGTCTGTGTTTTGGAAAAGTGCTGCAGACCATTTTGAAAAGCTGATTTTTAAGTCATCAAGCCATTAACCAGAGCGCTCCAGGTTACATGATCCAGTGAGAGACGGGCCGCTCCTGAGAAGTTACAATGCCTGGTTTTTGAGAGTGGCAGCCCCCTCGGAGCAACAACATGCATCAAGTGCTATATATTGACTGCAGAAATCAGCTATAGTTACTTATAATAATAATAATGTTAAATATAATGTATCATATTTGGTTAACATTGGGTTCAAAAGTGACACGGTATCACTTTAAATCAACTTAAAAATCACACTCTCTAGTCTGAAATAAGTTTTTACTTTCACTCAAAGTAAATTTATTAAGTTGTTTCAGCCTCAGAGTGCTTGAACAACAAAGGGGGCGGAGCTCTTTTCAATAATCAACATATCCGGACCACAAAGGCTCATGGGGAATACAAATTCAGCAGGAATTCAACCTTTTATGATTGTTTTCTTATACATTTGAGTTATGTGCTTTACTTCCCATGTTGTAGTCAAATTCACGTTGAGAAATTCGGTTCAGTTTGGACATTAAAGTTGCACCGTAAGTGTGGAGGATAGTATAAGCAAGAAGGACACCCCCAAGGGGTGGCCATGGCTCCCCTGAACAAAAAGCTGGCCACCCCAGCAAAAATGATATATTTTTATTTATATAAATTTTTCTGTAGGCTACTATCAACACGGCGCAGCATACTTTGCTTAAATCTGAATGTCTTTATATGCTAATAAAAATAAAATAAATATAATATCACACTAGATCTACCATTTAATGCCATTGCTCTTTTGCCGTAGTCCCCCACAGGTCTGTCACTCCTAATTAACTCAGCCTTTCTTATGCAAATTCATCCAGGAAGGTGCCACCCAGAACTGCCCCAACCAGTTTATAATAGTCCTTTGACATTAGCACCTACTTGGCCCAGCTCTCATTGGACCGACACCACACTACCCCAGTTTAGTCTGGTCACATTACAGCTGAGGCTTCAGTTATACATTACATTACATTATAGTGAAGTTTTGTTAAGTATTTTGTTTGCCACTCACACACTGAACTGCTTATTACAAGCAAAAAAATCTTGGCCACTCTTAATAAGTAAAAAATTATTTTCTTTTTCTTGTAATAAGAAAAAAATTCTGCCAATGGAACAAGTGACATTTTCTTATAAGAATTCTTAAAATAAGATGCATTTGTCTTAAAACAAGTTCCTATATCTAACTGAAAAGATTCTCTTTAGGGGATTCTGTCTTAGTGATTAGAAATTAGAAAAATATACCTGGTAATATTTGAGTTTTTGCAGTGTATTGGTGAAATTAATAAGTTTGCTGCAGATTATGCCTTATATAGTGGCCCATTCATTCTGCCCCTTCACTGCCATTCTATGGATATACGCGGCTCTACGACTCTACGACTAATCAGAATACTGTAGCATCCAAAGAAGTTCGAGGGATGCAGAAATGTTACTGAGTAAATGCACGTATAAATACCAGAAATAAGGCCCAGGTTGAAATAAACAGAAGTTATCCTTTAATAACTCTTTACTACCCTGTTATCTTCTCTGGCTACCCCTAAAAAATATCTGCGGGCACCCATGGTAAGGAAGTATGATGTACTACTGTTTAGGCTATCAAAATACACTAAATGATGTTGTTTCGAGTAAATTATGGATGCTACCCCCTCAAGACACTTGTATTACATTGGACGAGCAGTATGAAGAAATATTGCCAAGTTTTTATGGACTTTTATGGACCTTTTTGTCTTGAGAATAACTGAAAAACATGCATGTAACAGAATTAACAGCAATTCAATTACTTTAACACAAAATGAAAATTGAAGTTGTAACAAAGTAAAAAAAAAAAAATGCTTACCATCTTTGTAATAAATCATACTTTTACTTTGTATCAAAGCAATTTCTTTCTGTGTTTTAATGTGAACGATAGATTTCCAGTAATCAAATGGTTTCAACCACATCAAAAATTTAGTTAGAGAAAAACTAAAACATTAGTTCATTCCTCAGTTTTTCCATCCTCCCTTCTTTACCCATGAGTCTCCTCCTACCAGCCAACCAAGATTAACCAATCAGAACTATGAAATTTCTCCTAAACCTGATTTTTCCTTTCATCAGACCAGTAAACCCAGTTTATTGAGGCGTCCTTGTTTGTGACTGATAGTAAAGTTTATACACTGCCCAGCCAAAAAAAAGTCAGGAAAGAAACATTGATTGATGGAATAACCTGCTCATTCAGTATATTCAGGTATCAGCTGACCTCATTATCTGAGCTCATACTGTTGCTGAACCTGGACCTGAGCAACTGCAGCAACCCCAGATCATCACACTGCCCCCACAGGCTCATACAGTAGCACGAGGCATGATGCTGCATCACTTCATCTGCCTTTCCGGCCACATTTCTTCCTGGAAGACGATGGTCCACTATCCTTCCAGTTTTTCATAATGCGTTGGACTGTTCTGAACCCAGTTTTAGTAGTTTCTGCATCTCCTTAGATGTTTTCACCTCTTGATGCCAATGATTTGACCCTTCTCAGACAGACTAACATCTTTTCCAAGACCACGGATGTGTCTTTCCACATGGTTGTTTAGGAAATGAGAAGCAACTCATTGCACCAGTTGGGGTTAAATAACTTGTTGCCAGCTGAAAGATAATCGCCCATGCAGAAATTATCCAATAGGAGGCTCGTACCTATTTGCTTAGTTAAATCCAGGTTTTGGGCGATCCTTTTTTGTGACTGACAGTAAAGTTTATACAACTACTTACTGTAAATGTGGGTGACAATAATAATAATTAATTCACACAGAAATAACAGAAATAGAGATGTCTGATATTCAGATATCAGACATACTGATATCAGTATTAAAATGTGATATCAGGAAAATATCAGTATTGGGTTTTTCCCGGACCCATATCTCTAACTAACAAAACCATGTGAGATCTCCTTGTTCCGTTCCAAAATCTTGTGAGATCTTGTCCCATTAGCAGCGGTCCAGCATGTAGAAAAGTCCCTGTTATTGTGGAAGACCTGCTTTTCCCAGCAATCCCATTCAGAGTCATGTGACTATGGTGCAGCTGCTGCTGCTACAGACTGACTTGCTTTGAAGCTGCTTATAATATTTCTGGTTTGAAGTTGTTGGTTAAGTTACCTAGTCGTCAAAAACATTATACTTAGCCACATGTTGGCTAATACCTGCTAGTATCTGATATCTGGCAGGCAGATGTCCAAAATGAACTCCTCTGGCTGAGTTAAGGCTATTTTGGGATCTTTGCTCTCAGAGTAGAATATACTGTAGTTATTTCTTGAAATGTGAGAGATACAACCTATCAGTATCAGTTCACATCCGATATCAGAAATTAAGAGTTGGACACTATCGGATATCAGATTTCAGATATCGGTTAAAAAAAAAGAAGAAGAAGAAGAAAGCCAATATTGAACATCCCTGAACAGAAACATCAGTCTTTACAGAGTTAACACCAATTAAATGACAATAAAAGAAAACCACATCACTCACAGCATCACAGGAGTTTTAAATGGTTTGTCACACTCTGAAATGTCAGCAGCTCCAGTTTCCTCTGAGAAAGCTGCCGTGTGAACAGATAATCAATCATCGCTGGTGTTGTATGGGGGCTCAGTGCAGCTATACTTACATTACCAAAGTACCTGTCCAGCAGCTCCACGTATCTGTGCAGCACCTCCAGAGCAAGCAGTTCATTATCCTGGTTCTCCAGACCGGTGCAGAAATACAGACTGGCATACCTGCCGAGGAGGACGATGACAGCAAACCAGTTGAGGAATGAAGCTTCATATTTCAATACATTTTTGATTGCATTTTACTGAAAGATGTTTTCTACTAAAATGGTTCTGTTACTGATCTGAGACCTGCTCTGTATTTATCAGTGCTCCGTTCTCCCTGCTCCATCCTGTTAATGCGGTGTTTGCATCACACTTTGTCAGCTGGTCCAGTTTCAGGACTTTCTATGTGTTTCTGTAAGTTTGTCACACCTGAGCAGGTTCTGCTGCTGTTTAGGACCACCGACAATTAGTCAGACTCAGGTCTGAGCTCAGACTTGGACCAGGACCTTAACTCAGTTTTCTGGGATCTAAATGTGACATGATTGGATCAAAACAGGAGAAACTCTGCAGCAGTGCTTTATACTTTAGTCATTTTTCAGGGAGCAAACCCCCCCCCCCCCTTCTCCTCATGATCAGTTCTGTAGTATTTTTCCTTTCTCTGTGGACTTTCACCACAGGTAAGTACATAGTGAGATCATGTGACACTTGGAATTCCTAAAGGTGATAATGTGACCTCTGAAGGAAACTGGCAGTTCCACTTAAAGGAATAGTACACCCACAGAATGATATGTCTTCATTTTCTACTCACCCTCATGCTGAGCATGACTGTGGAGCACTCTAATATCTCAAAGGCAGGGGGGGCGGGGGCGTTCATTATCTGCTGACATTCATATAACGGGATTCACCGGTGCCTGAAAAAAAAGGTCCATTAAAGTCCACAAAAACTTGGCTCGTCCAATGTAATCCAAGTGTCCTGAGTGGGTAGCGTCCATAACTTACCCGAAACATCATTTAGTATATTTTTATAGCCTAAACAGTAGAACGTTGCACTTCCTACATGCGCGTTCGTGCAAGTTCACGACACAATGGAAGCCGCGGCAGACGAGATCGCGCGTTCCTTCTTTCTTTCTTTTAAATCAACAGCCAACCCCTCTTGTGTTTGACCCAGTTTTTCCGCAGCTCAGTCGCTCTAAGCACAATATAAACAGCAAATTTCTTCTTCTACGCTTGCATTATCGGCAGAATAGGCGCTGAACGCCGCGGCTTCCATAGTGTCATGAACGTGCATGGATGACATGAACGCACATCGGGGAAGTGCGATGTACTAATGTTTAGGCTACACTGTATATAAATATACTAAATGATGTCCTTTGGAGTAAATTCTGGAAGCTTCCCATTCAGGACAAGTGGATTACATTGGACGAGCAGTATGTAGGAATATTGCCAAGTTTTTGGGTGCGTCCCAATACACCCACTAGCCCTACTTTTTACCCTAAATTTTGCACGTTCCTGTGAAGGTAGTGCTGTCCCAATTCCTCTTTGCATGTAGGGGTAGTGGGTATGAATCTCCCTTCAGTGCGAGGGACGTCAGATGCTGACTTGCTGAGGAAGGGCCAAAGAAAAGGGTTAGAGAGCTGTACATCATTACGAATCAAACAACAACAGCAACCTCTGGAGAGCAACAGGACCCGCACATTTCTGTCTGTCTTTATATGTACTTTGACAACAGAACACTTTTCCTAGCCAACAGGGCAGTCTGATTTTCAACATATTAGAACCATTACATATGTGCACACATGCCTGTACACTTCTGGAGAGTAACACTATTTTCTGTCCGTACAGGAACAACAACGGGGCCGTTCTGCTAACTTAAATGAAAACAATAGCTCCTATTGTTACACCAGAGAAGAAAACTCACAAACTTACATAGGCTATTACACATTTGTTCGTAGCGTTAGCCAGACTAGCCACGCTAGCTAGGCTAAAATACTGATGAAAATCTTGCAAAGGCTTTTCAACAGTTTACAAGATACAACAGTCGTGATGGCAACTTCTTCCCTGTGTAGTTGTTTTGTTTATTAATCAACCGAAGCATGATGAATGATGAAAAATAGAAAATTGACCGCAACTGTTAACTCTGTGTTGTTGCTGGGTGTATTGTTATGGTGAGACGTATGTGCAAACGTCACTATGCAGTCGCTTATGTGCCTGAAGGTAAATGCAGCAAGTGGTGTCCCAGTAGGGATGATTACAAAGCCCTACCCCTTGTGGCTTTAATTTGAGGTCGTAGTACTGGGTTTGGGCTACTGGTAGTGAATAAGAGCTAGTGGTTGAAAGTAGGGGGAACATTGGGAGTGGGCCTTAGTTGACTTTTATGGACCTTTCTGTTTCAGGCACTGGTGAACTCCATTACATGTATGTTGGCGGATAACAACCCCACCCCCACCCCGGATCTCCAGCTGCATTTGAGATATTAAAAAAGTGCTCCAGAGTCTTGCTCAGCATGAAGGTGAGTACAAAATGAAGGCACATCATTCTGTGGGTGTAATATTCCTTTAAATGCAACAAAGCAAAAAGGGTAGAAACAGTTTTATCGTGTTTTTTATATACACGATTTTTCTTTTTCTCTTTTCTAAAAAGTCCCAGAGCACATCGATGTTAACTACAGATAAGAATACAAAAACACAAAAGTTTGGATGATTTTTTTTTAAGTACAGTTTAATGTAAAAGCAGCAGCAGAGAGAAAACAGGTCGACCTCCCACAGCCGCAGCTGGTGCATCTACCTCTTGTAAACGATCTTCAGGTCCCTCCATTGGAGGAAGTTGGAGGTGCGAGGTGGACGGCCCAACACCAACATCATCATGTCCCGGATCACTTTCTTCTTCTCCCTGTCTGATAACGGCGTGAACCATTTCTGTAGGCGCAGCTTCCCCTGCCGGCTGAACAGCAACAGGAAGCGCATCTTCAGAGGACGGAGAGAGGGGGACATAAAACATTTTTTCTGCTTATCTCCCTGTGTTCAAACTAAAGAAAGGTGTGTAGTGCAAACAGGACGAACATGCGGTTAATGTGACGACTGATAAATGAAAACAAAGTGAAATACGAAGTAACACCTGGTCTTACTTCTGCAATAAACTGCAATTAGATTGCTCAACGAAAAATTACCTTCCAGTGCAATAACCCGGCGAAAACAAAGCCTCTGTTGTGCAAGGGTAATTAATGAGAGCTCTTTGCCCTGGGGTGTAGCTGCAAGCGGCACAGCTTCTGTCTGCTGCAGACAAAGCAGGACGTGGAGAGCAGAGGGTGACAACACCATGCACCAAAGCTATCGGAGATTTGCATTTATTTGCCAGTCTGATAAGATGCTGGAGTTCTTCCCATGAAGGTTATCAATCTGTCAGATGAATCATAAAGTCATTTCTCACATACTGATCAACTTTTTGTTTGTTTGTTTGTTTCAACTTAAATTAGGAAAACGAGCTGATTTGTGTCTAAAATCTCTTCCATTTGCAGACACTCCTCTAAAAAGATGAAAAACTTTAAGGGTTATTTTTCTCCTCCACAGACCTGGAAATGGATCTCCACGTAAAGTTAGAAATAAAAAGGCTGCAGGGCACGTGCTGCTGCCTGCAGGGAGGCGGACAAAGTTTGGACACTCACCATTTTATAGGTCCGTCCCAACAGAGCCGAGCAGAGATCATGCAGGTAGAAAACACACCTGGACTAGACCTCACACCTCACCTACTGCCGCGAGAGACGTTTCCTCCCTCCCAAACATCGATGCGCGCGCATCGTCTTCGGTCAGAGCCGCACCCTGAGGCGCGCCAGCTGCTGATTGGCTGCTGTGGAGGCACCTGGACGCTTGAGCTGTTGACAGCTTGCAGGTGGATTAGAGACGCGGAGGGATGCTGCAAGGATTCATTCGCTCGTTCGTTTATAAGTTTAATCATCTTATTTCATTTTTGTACCCGGATGTTGTTGTTGTTTTAACTTGACGTTTCGTTTTAAGGGATATTTAATTTGTAAATATTATGCAATGAAATGAAAAATATGGATAATTCTGTACTGGCATAAAGCATCTCAGGTTGGCTTAGTTTTTTGTTGTTGTCACAAAACTCGCATAAATTTGCTGTTTATGAATTTTTATTTCCTGCTGGATGTTTTTAAACTCGCTAACAAAGCAACCCTCAGTGTGCGTGTCTCTGATGTGTGCATTTATGGACTGGTGTATGTGTCCGACCTGCCACTAGGGGCGCTGCAGTCACTGCCCCAGTTCTGTTTATTCGGCGGTGCTGCACGTGGTTTTGGTCCAGAGTTAAAGACCCTGACAGAGAGAGACAGAGAGGCTTCCAGAGCAGAACCATGTCTCTGTACCGCAACTCCGCCTGGTTCCTGAAGGGACTGACCGAGTTCACCAGGTAAGATGTTTTCACTGAGTGTTAGAGGAGGAGATGGAGGCCGGTGTGACTTCATGCTGAGCTCAGCATCCACCAGTTTGGAGGATGTCTTCTGAGTCCAAATTGTGCTTAAATGTGATTATAAATGTATTTGCTGTAGCTGTGTGTTGAGTGTATGTTTCTGTTACTGTGGAAGTTTGATTAAAAAAGTAAATCAAAGAAACAACTCATTTAAAAGATTTTTGGCTAAAGTCTCTAAATCAATTGATTTTGAGAAATGAAATGAAATTTAAACATTTGCTAATTCCAATTTTTAAAATATGAGGATTTGCAACTTGTTTATAGTTTATATGATTATAAACTTCACATTTTTGGGGTTTTTTTTTATTTCTGATAAGGACTGTAACAATCCATGGGTTCATTGATCACTGATCTACACTGAAATTATGGACCAAACATGGACCCAATACTCATTTGACATTCATAAGAAAAGCACAAGGAATTGCTTCTAATTGCAACCAAAATATCTAAAATTCAACATCTGCTTCCTTGGTTTTATGATTAAGTTGTAAAGATAAATAATCTGATCTGATCCGAAACTATTATGGTAGAGTTTGTGATATCAGCTAAGATCTAATGGTTATCTGATCACGTCAGGATCAAACTTGTGATCTAATGAACCCAAATTCTTCTGGGTGTTAAGATAATTTGTTTATAAATCCAGTCTGGACAGTCGTGTGATGTTTCTACCACAGTAAATATAATCTGATTTTCTTGCATTGGAGAACCAGAAGATGATCGGATCTCTGGGAGGTTTCAGTTCAGCCGCAGCATCCCTGAACAGCAAGTCAGATTCATGGATCAAAGCAGAGTTTACAGTGACTCAGCAGGAGCTACGTGACCCCATAAATCAGCTATTGGACCTCAGAGAGGTCCCGAGTGCTCCACCAGGATTATTTGATCTGTTTCAGCCTGTCCTCATCAGCATACAGCTCACCGAGCAGCCTGAAGAGCTGCTTTTGTCATTGTTTCCCCTCTCCCCTTTGTTATGTGTTGTTTCCTCCCAGAGAGCGGCTCCCCGCTCGGACCTTGCTCTAATAGCTCTCTGCATGACACCATCGAACAGAGCGGCTATTTAACCTCCATCCCCGTCCTCTTCATCCCCCCCACCTTCAGCCGCCATCAACAATGGCATCAAGTTGAGGACAATGAGGGGAATTGAGGTCCTTGGTCCATGCTTTCTGACACACACAGAGATGCTGCAGACCGTCCCTGATCAGAGACGATACCAGGCACTCTCCCTCCTTCATTGTGTCTGTACAGTAAAGCTGTGAAGAGACGTACAGTAAGCAGGCTGACCTCAAACCCTCCCTGACCCCCCTACACATACCCAGCAGTGACCTCAGCAGTGAGGCAGAGATGCACTGTAGATGTATGGAAGCTGTATAGAAGCTGCTGACGCAGAAATGAAGCAGAAAGTGATGATGTCTTGCAGGAGCGGCTTCCTGTCAGCCTCCAAGCGGTTTGTGGAGAAGGACCTGGACGTGTCCATGGCTGGACGCTCCTTCATGATAACGGGAGCCAACAGCGGCATCGGCAAAGCCACCGCCATGGCTGTCGCCAAGAGAGGTACCAGGATTACACCCAAAGACTAACAGAAACAATCACAGGGAGGTTCTCTTAAAGCTTGGAAACAAAACGTGACTGTGAAGCCATCCTGGAGAGTGTGGTACCAGGATGAACGTTCTCGCTCATAAAAATAGCTGAATACTAGAAAAAAGCTCTTAACTTTAGAAGATTCAGAATATTATCAAGTGCAAGATAAGTGCACTTGATAAGATTTCTTGAAATAAGAAGAAATATTTAGTTTTAGACAAGTGAGAAATAATAATTAAAAAGTGGTGGAAAAATATATTGTAAAAGAAAAAAACTCAAAACAAAACCTGCCAATGCTTCTTTCTGTGTTATTTCTTTCTCACTTTGAGAAAAAAGATCTTAAAACAAGATGATTCTACTGAATTCAAGGACTGTTTTCAACCCCAATGTTTACAGTTACATAAAAAAAAGTTTAATTGTACAACTGTGTTATGGTTAGTACCGTAGCCTCACAGTCAGAAGGTTGCTGGTTCGAGCCCCAATTGGGGAAGGGTTGGAACTTTCCTGTGTGGAGTTTGCATGTTTCATGTATATTTGGATTCTCACCGGCTTCCTCCCACCCTCCAAAAACAATCTTGTTGGGTTAATTGGTTACTCTAAATTATCCTTACTAGTAAATGTGCGCGTGAATGGCTGTTTGTCTCTGTGTTGGCCCAGTGACAGACTGGCGACCTGTCCAGGGTGTTCCCTGCCTCTCGCCTGATAATAGCTGGGACGGGCTCCAGCGACCCCCGCGACCCTGAATTGGAATAAGCAGTTCAGAAAATAAATGGATAAAAAATAATAAGTACAGTACAAAAACTTTTAAAAATAACAAAAAGAAAGGCTAAAATATAGTGAAACATTAAATAGATTAACAACAATAAATAAATGAATGACAGTAAATAAAAATAAATCAAATAAGCTAATTCAATAAAAAGATATCAAATTCTAAAAAAGGCAAGAATAAGATTTTAGTGACTGTCTTAAAAAGATTTACACTAAATGAAACCCAGCGTACAATTGCAACAATAATTTTTTGATTTGTGTCTCCAAAATACATCACAGAAGTACTTAGTGTGTGTATAGGTACTAAACAAGTTTCCACAACTAAAACTGGGTGTTAAAGATAATGTGATCTCAAGCATCAATATGATTTAGCCTTACATTTGTGTAAAATAAGTAGTTTTAAGACTGAATCAGACATAAAGTACTCTGCAACATGATTGATAATCTTACACATTCTTTTCCTACCTGGTGTATCGCTCTCAAAACAAGGTCATCAAGAGCTTTTGATTGGATATAAGATTGTAAGACTTGGTTAGACAGACCACTATTGCAGGATTTCCATGCAACATCAGCAGCGTTGTGAACTTTACCCGTTCGCTGTAGATGCAGTCAGATAAAGCTCATTTTCAGTCAGTCTTCACCATGCAGGTGCACCATATTCTCACCATGGTACATGTCCACATTTGTTTTTCTGTCATTGTTGTTATGGGGGGGGGGGGGGGGGGGGGTGTCTGGTATGTTAACAATTATTCACTTACACAATAGCATAAAGAACATACCTGAAGGCTGAATAGGCTAAGTTAACATAACAAGCCAGCGAGTCCAACAAGCAAGATACTTCCGAGTTCACCAAACTCCTGATCTCCATCCTACAAGCTCCTCCGCTGACATCGGCAGAAAAAAAAAAAAAAAAAAGAAGAAAACTCGTGGTCACAAGTAACTGATGCATGGCCATGGCCCCACATTATTAAATCATGGCCACGGATAAGCGCATGGGACTGTGATAATTGAATTGTGGCCACATGTTACAAGTTATACATCAAGAATTTACACAATGCCCAAAATGAACTCCTCTCATTGAAATAAGGCCATTTTTGGATTTTACATTTAAGCCTATCGGTGACTTCGGTAAAACTTCTCCAATCATTCTGATTCCAAAGTTAATGCCGGTAACTTATCATAAACATTGTAAACTGATAAACATCTTTGAGGATTTGTTCCAGCACACGGACAGTTCTGCGCCACATGTCAAAAATGAACTCCTCTCGCTGAGATGAAACTACTTTGGGATCTTTGTTCTCAGGGCAGAATATAGTTGTCACAAGCCTAGAGTGCCCTCTTGTGATGTTAGATGGGAATGTTTACTTCTTGGTTCATGTCAGTCAGAATGAATTAACATTTAAAGACTTGTTAAATATATTTTGATTGCCTGTTTGAGCTAACTTTGAGCATCACCCCTCCAAAGGTCTCTGCAGGACCCTGCTGGTTAGTCAGACAGTAGTTTATGTGCAGGCTGCAGTACGGGAGAAAATAGTTGTATGAAAGTAGCAACACACCAAGTTTTCCCAGTGTTTCTGAGATGTTGGAGCTGTATTTTGTTAAAATTTTCTGAGAGGTTGGTGCAGTCTTGTCCAGTCTGCATTGAAAATAAAAATATTGTAAACATCTTCATGTTTACACTGAGAGTAGCTTGACTGGTTGCTTTCTTTATGCAGGGATGTCATCTAAGATAAGAACAATCAGACAAATGAAAAAGGTAAAATACAAGTTGATTCTGGTTATTCCATCTCTTGCATTCCTCTTCTCTCACCCTTTTTCACTAATGTAGGCAGGCCACATGATTACACTGCCACCACCATACTTTCCTGTAGAGGTCCTGACCAGGCTTTGAACTCATCCAATCTTTATTCAGCAGGAACAGAAAGAGAATGGGATTTTCTTTCAATATTTTCTAAGAAGTGGTGTCTTCACACTGTGTTAACTGTCTTTGCTGGTTTGTACAAATATGATACTGTACTTTCCAACTGTGAATACTATCTGTACCACGAATTAAATTTGCTCACCACTCCTTTGATATCATTGCATAAATTGCATAATTCTTTCCATATGGAGTCAAGATGCAGACACGGCCCATAGGCACAAAACTAAAGAAATTTCTGGTGTTGATGCTGTTCGGTTTTGCTTTGCTCTGCACATTGCCAGGCCCAAAACGGACCCAGTGTCCAGATGCTGAGATACAACAGCTTGTGGTACCACATCAAAACAAGATAACAATGTTCTGTCATTATTACAAGTAAACTTTTGTTTTCACCGTTATAAATAAAGATTGGTAGAAAAAAACAAAAAAATCACAACAACCAAGACTCAGAACCAGAACAAAGATCAGGTTATAAATAAAAACCAGTCTAATAGGAAGATGCAGAGTTAGCATGTTGCTGTCAGCCAGTAATAACCCATCTGCTCTCTGGTGTTGGTAAAGTTTCTAATATTCAGGTTTATAAACGTGAGAATAATCCAAGCCTGATCATTTCTTCCTCTGCTCTCTTTAGGATGTAAATCAGGAGGTTTCCTATAATAAAACCACCGAAATATGTTCAGTTACTGGAGTTTTACTTTGGTTTTCTGTATCATTGCTGAAGATAATGTAACAGCACCAGGTCATTTGTTATTCATACCACATCAGAAAAATCCTCGTGTACGGCTGTGCATGGGCCGATATTTGATTTCACAACAGTCTTATTCCATCATACAATTGTAGGAGGCGCCAGAAAGAGAGAAGTCGGCCTTCAAAGGTGATAATATCCAACTTATAAATATTGTAATTATTGAGAAGTGATTTATGAATCATGTGACATTTGAGTCACATTCACAGGAGCATATTCTCCTCTGCTCAGTTGTGTAGAGCTTTTTCTTCTGATGTCGTCAGAAACATGAAGCCGATTCCCTGCTGACTCAGTGAATTTGTCTCTGCTGCAGGAGGAACGGTTCACATGGTGTGCAGGAACAAGGACAAGGCCGAGGAGGCGAGGGCTGATATCGTCAAGGAGACGGGAAACAAAGTACAGTGTGACTCATTTCTAACCAGACCAAAACAATGACACAGACGATTCACCCGATGGGACATTTCTCATGACTGTAAATCACTGGTGCCATTCCAGGAGATCTACGTCCACATCCTGGACATGTCCGAGACCAAGAAGGTCTGGGAGTTCGCTGAAGCCTTCAAGAGGAAGTACAAGAGCCTCAACGTGCTGGTGAAAAAACATGGATGATCCTAACTCCAGGGTTTTCTTCATTACACCTGTGTGCAGTGATTGCATCATGATGGTATCTTATTCTACCCAGATTAACAATGCAGGTGCCATCATGAGTCAGAGGGACGTAAACGCTGAGGGACTGGAGAAGAGCTTCGCCACCAACGTCCTCGGTGAGTAAAACAAACAAGGAGATGTTGGGAAGAAGGAAAACTCGGACAGTGATGAAACACTTCTTCTAAAATGCAGGAGTTTACATCCTCACCAAGAGTCTCATTCCTTTACTGGAGAAGAGTGCAGATCCCAGAGTGGTGAGTCTGACCTCTGGGTTTTATCCTGCCAGAAACACACATGCACTCGGGTGATACCCGATCCACACACCTTCTGTAACTCCTTCCTGTGTGTTCAGATCGTAGTGTCCTCAGGGGGGATGCTGGTACAGAAGCTCAGGATAGGAAACCTGCAGTCTGACAGAGGTCGATATGACGGGACCATGGTCTACGCCCAGCACAAAGTAAGAGCTGCACAGAGTCCTCTATCAGCCCGTCACTGCTCAGAAAAAAGACATTTACAAACAAACCACGTGAAAACGAGACTGGAGGAGGAGCTGATGGTGAAGGAACAAATCTGTTATTATCAACAAGTCTGACAGATTTAACCCCATCTGTCCCACACTTTTACTCCATCACTACCTTTAGATTGAAGATGTTAAAGGTAGAATCAGAGTTTTCTCCCTGAAAATAAATGCCAGTCTTGTGTGAGTGAAATCTGGCTCAATCCGCACCTTTGGGTCTCTACTCTCGTGTTGTGATGAGTTTTGTTTGCAACTCCCTCTCCCCCTGACTGTTTTTCATCTTTTCCCTCTGTTTCGGTGTGTTGGAGACATTTCTGGGTGAAGATTTGCGTGTCGTCTCCAGCCAACGACAGAGCTAAGGGCGTAGCGCTCTGTGGGGATAAACTCATCGATTGGAGCAAACTTTTCTTCTTATTATAAAAAATATCTGCAGCCGTCACCAGATTCACTGGAATTTGACCAAAAATGGCAGATGCAGCAAAAAAAAGGACATATTCTGCATCGATAAGAGCTTAGATAGTTAAAAAAACAGGGTTAATATTGGTTTGGCTTTCCCCCGCTTACAAGCTTTTGGTGAATTAGGCCGAGGGGAGGGGCACTCAGTTTGAATAGTGTTTACAAACAGAAACGGGGGAACACTCTGGACGCTACCTTCAATGTGAGTAGATAATGCCAATATAAAAGTTCTATCAAAAGACAAGGCCAAATGACAGCAAAAAACACAATAGTTATTAAAACAGGTTCAAATAAAGATACCCCGACATAAAGACTGTAAAGACTCTGTCATCTGATTGTAGATTTGCAGGTTGTTCCAGAGTCTCGGGGGCTCCGACCACAAAAACCTGATCCCCACCCCATTTGCTTTAAAGGTGCAGTGTGAAAGAAATACTGGCATTTGTGGGTAAAATGGGCTTAGAAATTAATTATATGCTGGATTTATCCTTATCTCTAATTATTGTAAACAACATGGGTTCATTTCAGTACACGGACACCACCGCATGCACAACCCCGCCCTGCCACAGATGAAGTTTGTCATTAAATGCAAAATCACTAGGTCAACACAGTCACCCCCGCCCTGTCGCGGACTTCTCATGAAGTATTTACTGGACCAAAACAAACTTTTCTTGTTTTTGCGGCCTCAAGAACAAGAACAAAGTTCTCGCTTCTCACAGAGCATGCGACAAGCTTAAAGGCATATGTCACCCCTGGGTGAAATTGAGCCTCCCCCCGCAGTCTCCCGAGTTGAATAAGTGGGCAGAAGTGTTGTCTTACCGACCCAGTCATTCTCTGAATCTGACAGCACTGACTTTAGCTTAGCTTAGCGTAGTTGCTGTAATCTGGCGTGCTGCCAAATTCAGAGAATGAAAAGGGGTGGCATATGCCTTTAAGCCTGGCCTGGCTACTCTAAGCGTGTTTGCATTTTGCCAGAGGGACTTTCTAATGAGCAATAACGGCAGATTAGACATAATGCTAAAGCTAAATGTTTGCACAAAAGTTACTTGCACAATTCTACTTCACACAGAGTTATTTGTCCATTCAGAGACACCGTAGTAAAAATGGTGACACAAATAAGGCAGCTGCTATGTATGAGAACCCACAGCAAGCGGATATAAATGGCTCATTCTAAGCGAATAAAAGCATAATAATTATTTTAGCAAAGTGATTAGATGCCAATAGAAACAGTTTTTAATGATATATAACATTTTTTTATGTCATTGACATCTGGTTTTATTCCACGCTGCACCTTTAAACGAGGCTTTGGTTGAACTAAGAGCATCTGGTTGGATGTTTTCACAAACATTTTGAGGATGTAAAAGTGGAGGATAAATAAAAATTTTAAACTTTGAAGTGAGCAAAAAACTCTTAAATTAAAGCAAAAATTGACTGGAGCCAGCATAAACATGTAAACAGAAGTGGTGTGGTAATGTGACCTGTTAAACTACTGTACGTGCTGCAGCATTCCACCAGTCCAATGCAGAGATGATGATGATGATGAAGGGATGAAGACGTTTCTAAAGGTCCTTTGGGGGGACAGAGGATCTTGCTTCAGTAATCAGCCGTAACTGATAAAAAAAAAAAATTGATCAATGAAGCTTCTGTTTTTTAAAAAGAACTGCTGAAAAGCATTTCAAAGATTTTTATTGTCTGGAGAAAAGTGAGAGACAAGAGATCCAAGTGTACTTAACTGATCTAAGAGTACAGCAACTTCAATTTTGTTTTTATGTAGGCTAAAGAAAAAAAAACATTACCAGTATTATAGACTGTAATAACCAGTCTTAATCATCTTTCAGACAGTTGAACAGAGGCTGTAGTAGGGACGGAAACATCCAATTTAAAAGGAAAATAAATATGGATGTCATCTGTATAACAGTGAAAGGAAATTTTGTACTTCCTTCAGCACTTTTAAGGCCAATCTTTTTCAAGTCTCAGCAAAATATACCACAGTTAAATCTAAAAGAACTTACAGCAGAGAAACCAGTCAAGACTTAAAAGAATTAAAAACTTAAAAGGTGTGGAGAGGTTAAAAACTAGACTGGTACCATTTTACAAACCTCATGAGAGTCTAACAATGACTGAAGTTGACTAAAAACAACCTTTTCTATCATTTCAGACATAAAAGTGGGTTAAGATATTGGCCTGTAGGTAGATGGAATATCTGAAACAACTTTCTTTTTGATAATCTGCTGCATAAGAAAGTGTTTGAAAGTAGCCAGTACACAGTCTGATGACGATGAGACATTTAATAAAAGAAAAATACTAGCCGTTATATTGTGAAGCGTTTCATTTAAAGGCGAAGGCAGAAGATAACTTGTGGGGAGTAAGAAATACGGATGTTGCAGTTATGGATTTTCTTGGTACAATTATTATCAAAGAAATTGTAGAATAATTCACCAATACCTACAAAACCCTCTAGTTGCACTACAGGATAAATATAAGAAATTGGTGTAGGACGGAGCAATCCCACGCCTGCCCGGATCAGACGTATTACCCTTTTAGACTCCTTAAACATTAGTGAACAGCCATGAGCCCATGCCAGCCTCTACTCCTATAACAGAGCAGTGCGTCCCTTTTGTGGTAATTATAGGTAAATACCCCACATTTACTACAGGCTTATCCTCACGGACCCTTACAGTGAGGCTCCGCAGACCACTTTCTGTTTCACAGAGGGAAGCGGGTGGAATTACACCCTTTTTGATCTTTCCAGCCACTTACTCGTTTGGAGATCTGGGAAGATCGAGCAGGACACTTCCGAGATTAAGGTCCCAGCCTCGCTCAGGCTCGCCCCAATGCCGTCTGGATCCGCTGAACAGGGTCCTCCCAAATAATCCACAAAACTGTGTCTTTCTAGACTCCTATTTCAGAGTCTATTGGCTTTATTTAGATTTTTTGGGGTTAAAAGAAAAGGCTCACACAACCTGACTTTCTCCCTTATCACAAGGACAGGGTACCAGAGTTGAGTTTTGCCAAAAATAAAAAAAAAAGGATACAAAATGAAGAACAAAGGATGTGAACACTTCGACCTAATACAGAGTTCTCTCAGTTCTGAATATTTCTCTATGTCACCCTTGATTTTACCCTCTTACAGTCAGTTCCTGGCTGCGTCTTCCTCCTCCAGGATGCCCAAATATGGTTTCTGTGGTCCCATATGTGGAAGCGGTGCTCACGTGTCTGTAGTCATCCATTCCGTTGGTTTCCTGTGTCTAGGTTTGCAAACCGTTAACCTTTGCTCTCAATTCAATGGGGTAGAGCATCGGTGCAATCTTTGTTCTGGTGACAACCACGTTCTTCACGACCCCGTTTCCTGCCCAACGGTTCAGTTTCCTGTTGACTGAAGCATCTTCTGCACACCTTGGGGCCTCTGAAGGGTCTCTACCGAGGCAGCTGTGAAACCGCAGCCCTTCTTTCACCGTGCAGCTACGGAGCCTCAGCCTCACGAGCGCGGTGACCCTTACTTGCTCCCCACTTCTTCAGCAGAATAAGTGTAGGTGTCAACAACCGCAAGGCAACTTACACCTGTTCATGACCAAAGGTCAAGCTGACCTGGTTGTGACCGGGTCATCACTTTATATCTTTCCAATACGGTGGCCAGAAACAGAGCAGAACACTAACATATGAGAGGTTTTATCAGGGCTACAAGAGAGTACATCATTTAACATACTGAAATACATGAAAGTAACTTAAATGTAATACAAATAAATGTAATGTAACAGTAACAGTAACAGTATATGGTTATACATGAAACTTATCTAACTTCTATGGAACTTATAAAAGAGCTTATAAAAGAAGCATCTAAATTACAAAGGCACACATGGTAAAACAAGTGCTAGACATTCCCTTTCTGCAAGGCCTCCTGCATTCACAGCAAGCTGGAGATCCTAAGAAAGGAGCTGAGCACAAAGGTTAATCATAAATGCATTTAGGGGTTCACATTTGTATCTGAGGTAGCCATGTTTTCATTACAGCTCGGTCTCTCAACAAAATAATCGCAACTCCCTATAGATCTTCAGGTTTAATAAGGGCTGTCAAAGTTAATGAATCAATGCATAATTCATTTATTCATGTTCTTTTGTT
Organism: Atherinomorus stipes; assembly: GCA_023101725.1. NCBI lineage: Eukaryota > Metazoa > Chordata > Actinopteri > Atheriniformes > Atherinidae > Atherinomorus > Atherinomorus stipes. The sequence continues at coordinate 107,943 of JALJCO010013283.1, read as the reverse complement.
AAGTTATTGCTCATGTCATATTAAAAATCTGAATTTGCCAATATCTTTGCAAGAAAAGCTGATTTAGGGCAGAACAGTGACTGAATCCACCAAAACCCACTTTATCCTCCTTATTTACAGTCGTCCTCAAAATTATTCATACCCTCAAATTAAAGAAGGAAAAATATCAGTTGTCAGTGAAGTAAGCTGAAACTGACAAAAGTAATGATAAACAAAAAATTCTCTAAAAATCATGTCATTGATTTTGAATTTTGGTTTGAAAGAAATATTTAAGGAAACAAACACACAATTTTTTTTTTTTTTTTAAAGTAAACAAGCATAACGGCGTTCCCAAGCTAAAAATTTTGTTGAGCAACACTTTGAGGCAATCACTGTAATCAGGTGTTTTCTCTAATGTTCAAAAAGTCTTCTACACCTGTTGACAGGTATTTTGGTCCACTGTTCATGGAACAGATGCCCTAATGTGTCTGGGACAGTTTTGTTTGTTTGCTTGTTTGTTTTTTTTATTCTTTCCAACCACAATTCAGAAAAAATATTTTACTTCACAAAATTTTAATTTAGAATTAGTTTCTTTAGTTTCTTGTTATTTGAAATACTATTGTGAATTTAGACTTTTCTTTAACTGGAGAGTATTAATAATTTTGAGGACAACTGTATGAAGATTCTGGCAGTTTGCAAGCCTTAACATTTAGAGGATGGGCACAGGACGACCTTCTGATATGTCAAATAACTTTATCATTCCCTGCTGAAGCTGCGCTGATCTGCCAGTCTGGTTCAGACAGGATTTTTTTATGGAAAGTGACAGTATCGAGCAATCTTTTGAATTAATTAATCGTGGCATTTAGTGAAGCAATTAATTATGAAAAAAAGTATTTGTGACATCACTTGTCACAAAGTCTTAAATTGTAGACAATTTCATTTCAAACAACGAGTCATGAGCTAAAACTGCTGAAAGACAGCAGAGCTTTTGGAGGTGGGGAGTGATCTCTTGTAGACTGTGAATGCTGACATTGTAGAGCTGAGATTTTATCCGATAAGTTGTGTTTGTGTGTTTTAGAGACAGCAGGTCGTGATGACGGAGCAGCTGGCAAAGACTCACACCAACATCCACTTCTCCGTCATGCATCCCGGCTGGGTGGACACTCCAGGTACTGACCCATCACAAACTCGAAGGCTGTCAGGGTCCTCGCAAGTCTGATGCATGTGCTCTGTGTATGTGTTGTAGCGGTGGCCAACGCCATGCCTGACTTCCATCACTCCATGAAGAATAGCTTGCGGACGCCGGAGCAGGGGGCTGACACCGTGGTGTGGCTCGCCGTTTCTGAGGCTGCTGCCACGAACCCCAGCGGACGTTTCTACCAGGGTACGTCACAGAAAGAAGACAAACTCCAGAAGAGAAGAGAAGGGATGTGTTAAACTATCAGTTTGTGGGTTGGATGGAGGGCATGGTGTGTGTGTGTTTACAGATTTGGCCAGAGTCCATTGCAGCTGGAGAGGGCTGCTTTTGGTGCCAGATACTGCCAGAGAGTACAGTGCCTCTATGAGTACACACACATACACACACTTTTTTGTACCAAACTCACACAATGTCCCCATTGACCTTAAAGATGGAGACTGAAGACTGAAAGGAAACACGCGCTCACACACATTAGTGTCTGTGGAACTGACAGCTGTCACATCTGGAAAGGCTCCATCAATTCTGAAAGTTATGTTTTAGAACATCTGCTTCTATCCAGGGAAGACTTGCAGATTTCAGCAAGACATCGCTGAACCACAGACTGCATCCATCATAACAGAATGGCTTCATAAGAGAAGAGTCCGGGTGCTGAACTGACCTGCCTGCAAATCAAAAACAACTGGAAGAGCATATGACAGCTAATTAGGTTAATTGGCAACAGGTCAAGAACATGACCTGTTGAAAACAGGCCAGTTCAACATGATGTTGACCTGGCCCGCCTGCAGTCCAGTTCAACATCAGAACAGTAAGTCTGGGTGCTGAACTGGCTTTCCTGCCGTCCAGTTCAGCATCACAATAGTAAAGCCTCGTTTCCATCCACGGGTCTGGGTCAGGCTGGGCCAGGTCAGGTGGGTTTTGGTATGGATATGTTGATTTCACAATGTGTCCCCACAGCATACTGTACCCTTACCATGGAGGCGGAGTATTACCCGGATATTGCTCCTAAGTGATCGCGTGACATCACAGTGCAACACCTTTTAACCAAAGCACCGCACGCGACGGAAACAAAGGGGTCATCCCTGCTTTGTTTTTGTGCCAGGTTGTGCAGGAAGTGATGCATTTTTTTGACCAATCAATGGATTGCAATGTGTTAAGCTCCACCTCTATGGTCTGGATCGGTTTGATCAGTACCCCTACGGAGGGGTACCAAATAAGTAGGGCGGGGTGGGTGGGATATAAGGGTACCCATCCCAGTTTTTACCTGTAACAACGCAAAAAATCGGGGACCGACCCAATCTAGACCCACTGGTGGAAACAGGACTAAAATCTCTGCTGAACTGGCCTGCCTGCAGTCCAGCCTTTTTACTAAGTTAAAACATTTAGACTTTTGTGAGGTTAAAAAAAATGCCATAGATAAGAGGACTGTTGATCTGCTAGAGTCCTCTATCAGACCAGAATGGGACAACATTCCTCCTGAAATGGTCCAGCAGCCCAACAGAAGGGATGCCACAGAGATAGAAGAATGGCCCTGGAATTATTTTTATCAGAAATATTTTCTCATATTAATCTGTGTGTGTGTGTGTTTCCAGACAGGAAAATGGTGTCCACCCACCTGCCCCTGGCCTGGACCCACAGCTCTCCTCTGGAGGAGCAAAAGCTAATGTCCCTGCTGGAAGACTTGGCCAAGACGTTTCAGCCTCACTGAGTCAGCAGGAGACACCACGTCCACTAACGGCAGCAGTTTATGTAGACGAGGCTGAGCTTCATCACCGAGCTGAGGAAGAGGGAACAGATCTGGACCTGCTTGAGCTGAAGCAGGACAAACCGCTACCATCGGTCCCAGGCTTGAAGTGGGACACACACATGAAGATACTCTGAGTGATGCGATTTTGGAGATTCAGCCTCATGATGGCAGATTAAACTTTAACTGAGGGATTAGCAGATTTGTAACATTTCATAACCTTTTATTTGACCAAACTGTTTAGGAACTGCATATTTTACTGTATGAGTGTTTGACAGTGGTGCTGCTGCTCGCTGTCTCTCTCTCTCACACAGACTTCATTAACAGAGTCAATCAGATGGGAATCTGATGTGACTGAAGTCAGCGTGTTCACACACCAGCCATGGGTTCAGCATCACATCTGTTTTTGTAACTTGCACGTCCAGGTGTCTAACAGCCCTGTCAGTAACCTGTGTGTGTGTGTGTTGTACTGTAGCTGTTGTTGCGTACAGGCTGAACCCCGACTGGAGGTGTGTTTTCCCTAAGCTCAGACAAAACGCAGCAGCATCACTCGACATTTATGATCTGCCCAGCACCTTAAAAGAAAAACGCTTTGACTGACTCTGGCTTGATTTCGTCCTGTAAACACGCGTGAATAAAGGAAATCACTGATCTGTGTGTGTAGTTACAGTTGTCCAGGAAACAGAAAGCAGTCCAACATATCAAATATCTTTATTAAGCATGGTTTTCCTCTCCCTGCGCTCCAGTCTGAGGTCACAGGGAGATCGAAACAAAATGAAAAGGATTTAAAAATACACTCGTTTGCAGATTTACATCAACAACATCCTGCTGGAACAGTGAGTATGTTTCATGAGCCGTTACAAGAGAAAGGAAATCACTACAAAGTTTGAGATTATGGGCCATGGCGTCTCAGAAGCTCTGCCATTCACTCCGGTGTAAAAGCAAAGAGTGATGAGACAGAAAAGGGAAATGAATCAGACAACACAGAAGAATCCACCACTTTCTTGCTCTGAGTTAATCTGAAGATCAGCTGATGCTGCTGCAGATGAACACTGATGCTTGGGGATGAACTGATAGGGTGGGTGCAGAGTTTTACATTTTCAGTAGCAATTTATTTAATCAAAACAAGACAAATCAACCAATATCTATAAATAGGCAAATCCTTGTATCAGTTTTGTCTCTTCTGATTTGAGCTGAAACTTTGTTTTCAGATGCAAATTCAGAATAAATATTCGGAGTCCAAACCCAACAACCAAACTGTATGACATGTAAATATGATGCATGAAGCTCTTGTTTGTTCGTTAACCATTCACTCTGCCATCAACATGACCCCACTCGGTTTTTTATGTGCTTCTTAACACAAGGTTTTACATGATCTAATTTATTACACAGAAATCAGAACATCTAGATGGACACAGAAAAGTAAACATTTTACAGTGATAAATACTTTACTACAAATATAAATACACACTAGGTGATGGGAAAAAACTGGAATGTGACTAAATCTGAAAAACCAGGAATTCCAACAGTTTAATGCAGCTTCTGCCCACTTCCAATAAGGCAAGCGTTAGTTTAACGGTGGGTGAGTTCAGCAGATATTTACAGGAACGCTAAATGAATCCAGACTCTCGCCTCCACGTCCCAACTTAGAAAAAACGCTTAGAATTCAACAAAGATGATTTGTGCAATTCAGTGCAGTGCTGAGTGTTATGAGACATTCTTGATGCAGCAGTGCATGTGAAGAGGGAAGGAAAGAAGGAAATGAGACGTCCAGAGTTTAGTGGCTAGATGAGTGCGGACTAACGAGCACGGATGAAGAGTCGTCAGCACTGGTGAACCACTGAAAGGCTTCGAGTGTGTCCTTTTATTAAGGCAGCCCTGATCTGACCACAGATTTTACCACATTAACAGTTACCGCCATGTTTTACAGTACCTTTTGCAGCAACTGGGGGCCTTTCAGACAGCAGGAAAACCAATTTCATCCCTCTGAAACTCGGCGTATTCATGATTTCTCTCTGAAGAATCATCCCTAACTGGGCCCGGGTGGTGCTGTGCTATTCTCCAAACTCATCTCTACCTGTATAAAGTGTTACGACTTCAACCCACAAAAGCTAAAGTGATCACATCTTCAACATCACAAGATGCTGCTGCTGCTGTCTCTGATTGTTACTACGGCAACACAATCTCCCATGCCCCACCTGGGATCGCGAGATGGTAAGCAGAGTCGAGCAAACGTCGAACAACTGCATCAAATCTCAGCGGCTGCAACACCGAGCGTGAGAAGAGATTTCTTTCATCCATCCTGGAGGGGCCCAGAGACAAATGGAAAACCTCCTGAGTGTGAGTTAAGGCCAGCTAGTGAAAGAAAAACAAAACCAAAAAAAAACAAGAGAAAGAGTCATCTGAAGCTCAACTGTACATATGAAGCGGGAGTATGTACAGGCTGTGAGGGTTCTGCTTTCCTTCAGGGAGTAATCTGCAGTTATCGGACCGGACCACGAAGCAGGAGGACGTTTTACAGAAAGGAAGCTCAGCATCATGAAACCCAACTGTACAGACTACGGGCAAGGAGGAGAAATCAATACCACTCCTGCAGGAGGAACCACACACACACACACACACACACACTCACATACACGTTGTGCTTAGGGTTCTGTTTGAGATCAGAGCAACAGGTCTAAATTTGTCCAACACACTTTGTAAGACTGACAACCAGTTAAATTTGTTATGACAGGCGAGGAGGTGTGTAAGGCCACACACACACACATACACACACACACACACACACAGAGGCCTGGAGCAGCTGACGATCCCAGGCGTGATGTACTGTACAGAGAGGGGGTTTCCATGACACTGGCAGCGCGGGGGTGGGCTTTAGTGAGAGGGGTACCATGTAGTGGGCTGGGCCAATCAGCGCGGGGAGAAGCCTGTTGCTAAGCTACAGCCAACCAGCTGTGTCATATCCCAGATCTGTGGAGACAAACATCACGACTGTTAGGACTCCTGAACTTCAATCAGGACAGACTGCAGACAGAGAGGAAGAGGAGGATGATTGTAACCATGGTAACTATGGAAAATACACACCAGGATCATCAGGAATTCAGCTGATCTACACACACGTCATTTTATCAGGTCCACCTGTTTAATTACTAAGTGTTAACATTAATATCTAATTAGCAGCAACTCAATACATCCAGTCATGTAGACATGATCGAAATGACTTGAAGTTCAAACTGAGCATCAGAACGAGGAAGAAAGGAGATTTAAGAGACTGTGAACGTGGCATGGTTGTTGGTCTGAGTGTTTCAGAAACTGCTCATCTACTGGGATTTTCACACACAACCATCTCCAGGGTTTCCTGAGAATGGTGTGAAGAAGAGGAAATATCCAGTGAGCAGCAGTTGTCTGGGAGGTCCGACCTGGTACTGTTAAAGTAGCCATTGAGTGTATCTGATTGGAGAAATGATCCTGGTGTGTTCATGTGGATTCAATCATCTGTTTCAGGTGGAATAATGTCCACAACCATCGATGTAAAGTTTGAGTCATTGTTCCTGGTGTAAATGGCTTCACATGATCAGAGTTTTCCAAACCAAAAGCCCGCCTCCTCATGTAATTTTGACTGGAAATGTTATCATGAGGTAGATGTTGGTTTTGTTTGACCACATGCAGAAATCCCTGACTGCTGCTGACCTTCACAATGCGGTCGCTTCCACAAGTCACCATCAGGCCTCTGGATGGGTCCATGTCCATGTGGGCGATGTTGTGTTTCCCCTCGTGGAACGTAGCCAGCGGTGTTCGACTGCACAAACACACACAGACAATGACAGCATTTCATCGGCGATGCCCTCACAGTAAACAGGTGCATCATGTGACGTGTTATTTACTCACTCCTCTTCTTTGATGGTGTCAAAGCAGGTGTCACACACCCGCACCGGGAACTCGAAGCCCATTAAAGGGAAGGTGGAGCGCTTGGAGCTGCATTTCCCACACACAGCCTGGCCGCACTTCCTGCAGTGGTGCTGCAGACAGAAAGACGGGAGTGTGCATCATAGCAGGAAACATCACATCCACACATCTCTGCTCAGGCTCTCCTACCTGCCGGAGACCCAGTGTCTTAGTGTCCCACATCTGCTTGATATTCCAGAAGAAGGGCTGCTCACACTTCTGACAGGAGTCGCTGTCTAACCACTGAGGTGCCTGCACACACACACAGTTACCAGTCAACGTGCAGAAATGGCAAACAGAAGCGAACTGGTTTGAGACGCTCACCTCCTCTCTCTGAGTGTCCATGTTCCACACGGCGATGCCTCCGTCAGCTGAGCATGACATCAGCTGCCGCGTTAGCTGGAGGTAACGAATGGCCTGAACGCGCTCGCTGAGGGGACAAAAGTTCACGTGGTGATTCAAAATGTTCATCTTCAGACAGCTCAGAGTGGGCAATGAAAACGTGTTTATATATAAACTTAATATATAAACTTCTAATGCTTTGTAGATGTGACTGTATAATCTAAAGATTAGCAGCAATGTCAGGGAGGGAGGGAGGGGTGAAAAGTTTCATTTTTATCTTTTTTTTCTTATCTCTGTGCTTGTATGCGCTTGTTTACGTAAGTACACATGTATGAACTTCTGACTTCTGCATTTTTTTTTAAGTCTGATTCAAATTAATGCCCATTTCACAGCATCTCACCAACAACATACAGTACATCAAGCCTAAAAGACAAAGTCTGTTTCTGTCGACATGTAATAAGCATGTAAAAAATGAAGGCGCTCCCCTGATTCTCACAGCAACATTCCTCCATGACATGAAATCTGCCCTGTGATGCATTAGTAAAATAGAGAAGAGGAAGAATATAAATATCAGCATGTCAGAGTCTAGGAGAAAGAGTAATGACCGTCTGTAAATCCTTTAGATCAGGATATCAGCATCGGAGCACTGGCTGTGCTGATAATTGGGAGGAGGTGAACTGTGTGTGAAGACGGAGGACTGGAGATAAAAACAGAGTCAGTGTGTGCCCGGGGACAGATGATACGGACACCACTGAGAGCTGCATGCAGCTTCCTCATCCTGATGAAAGCCAGTTCAACACAGGAACTTACTGATGTCCCTGTAGAAGCAGCGTCCGTCCCTTGCGCCCCCCGATGTCCCACATGATGACGCTGTGATCGGAGGCTCCAGAGAAGAGCAGCCTCTGGACGGGGTCCCACCACAGGGCTCCTATACTGCCTGTACATAAAAGAAACTACACTTATTATATCATTTAAGCTGAGGAACAGAGCTGCAGTGTGACCTGCTGGCGCCACCCAGTGTCTGCTGGGAGAACTGCAGGGTACCAGCTACCAGAACCACCACATGATGTAATTTATCTTTTTTACTGTTCAATATAGGATTAATTAATAACTTGTAAAATAAAATAAAAAGTGGGCAGTGACATCAAGTTATTAATTTGGCCTGCTTTAGATCATAAATTCAAACCTGGAATCACTGATGCTAGATTTAGATGAATGAAATGATTCTTCTGAACGCCCAGTATCAGCCTATATTGACCTTAAAACTGAGTATCGGACATCGGCCACCCCACCGATATTTAACTGATATTTAACCAACCAGGCCGCTGTTTCTAAAGTCTAAAAAACAAAAACAAAACAAACTTCTTCGTTTTAAAAACGTCTTTTTTTAATAGACATTAAAACTTCTAAAGACAGTTCCTTTTATGGTGTTCAGTGTGAACAGTTTATACACAGTTATTTGTGTAAATAACCAAAAATCCCCTGTTTTTGGATATTATTGTTTTTTGTTTTTTTTTTCCTCAAGAAGAAGAAAATCCAGGTGGTTCTAGGATATAAAGCACATATCCTATTAGTTTTGCTTGAACAAGTGTCATTACGTTTGACTTGTTATACATAACACAAGTTGAGGTATTTTTCAAATTTTGCACAAGGAATAAATAAGGGGTGTGAATATTGATACACTGAAATATCGCAATATTTTCATAAGCCGATATATCGATATTTTAAAACACAGTATCTATCTATTTTACTAACGAAATAGTAAATCTTGCGATATTTTGTCGTTCTGTTACAAAATGTCACAGATTTTGTGAAATCTCACGAGATTTCATAAGAGAACGACCATGATAATGATTCCAGCCATGATTCAAAAGCAATATTTGATTTCAGCAAATTAAATTTTTGTAAATTTTTATTTATTATTGGTTTCTTGTTATTTGAATTACTGTTGTGAATTTAGCCTTATATTTAATTGGAGTGTATGAATAATTTTGAGGACGGCGGTACATATAAATAATGAATAACTTATATAACTTATTTATCAAAGCCATATCACTTTAACATAAAGTTTGCTTTTAAAAGAGCAAAGACATGATTAAAATGACATAAAGCTCTGAGTTCCATCACTTTCTGTAGGCTTTATATTATCATTTCCATTTAATTTCTAATCAACTGACTCCATGTCCCACGGTGTGCAAATAAACCTATTTCATCACAGTTCCATGCCTGAAACATGTTTTTATTAGGGATGCACAATATAATGAGCCCCCTATCAGTATCGGCCTATATCCGCCTTAAAACTGAGAATCAGATATCGGCCACCCCACCGATATTTAACCGATCAGCCCACTGTTTCTAAAGTCTTAAAAAAAACCTTCGTCAAAAACTTCTTTTTTACAGACTTTAAAACTTCTAAAGACTAAGGGTGGGAAAAAATATCTATACACTGAAATATCGCAATATTTAATCAAATTTAAAAACAGCATCAAATTATTTTAAAAAAAGAAATCTTGCGAGATATCGTTTTGTTATTAAATCTTGCAAAAATTTACAAAAAATTCTCGATATTTTCATATGCTGATATCATACTGACATTTAAAAACATGGTTTAGATCTATTTTACGAACAAAAAAAATATATTTTATTGTTCTGTTACGAAATCTTGTGAGAATTTACAAAATAAAGTAAAATAGATTGATGCGATTTTAAATATCGATTTGATATCAGCATATGAAAATATCGCAATATTTCACCGTATCGATATTTTTTCCCACCCCTATTTTTCAAAGTGTCAGAAACGGATAACAAAACTGCTATTATTTGCAATGACTGCTTATTTTTTAAGCTTTAATATTGGTATCGATATCGGTTAATGGCCACATAAGTTTTAAAATATCAGCATATCGGCCAAAATTCCAATATCGTGCATCCCTGGTTTTTATATTTCTAAAGCAAGCCGAGACAAACAACATTCATAATCATATGATGAGTAAGAGCCTGCAGCAGAATCAGGCTCTGCAGCTGCTTTCACATGTTCCACTTTATTAGTGAGCCTCACTGTTTTAGTAATTATCATGTGTAAGCATGACACACTCAGCATCCTCAGTGAGATTCAGTTCTTTTAAATCACTGACACGGTGACAAGTCAGTGGTTTTCACAGCTTTTAGAAGAGCCGCACAAAACAGGAAGTGTCTGCTCTGTTGTCAGACAACGAAGAAGAGTCACTACATCGATTAAAGCCATGAAAACAGAAACATGATTGTTACAGATCACTTCTGAGATTCCCTTGAGTTTGCCACCACACCCATAAATATGAATTACCACCTGTCTTATTAACATGTATTATCATAAGCATCAAAGCACATCTGCAGATCAAAGGGGGAGGCAGGAAGTTCGTCACCGTTTCCTGCAACTGTATGAAGACAGAGAGTATGCCAACATGTCTGGTGCATCCAGATCAAATCTGGTTTCATCAGAGAAAAACTGTTTCACGGTGAAGCATCCTGCTGCTCATTGTGTTTTCAGTTCGTGTCGTCAGTTTTCATTAAAACCTGAAAAATAAAAGCAATATTTCTTAAATTTCGAAAAAGTACAATAGGGAAATGTACTGTAGCTGTTTCCATTGAATGGTATAAGCCGGAGTTTCCCATAAAATCACATCCCATGAGACTCCACTTTGAGGAGGATGGAGATATAAACGTTTAGTGTTTCAGAGCTGCTGCTCCTCATCAGGAGATGAAAGCAGCGGATGATGATTCAGAGGTAAAGTCTGTATGTACGGAGCCTCTGATCACATCAGCAGGGAAAAACACCCGTGGCGACTTCCAGGACAGACGCCCGAAGCATTTTAATTAAAAACCCTTCAGGATCATCTTCTGGAGTGTGGATGTCATTTCTGGATCTTTATTCCACTTTTAACCGGCACCAGTTCCTGACTGATGCGGTGATGCAGCTGCTGATACGAAGGCGCAGTCATACAATGTTATCCATGGTCACGTTTTATTAAACCCTGGTAACGTATAATTAACATATGGGAACGAGATAACCGAGTCGTGGTGTTACAAATGTGTGCAAATAACATAAACAGCTCGTGGCGGTCGTTAATACATGAAGAACTTAAACCATCTGTATAATGTCCTAAATGAACTCAGCTTGCCGAGTTACGGCGATTTGGGGATTTTTCATATATGTGACTGATAAAACTTCTCCCATCACTCCGATTTCACAGTTATTGCTTGTAAATGATCATATTCATCACAATTAAGAAGGAATAACTGGATTTTAACCCCCTACATCAGGCCTGATGGCGAGTAATTGCAAAAAAAGTATTTCCATTACACTTGTGCGAAAAACTGCTTTATCGAGACGTCTGAATTTACACTGTTATTTATTTAAGATGGATGGATGGACAGATGAAAGAATTAAATAGATGGATGATGGAACTACAAATGGATGGATGGACAGACAGATGAAAGGGAAAAATTTCAGATGGAGTTTTTCAAATACATGGACGGATGGATGGACAGACAGATGAAAAGACAGATGCGCAAATACATGGACGGATGGATGGACAGACAGATGAAAAGACAGATGGGCAAATACATGGAGGGACGGATGGATGGATGAAAAGTCCTATGGGCAAATCCATGGACAGATGGATGGATGGATGGATGGATGGAAACAAATGGATGGATGGATGGACGGATGGATAGACAGACGGATGGATGGATGGATGGACAGACAGATGAAAAGAAAGATGGGCAAATACATGGACAAACGGATTGATGGATGAATGGAAGATGGATGGATAAACAGCTGGATGGATGGATGGACAGACAGATGAAAAGTTCAATGGGCAAATCCATGGACAGATGGATGGATGGATGGATGGATGGATAAACAGACGGACGGATGGATGGATGGACAGACAGATGAAAAGAAAGATGGGCAAATACATGGACAGACGGATGGATGGATGAATGGAAGATGGATTGATAAATAGACGGATGGATGGATGGACAGACGAATGGATGAAAAGACGGCTAGGCAAATATGATGACACACAGGATTGATGGATGAATGGAAGATTGACAGATGGATAAACAGATGGATACGGACGGACGGATGGATGGATGGATGGATGGATGGACGGACGGACAGATGAAAAGTCCAATGGGCAAATCCATGGACAGATGGATGGATGGATGAATGGAAGATGGATGGATGCATAAACAGACAGACAGACAGACGGATGGACGGTAAAACAGATGGATGGATGAGCAGACAGTTGGAAGGAAGGAGGGAGACAGAGAGAGACAGGGGACAGACAGACGGATGGATGAAGGACTGATCTGGCTCTGCTGGAGAGAGAACGTGTGTTTTACCTTCGTGGCCCTTCAGTGTGGTGATGGTGGAGTACGTCTGCTTCTCCAGCTTCAGCAGAGTGATCTGTCCGGAGAAATCCCCGACGAAGGCGTGCTGCGTCTCGTGATCATATCTGAAGCAAGAGTCAGGGCCTGAACACACCGCTGACGATGCTGCTGCCTCTAAACTGATCAGCCAATGAAGGATACTGCAGGCAGGAGGCCCACGCTGTGAAGTAGTGTCTCCCCAGCATGCTGCCGCTCTGGGTGCACATCCAGCTCACACTCTTGTCATGGCCGGTACTCACCACCCACTCACTCTCCAAGGAGAACACCATATCTGACACACGGTTCTGGTGGGCTGCAAGAAAACACACCCCACCCACACACATACACATTAGAGTTAAACAGGAATGCAACACTGAACACAACACAAGATGGCATCTTCTCTGTCACGAGCAAGCTCCATCTGTTCAGAGGTTCTGCTGTGATCCAGACCCAACAGACTACTTCCACCACCACCAGTTGCAGAGCTCCACTTTCATGGTTCTATGGTTTCACCCACAGTGGGGACTGGACTGGGCAACATTTAAAACCAAACTGTGACGTTTCATCTGTTTCTTCAACAACAGGAGCTACGCTCGCGTGGACGGATATTTCATCTACAGCAGTGGTTCTCAAACTGTGGGGCTCAGGGCTTTGTCTGGGGGGGGCCCAGCCAGGTCTATAGTTTTTGTACTTCCAACAAAAAATGGGCATATCCTTTGAAGTACTAATGAACAAATGATGCAATGCCTTTTGAGTCAGGCACTGCAGTGCATTTTTTCATGTATCTCATGGTAAATGTTTGGGTGCATGTAGTAGTGGTGGTGGGATGGTGGGATGGGTGGGCTTGACATTATAATTTCCAATGAAAAGGGGGCCCTGCAATAAAAGTTTGAGAACCACTGATCTACAGTATTTGAAAAGAGATTCCCACTGACAGGTACACATGGACGCTGGATAAAAGGATCTGATCAGTTGTATATTGACATGATGGAAAAATTTAACATGATTGAGCATGTCAAAAGTATTACAATGTGACAAGAGCAGCAGGAACCATCACCATCTGAATGTGAACTAAACAAAGGAGATGTTATTGACTTAAAGAGGAGGGAACCTGCACAGCAGCCCGGCAGGATCCTGAGCTGGGAGGTTGAGATTGTGGACAGCTACAAATACTTGGGCGTGGACTTGGACAGCAGACTGGACTGGGGGATCAACACAAATGCTTTATACAGGAAGGGGATGAGCAGACTACTTTCTGAGTTTTCAGCAAACTGGTGAAGATTTTCTCCCAGTCTGTGGTGGCCAGTGCCATCATGTGATGTAGCAGCAGTTCCAGGGATGCTGCAGGATCAATGAACTGATCCACAAGGCTGGCAAGATCATTGGGCACAACCTGGAGTCAGTCAGAGACAGGAGGTCTCTAAACAACCTGGTCTCCATCATGGACAACTCATCCGTTCCATTACACCGTATACTGGAGAGGCAGCTGAGCTCTTCCTGCTGCAGCTAAGTTGATAAAGAAAGTCAAAAGACATTCCTTCATTCATAATAATGCTGTTGTGTGTTTTGTGCTACTCTTGTATATGGAGTTTTATTTTTAACTGTTCACACTTTTCTTATATATCTGTTCTTTATTTATTCACTGTAATTTGATTGTTACTATAACAGGAAATTCAAACCAACCTTTTGACCGTTGAGATGTTCAATAACCCTCAATGTTTTGAATAAGAAACATTGTATCCGCCACAATCCAGTTACGTTTTTCTGCCAACAAGTTTCGAGAATTCCCTGAAATTAATTACATCACCTAACCTCTGTAACTGCGTTTGTGTCATGTAAACACCCCAGCAGATCCGACTGACCTCGATTGGAACAAATTACGCTCATTCTGATGGTTTCTGTGGTGACTGCAGTTTCTGTGCATGCTTGAACCATGTGGGGATTACTTAACAACAACCAACCACCCCAACAACTGCATAAAGCAACAACTAGGGCTGTAACAATTAGTCGATTAATTGTTTACTATCAAAATAGTCGGTGACTAATTTCATAATCGACTAATGGTTTATTGTTTATAAGCTTTGTTTTGCCCTTTTTAAAAATTGCCACTATACTTTCCACTGCCTTGTCTGTCTTTCTGTCTGGTCATCTTTTCTTGAATAGTTTATTGCCATAAATCAACGCACACAATACCAGTCAAAAAATATGGACACGTTTTCCCATTAGATTCAATGAGAAAGTGTCCAAACTTTTGACTGGTACTGTAAATGTGCTGCAATTTTTGTACTGATTATTCTGATTATCTGATTATTCGACTTATCGACAAAATAATCGTGACTAATCGATTATCAAAATAATTGTTTGTGACAGTCCTAGCAACAACCAACCACCCCAACAATTATAAATACAACAACCAACCATCACAACTGCATATACAGTAGCAACAACCAACCACCCCAACAACTATAAATACAACAACAAACCACCCCAACAACTGCATAAAGCAACAACCAACCACCCCAACAATTATAAATACAACAACCAACCATCACAACTGCATATACAGTAGCAACAACCAACCACCCCAACAACTATAAATACAACAACAAACCACACCAACAACTGCATAAAGCAACAACCAACCACCCCAACAACTATAAATACAACAACCAACCATCACAACTGCATATAGCAACAACCAACCACCCCAACAACTATAAATACAACAACCAACCACCCCAACAACTGCATAAAGCAACAACCAACCACCCCAACAACTATAAATACAACAACCAACCACCCCAACAACTGCATAAAGCAACAACCAACCACCCCAACAACTATAAATACAACAACCAACCATCACAACAACTGCATAAAGCAACAACCAACCACAACAACTGACAATAGCAACAACCACCCCACCAACTATAAATACAACAACCAACCACCACAATGACTGCATAAAGCAACAACCAACCACCCCAACAATTATAAATACAACAACCAACCACCCCAACAACTATAAATACAACAACCAACCATCACAACAACTGCATAAAGCAACAACCAACCACAACAACTGACTATAGCAATAACCACCCCACCAACTATAAATACAACAACCAACCACCACAATGACTGCATAAAGCAACAACCAACCACCCCAACAATTATAAATACAACAACCAACCATCACAACTGCATATAGCAACAACCAACCACCCCAACAAACAACTGCATAAAGCAACAACCAACCACCCCAATAACTATAAATACAACAACCAACCATCACAACAACTGCATAAAGCAACAACCAACCACCACAACAATTGCATAAAGCAACAACCAACCACCCCAACAACGATAAATACAACAACCAACCATCACAACAACTGCATAAAGCAACAACTATAAATACAACAACCAACCACCACAATGACTGCATAAAGCAACAACCAACCACCCTAACAACTATAAATACAACAACCAACCATCACAACAACTGCATATAGCAACAACCACCCCAACAACTATAAATACAACAGCCAACCACCACAATGACTGCATATAGCAACAACCAACCACCCCAACAACTAAAAATACAATCAACCACTGCAAAGACTGCATAAAGCAACAACCATCCACCCAAACAACTGCATAGAGCAACATCTAACCACCACAATGACTGCATAAAGCAACAACCAACCACCCCAACAACTGCATTGAACAACAACCATCCACCCAAACAACTGCATAAAGTTTACTGAACATGTGAAAGCCAGAAAACATTCACTAGAGCTGAAAGAAAAAAAAAAGTGTCTGCAGAGCTGCAAACATCTGGGTCAAAGTCCAGATCTGCAAAAGATTGTCAGTCTAACGACAAGGCAACAAGATAATTATAGAATTTCAAGAACTTTGTCCACTTTGAAACAAAAATGTTCAGATAGTGATGCAGGATATTATCTGCACAATATTGGTATCGCCCGATATTGGCTTTGAAACCGAATATCAACCAAATATCAGTCTATATTTTCATAAAATTTTATCTAATATTTGATAAGGACAGAGCATATCAAAAACAAAGAGAAACTTCTACGGTACGCTAGATTTAGCCAAAAGGCTGGTTTTCATCTGTTGTCCCTAGCAGATTAAAAGGCTCCCAGAAATAAAGAAATACAGTAATACCAAATTGTAAATAAAAGTTATAAATAGGGGTGCATGATAACTATCGGGCCGATAACAGGAAATTATCATATCAAATTATTTGATAAGTCCGATATCATGATGACTTGCCCCGATAACATATACGTTTGAATCTAAATTATCAGTGCACCCTTTTTCTGTTTTTTTTAACTTCTCCATTGCAGTTTTTCAGTATGTAATCCCGATGCATGTATTTGCATCAGTTCAAGGAGCCTTTATTTTTGTATCAGAAGCAATGCACCTTATTTAAGTTGATGTGCATTTGAAATGTCACACTGTTGTCTTGTTTGATGTCTTTTAGAAAATATTTGAGAGGCTTGCAAATAGTTTTTCACGAAAGACAAATAAATATTTCTTCATTTAAAGAGTGAAAAGTCTTCTTGGTTTTGTTAATAGTATTGATGTCATGATTAGGTACGCATGTGTGTAATCAGGTATCGGCCTGGGAGCTGAAATTTATCGTTATATCAGTTTTTTAAAATGGTTCATCATGCATCAATACTTATTAATAAACTTAACTAATACATAACAGGAGCTGTTTGGTGGCGACCCCGCGGAATGCTGTTTTTCGTTTGTTTTTCCTTTTCTTTTCTTTTTTTATCTGTGGGGCATGGGAATAACATAAGGCCACGCCCACCGTGCAACATCATGACGTCTCCGCCAACTACTGGATCTGCAGCAGAAGTATTGTTCCAATTTTGCACAAGGAATGAAAATTACATCATTTTCCACTTTAGTATCGGCCATTAGAAACCGAAAATTATCGATTATCGGTATCAGTTGAAGTTTTTCATATTGTGCATCAATGTTTTAAGATCAGACGGTAACTAAGCCAGCAATTAATAACAGCTCATCATTATGTGTATTTATTACTGCTTCTTTATGAATCTGCCTTACCTGGATACGTTTTGACGTGGTTCATCTTGTTGAAATCTTCAGAGATGAGAAACTCCTACAAGGCAAGCAAATGAGCAAACACACACACATAAATTAGTTTTAAATGATCAGAGTTCCCTACAGAAAAAGACAAATACCGACATTTAAGCAAGCTATGTTTTCCACCCAAACTACAGTCTGAGCGCACTCACCACAACAGCTCCATTGTCCTGGCCGATGAAGATGCGTCTGCTGTCGTGGTGGTACGACATGCAAGAGCATGGTGCTGAAGAAAGAAGTGGACATGGGTAGTGAGCAAGGATGTGGTAGCAGAGGTACTTCTTACCTTCTTAAAGCGCTTAAAGCAATCAGACTTACAGGAGACGGTGTGATAGATGCTCGGCCAGTACTGACCGCTGTCTCTCTTCAGCCACACTCGGATGGTCCTGAAGGAAAGCAGAACATCTGGTGAAAGGTCCCTCCAATGTCTGCAAACCCTCAAGATTCAGTCTGTACTTGACAACTTTTTTATTTTCCCATTAAACTGATGTTTTAAAGCATCATAGACAAAAGCAGTGTCTACAAAAGGTGGAGATTAAATGAAGCAAAAAGCAGTTAGTTTAACCCAGGAAGCTGAAGCTCTGCTGACCCACAACTTCTCTTTTTCTGCATCAAATAGCTCTGGTGTGTTTCATTTACTTCACCACGGTGCTGTTTCCTCACACTTGCAGCTCAGTGACAGCTCTTCATTCTCCCATAATCCACTGTAATGTGACACTTCCATGGCTGAGATTATTCATCTCCATCCAGACTAAGGGCAGGTGATGATGTCAGACTGATGCCTTTCTAATATAGCCGCTTTGTGATATTCAGGGACCGCCTCAACAAATACTATATAGCATATATATGTCAGAGCTGACATGTGACGTTCAGGGACCATCTCAACAAGTATTGTGCCTTTGAGGCGACAAACATCCTGAAGCTGATGAAGTTGCTGTGTGACATTCAGGAACCACCTCAGCTAGAACTATTGTGGAGCCTTTCTTTTACAACTGTCATGAGACATTCAGGGACCAACTCAACAAGTGCTGTGCCTTTCTATTTGAGTTGCTGTGTGACATTAAGGGACCTCCTAACAAGACCTGTAGTAGCCATGCTATAACAGGCACTGTGTGATATTCAGGGACCATCTCAACCAATACTGCGGGGTCTATCTATTATGACCACCATGTGACGTTCAAAGACCACTTAATTAAGCACTGTTGTGCCTTTCTATTGCGTTCAGTGACCACCTCAACGAGAACTGTTGTGGCCTTCTATTACACCAGCTGTGAGACGTTTAGGGACCACCTCAGCGAATACTGTAGTGCCTTTCTCCCTCGGTCGCCATGTGACGTTCAAGAATCACCATAACAATTACTGTTGTCGCGGTCTTCTCGTCGCTGTGTGACGTTCAGGAACCATAAGTACAGTTGTATACTGTATTTTTATTAGTGTTCGTGTGACGTTCAGGAACTACCTTATTAACCACTGTTGTAGAAGCGTTACTGTAATCAGTGATGAGATTAAAGGCGTACTTAATGTTTTCAGTAAATAAATCAACGTATAAACCAACTTGTGATCAACGAACAAGGGAAACATTTTCTTCGGGAGTTCGTGGGGCTTTCACAGATTACGATGGGAACTTGGAGCTCGGCAGGTTTATTTTGAGCTACTGGTTTAAAAGCTTCACTTTTGTTAAACATGATCATTAAAACAATCGGTACCAAATGAAAGCATTTTTCCGGGCTGGTCCCTCTATTTGCTCGCAGATATTTTAAGGAAGTGAACTCGGTAAATTTCCAACCTTGGACCCTCCGTTGTTTACCTGTTTCTGTGCGTAGGAACAACATTCGTTATTGTGGGTAGAAACATGTTGCTTCCTCTCTTTTTCAGCCGTTGCGCCCAGAATCTGATTATAATGACCAGTAAATAGACCGAGCCCGCTAGCCTGCTGCTGAAATGCTACCGTTAGCTGCTGGGCAGCCTCACCTGTCCTCGCTGACCGTGATCACACCGTCTTCTTTCGGGATTAAAACGGCCGCATTGACGGAGTCTGAATGACCTTCGATCTTGTTGAGAAGAACCGGTCTGGCGGTCTGGGGCCTCGAATGAATCTCCGCAGCCATGGTTTCAGTCAGCCAGCCACTAGTGTTTTCCTTTCGGATGGGTTTTCCTCCTCACTCGGTGAAGGAGGATCAGCTGACACCAGAGCCCTGTCAGGATTACCGTAATGACCACAACTACGCGCACAGAGACCTTCAGATTACCCACAAGGCCATGAAGCATACATTTGTAACAGCTTGTTATTGTCTCCTACAGCGTAAATGGAGCTGGAAAATACAAAACTGTAAACAAAATATTGTCTTAACATTTCTAGATTAAGATTACTGTGTTTCAGAAGAATTTTGACCGCAATTAATATTGTGGACCACAGTTTTATCTCAAAGCCAGTTCATTAACGCGGTTTAAACCAGTCACAGATTCGCTGTTCTTGACCTCCTCTGGCCCACACGAGGTTCAGGTGTCTGATCGTTGAACCTGGGGGTGAACTTTCCTCAAATCCGAACATTTTTGTCTGAGTTTTCTGCTAATGATGGGATGTCTGTCTCTTTTCAAAGATTCAACTCTTTTAACTCAACTCTCAAATCGTTCTTCACTGAGGATCACTCAGAGCTTTGATTTTAGTCTTATCCATCAATTATGATTGGATTATAGTTGATGAGCATTTTTTAATTTGGTGTATTCATCAAAATCTTATTTTATATATGCTTTCTATACATTTTTTATTTAAAAAAATACATAAAATGTTTAAATGAACCAAAACACCAAACAAATAAAGGTCAAAGTGACACCACACATTTACTCATTTCTTCACTTTTCTGACACGCTTATAATTTACTGTAAATCCCATACTCTGAATAAACTGCAGAAATATCCTACTGGCGGCTGAATTTGTGGTAATATCTGTCAATCTGTGTTACACCATCACAAAAGAATGCATATTTTTGTACTACTCACTGTTTCAAGATCATAAATCCATGTAGGTAGCCTACAGTCTCAAGAAATGATGTCACAAATGTTCAAAAATCATACTGATAACAAATTTATGAAGGTGCCTTGACATTGTGAATTCCCCCAGCAAAGTACACTACTTTATTTATTTGTTCAGGTATCAAGTCAGTAGTTTGCTATTTCAGGAACATGTCTGTTGGACACAGCCTAAGATAAAAAGTTTAAGTTAAGTGTACAGAAAGGGATTTACTGTCGTCCTCAAAATTATTCATACCCTCCAATTAAAGAAGGAGAAAAATATCAGCTGTCCGTGAAATAAGTTAAAATTAACAAAAGTAATAATAAATGAAAATGACATTGATTTTGAAATGTGGTTCGAAACAAATATTAAAAACAAACACACAAAAAAAACAAGTAAACAAGCACGATGAGGCTCCGAAGCAAATTTTTTATTTTTTGAGCAACACTTAAAGGCAATATCAGGTGTTTTCTG
Source organism: Atherinomorus stipes (assembly GCA_023101725.1). Lineage (NCBI taxonomy): Eukaryota > Metazoa > Chordata > Actinopteri > Atheriniformes > Atherinidae > Atherinomorus > Atherinomorus stipes. Next base: position 86,697 of record JALJCO010013283.1, on the reverse strand, counting down.
AAAACACATCTATGCCTGTTGACAGGTATGTTGGTCCACTGTTCATGGGAAAGGCACTCTAATCTGTCTGAGACAGCTTTGTTTTTTATTATTTCCAAACCACAATTTAAAGTGACACATTAATTCACTAAATTCTAATTTTGTAAATTTTCATTTATTATTTGTTTCTTCAGTTTCCTGCCATTTGAATTACTGTTGTGAATTTAGTCTTTTCTTTAATTGGAGGGTATGAATAATTTTGAGGATGACTGTAGATATTTGGGCATTTCTATTACACCAAAACCATCACGCCCTTTTACACCTTTCGACAAAGGTGATAGATGAAAATAGTAAATATTTGATAAGATGGGATATACTCCCCGACATTAAAAAGATGAATATAAGTGGTAAGGATGAATGTTTTGCCAAGGTTTTTGTTCTTGTTCTAGTACGTTCCTATCCTGCTCTCCAAAAAGAAAGATACATTAAGAAAAGGACTAAATTATATCAAAATTAATATGAAGAGACAAAATAAAAACAAGAACAACTTATTGCTAAAGAATAAAGTTGTTGCTGCTAAGGGTGGCCCAACCAGTTATTAGGTTTAGGGGGCAATCACCTTTTCACACAGGGCCATGTAGGTTTGGATTTTTTTCCCTCCTTACGAATATAAATTTATAGTGATGCACCGATCAGGATTTTGGGGGCCGATCACGATCACCAAAAGCAGTATCTGCAGATCCCGATATTGCCGATCACCCCACCAAATCCATAAATTCTCCAATATTGTTGTCTCATGTACAGGACATCGACATCATGTTATTAAGTATAACAATTATGAGATGGGAAAGTATCATGAATTGACCTGTTTTATTGCAGGCAATCTGCAATATTTCACTCTCTTGGAGACAACTTGGACTCATTTTACATAGAGGAAGTGTAGCTTACTAACTTAAGCTTTCTTGTGGCAATAAATATGTATACAACACACAACATGTGCAGCACACCAACACAAATCTTCATTTAAAAACTGCACTGTGTGTGTTCACTAGTGTTATTTTTGTCTAATATTTAAATTTGTTTGATGATCTGAAACATACAAGTGTGACAAACATGCAAAAAAATAAGATATCAGGAAGGGGGCAAACACTTTTTCACACAACTGTACATGTTATAAATATACCAACACAAGCACAAACTACTGATGTTATAAATATGTGTATTTATTTTATTTCCAAATGTGAAGCAAGTACAACAGAAGACTTCCTCTGAGGGGAAAGAATATGTAAATTTTAAAAGATGACATGTACACTTCCATAACTTAGAAGAGAAACGCAACGCAGGCTGGAGTTACATGACTACGGATGGAGGAAGAACTGTGATGTGATAAATAAAAAGGATTATCCTACCCCCAGAGTTGGAAATATACACAATCTGACATTCAAAGTCTTTTAAAAATGTAATAAAGTCAAAAACGTTTACAAAACAAATTAAAAATAGCAGGAAAATTTAGTCTGCAAAACATTTCACACAGCATGTTATGCAAAAAGAGTAACATAAAAAGCTGCATTTAAAACAAACATATGTCCACATTGTACACAAGTCTACAGCCAGGTGTGTGTGTTGGTATGTGCCGGTGTGTAAGCATGTCCATGTTCAGGCTGAGCTCAGGGCTGGTTGACCTGACCCATGAAGAGAACGGTACCTGCAGACAGAGACGGGGAGAAGTCACCATGCTGCAGATAGAGCCTGCATCACTGATGGTGAACAGTGTGAAACCTGGCTTACCTGTCTGGTTGTGTCTGATGAGGAACAGGAACGGTCTGTCCACAGTAATCCAGGGCGGAGAGGACCGCGCCAGCAGAATAGCAGCTGAACACAGATTTATCAAGATGAAGACGCGTCACAAACTGGCAGAGCTAAAACTACGAGGAGATACTCACTGGTTGCAGCTGCTGCTTTTGTTCCATCTTCATTCACGATGATTTTCGCTTTCTGGAGCGCCTTGGATACGTACACAGGTTCAGCACCTGAGGCAACAAGGCCACAAGATGGCGATATACATTAACAATCATTCAGTGACCCATTACACCACAAGATGGCACCAGAGACTCTTATTGCTTTTCACACTTGGATGCCAGTCAGACGTCATACCGACTGTCAGCAACTCACAACCAGCTCACACCTCAGTGAAAGTCAGTGATATCCCCATCATCCTGGAATCTGAGTCATAGTCTGATTTACGGTTTTTACTCACTGAGGTGTCTAAAGTCGGCTTTGCCCTGACTGAACATGTCCGATATTCCCAGCTTTGAGAGCGGAGCTTCCAGATCTACTTCCGCTTCTGCAGTAAACCTTCAAACACAAACGTGGACAACGTCATCCTTTGTTTCAGTCACAGCAGCTCCTCCATGTGTGTGTTTGTGTGTGTGCTGCTCTTACTTGGGGATGAGCAGGCGGATTTTCCTCATGTGCATCAGCTTGGTCCAGTTCTGGACGGTGGCTGTGCTGATGTGAGGGATGACTTGGGACAAAGGTGTGTCCTCCTCAGAGGGCACCACGATCAACATGCTGATGTTGTTGCCGTGATACGGCAGCTCAATCACCCGGTACTTGAGGCCCTGCGGTGTGCTGGCCATGCCTAAGAGAACAGGACGGTTTCTGGGTTAGTTTGGGAGGACACAACGGATGTCAGTCGTGTCAAAATGAGACCCAGTGAGAAATAATTAAACCTTTTTGATATTTTCTTCTTCACTGGGCCAAAATTAAAGGTGATAAAGAAAGAGATGGAAGTTAATCAGTCTGGGATGAAACCAGAAACCTGAAGGAACAGCCAACGATGATATCAAAATCCACAGCTAACCCAAATTACAGAAGCTACAGAGCATGCGTCACTTTTCTCTTTCTTTAGAAATACTGGACTACACCATTAAACAAAAAAACTAATGTTTCCGTGTTCATCAAGCCCACAACAGTCACAAAGCTGCAGCAGGAAGGCTCTCTGGTCTTGCTTATTTTGACAGTTTTAAATAAAGCTTTCTAAATTAACCTTAACCAACATTTAACCTATCATATTGCATCATTTACAGTCATTTATTGGTCTAATCTGGGTTGTTTTTAAAAGTGTGGGTGAGTGTGTGTATAGGTTATATTTCAGACGTGAGAACTTAGTTGTACTTCTGCTGAGGCGTCTCATCGTCTTCTAAACAATGATTTATTTTAAAGTATAATGATGATGCATGAGACTAGCAAAAAATTTAAACAACTATAGTCTTTGCTGGGCTTTTATTGCAGACATGGAGTTGAACTTCAGTTGCCCTCGAGAGAATGCTATGGCTTCAGTTGGCCACCAGATGTCACTGTTGTTAGACTTCAGCCTTGAAGCTTAGCATCTTTTTTGGCCTTCGGGTTTCACGTCCCTCTGGAACAAGGTTAGTTCGGTCCTATGAGGGCAGCAATCCAGCAGGTTTTAAAGCTCTCCCTGGTCTAACACACCTGACTCAAATCAAATAGATCCAATCAAGCTCTGCACAATGACTCAATTAACTTGTGATGAAGCACTGAGACATGGAAAACCTGCTGGATTACGGCCCTCGTAGGACCGAATTGAGTAGCCCTGCGTCTAGAATAATATTCCATCTTTACTGCAACTCCTTTCATGGTGAAGACTGAAGGTGGTGGCCCAATACTGAGGATGAACAGTGAAGCTGAAGCACAGCAGTAGCAGGCTCCCTGACACCTCACAGCGAATCATCTTCTGTTACCAATCTTCAAGGGTTTGATCAATTTCTCTTCAGGGATTAATGAGTTACCTTTTTCATTTTACAAACCACTGAAAAGAATTCATGTTGATATTGCTGTTCCTAATATGGATGATTTTAGTAATTTATGCATACATCAATCTCCCTCCATGGTCAGAAAGATTTGGAAGTCCACTGAAATAGATTTAGGGCTGCCACAAACGATTATTTTGATAATCGACTATAGTCACTAATTATTTTGGCGATTAGTCCACTAATCGGATCATACGAAAATTGTAGCATACCGGTCAAATGTTTGGACAATTTCTTATTGAATCTATTCAAAAAGCATGTCCAGACTTTTGACTGCTAGTGTGTTAATTTATGTCAATATACAATTCAAGAAAAACTGACCAGGCAGAAAGGTTTTTTACGATTGGATGTGCAGAATTTGAAAATCCCACATTGAAGCTTGAAAAGTCTTTTTGCTTTTGTTAAAAGTTTTGATGTCATGATTAGGTATGCATGTGTGTTATTGATTAACAGTTATCAGTATTGGCCTTTAGGAGCTGAAATTCATCGGTTACCATACTGCTTTTTTAAAACAAAGGTTATCGTGCATCCCAACTTTTTATGCTTAAACATGTACATTTAAAAATTAAATTGTACCTGAACATGGCTTTGTTTGGCGATTTAATGCAGTTTAATATGAGATGCTGAAAATAAAAACAATAAACAGATGGGTTCAACTTCTGCATTTGTCTTTCCTAGTCAGGACAGTAGAAATTACATATTTTGAAGACAGACAACGCAACTATTAGACCTTAAAAATATACGTTTCTGACTCGTTTTGATGGCACAGCAACATTCATTATGCACATTTTCAAGCCGTCATTGCCCAGGGCGTCCCGAGGCTCAGAAACTGCACTGTGTAACTTTTGTATCTGGGACGGGGCCGTGACGTTGCAGCCGACTATTGGTTGCACACTGCGTCACTTACTAGCAAATAGATATGAACCAGATATGATCACAGCGGGTGTTTTGGATGCGCATCATGTCAGATTTGATAAAGTAAGTAAGTAATTTTATTCGGTCAAGCACATAAAAAAAACATTTTCAATCAACTAGATTATGTCCATAAACAACATCAGTCCTTACAATTCATAAAGAAACACAAGGAAACATTTCCAGAGGAAGAGAGGAAAAGAGAGAGGAAGGGACAGAACAAGAATCAAGATAAGACTGTCTTTTACTGGCTGGAGTGAATCACAGTACAGGTACGATGCAAGATGGATGCTAGTTTAGCCAATGATAGGGGGCGCGTCACTGAGAAAACTGCTAAAAGTTCTGTTGTGTCTTTAATGTGAATAAAGTAACTTTTTGACCTCAAATGTGTTTGACTCGTCTTTATGGCACTCTCGTTGCCCAGGGGCATCCAGTCACAGCTCAGTTTTGTTTGTCACATGCTAGCAACTGGATGTCAGCACACTGGCTGCTTTAAACGTGCAAAGAAAAGAGGAAAAGGAAGACAGAAAGAAACACAGCATAACAACACAGGACGAGAGACAGTTACTGTCTAGAGAAATCTCAGAAGAGAGACAGGATGAAGATGGATGCAGAGTTAGCCGTCGTTAGGGGACATCTCGGTGATACAAAGTGAAAAAGTTAAGTACTTCTTTTTTGTTTGTTTTTTTTTTTTTTTTTTTTGGGGGGGGGGGGGGTATGTTTTCCAAATTAAAAAAAGAAAAAAAAAAGTGTTTTTGCTTCTCAGACTGGGATAGATGTATGAGGCAAGAATACTTTCTATAAATAAAAGAGTGGCTTTGACCTGTTGTTGCACCGCTTCTGCATTTTTTTGTTTGTTTTTTTTCACACCACTGTTGATTGCACACCCATGCTGACAGGACTTCCTGCTGAACTCAGAATTAGTGTCAGTGAACCAACTAGCGAAACCAGCCCGAACATGGTTGCATTATCATGATGCAACATCCTTTTAATCACATGACGGTTTCTCCAGCTGATACAGATGTGTGAAGGTATTTCTCCAAGTTTGAACAAGTGCTGTCTGCCCAAAGATGTTTATGCTATGTTCAGGTGTGTTTTTGTGCTAAGGTCAGGGGTTTCTCTGCCTTTTTCAAGGTCATCAAACTAATTTACACTAGTTATCAAGTCACAAAGCAAAATTTGTGTTAAAAAACCCCCATAAATCCATTAAAAATTCTCTATGGACCTTTTTTTAAGTTTGTGGACAATCCAACAAAATTAAACACCATTCAGAGACTAATGTGAATCTGAGGGTTACAACCAGACAGGAGCAACAGAATCATGTCCACGGCTGAGCTAAATATAGACGACTGACGAGCATATCATCTCATTTCACACCAGACTAAATAATATCCCTGGGATGTGGCATGTCTAAGCCTGCATTTCCTTTCTCACCACAAGCTGCTCTATGAATCAGACGCTGGCATTGGCCGAGACTGGATCATACAAACTAAATTAAAAGAATGAAATCATTAAGTTGACAATATCTTGAAGGTTTGAGTTGAACAACAGCTTCTGATAAACACATTTAACTTCTATCTGGGGCTCATTTAACGCTGATTAATGAAGACGACTTGGTGCAGTCTGTAACAAACCTGTAATACTGTTAAAATATAACTCAGGAGTTAACTACAGATAAAAACCATGATGAGTAAAAAATTACATGAGCAAATCTCTGATAACAGGAACAAAAATGACAAGTCTCACGTAGAACTTACCGATGTTGAAGACAGACAGCTGGGACATCATCGGGACTTTATAAACAGTCCCATCGGCCCTGTTGAAGGGCCTCTGCTTGGTGTTCTGAGGCTGGAAACAGGACTTCCACAAGCCTTTGAAGTAGATGGCGTTAACGGCAACAAGACGGGTCAGAGCTGAGTCCAGCATGTCTGCTCTGATCAGGCTGGGAATGTGACCTGGATGAAACAACACATCAGCAAGTTTTATGTTCACTCCATGCCGAACAAAGAACCATCCTGTAAAAATTTTGATTCAAGAAAGTCCAGCTTGGCTTGTCCTCAGCAAGCTCTGTACCTTTGGTCTTATTGTTGACCCAGCTATTGATCTCATCAGCTGCTGTGTGGGGGCTGCTGAAGTCCAGGCTCCTGCTATCACACTGGAAATTGCCTTTGTTTGTCGCCACAAAGCTCCCCTCCATGGGGAAGCCTGTCTGGCTGAACATGGCATTGGCAATCATCACCACATCCTGGTTGGACCTGGAAGTCAAGGCCTTGTGCAGCTTCTTCAACATCTTGTACAGCCCTGTGCAGACCAGTGTTAACTGCATTTCTCAGGCTTGAAAAATCAAACATTTGCTGCCAAACATCATCTTACCATTTCTCTTGTAGCGCAGAGAGTTGAGAATTTGCTTCCGCGTTTCCCCGTGGGCTCCAGGAAGGAGCATGCCGAGGATGGAAGCTACTCCGTGGGGGGAAAGCACCACATTTTCCAGGGGCCTGGTATGAACCACTTGCTGAAACACCTGTATGCCGAGATCAGAGCCCCTTTCACCATAGGAGGCAACAGAGGACAGCACACCCTCACAGCCAAACAGGGTCACCAGTACACAAAGGCATAATAAGGAAGTCTGCTTCATTTTGATCTCCGCAGCACCTGGGGAGGGAAAAACAGCAGGATATCAGAGCCATGGCCTTTCATCAGCTGACATGCTCTCCAAATTATAAATCATTAGTTCACCACAGCAGTCTTTCCTTCAGGTCACCAAAGATAGCTGAATACCTTTTATATGACTCATCGTTATCACCTTATATTGTCCTTCAAATAATCAAACCCTTCATTCAGCCCCTTGGGCAAGCCATGGCCCCAACATGGAGCTCTCCTCTTCTTTTGTTTTTAATTAGAAACTAAATTAAATGTTAAGGACCAGCTTAGAAAAGTGATCCAGGCCCGGTCCTGGATGCCTGCTGCTGGATGTGGTCAGCCATGCTTTCTTCACATCTTGCTTTTAGAAAAACATAGAGAGGGGGGAATCCGCTTTCTCCACCAAGAAAGGCTAAATAAAGTTAAAAATAAAACAGGCTATAGTGAATAGAGCCTGGTGTGAGCAGGCCCTCTTTCATTAAAATAACAATCAGCCTCGGCAACAGGGAAGAGGAGGCAGCTCTGAACAGCTGTAACTCCATTTCTCGCAAATGCACTGCTTTTCTGAGACTGGATTAGATTTTAAATCCTTAATAAATAAATACTTTTAAAGTATTAAAAAACTATCTGGCGGACCTGTTGCAAGTCTGTTAAAGTCAGCGACAGAAAAACTGTAATAAAAGTGATGAGAGACTTTTAAAAAGCGATGAAAACCAGGTGGTTATCCCCCATACTGCTCCTCAGGAGAATTAAACTGCTCCGTTACCTTTCACGAGGTGTTCCGACTTCTCCCGCACGCGCAACTGTCACCTTAACGGTTCGCGAAAGTCCAAACGAGAAGCGAAGTTCAATTCTGTGAGTCAGAGACAGAAAAAAAGGTTATTTATTCCAGAGACAGTGAGAGTTACTAACGCCTGCTACGCCGTGTCTCTCAGGGATTTATGGAGCTGAACCCCGCCTTCAAACCGAACACCAACTCCGTGGGGCTCTGCTGCCGTCAAGCTAGCACCGAGCAACGTCCACTTCCGGTAGCTGTTCAAAATATATATTATTTAATTTTTATTTTAAACATTCACCGGAAACACTTCACCATAAAGCTCTGTCAGTTTGGCTGTTTAATGGTTCTCACATTTCTCAGACAGGTGAGATGAGTTTTCTACACACAAATACATATACATACAAAGCATTATTTGTAATCACATGTAAGGCACACATCCAAATAGACATCAGAACAGATGCCATAAATGGCATCAGCTGCCAGTCGGCACAAACAAAATTAGAACATAAGGAAATAATAAATTTTTAAAGAGGTGATCAGTTTCACATTAGGGGTCATCAAAAACATTCAATTCTTCACAGGATAAGAAGAAAAGATAATGCAGGTTTCCTTTTAATCAGTTTTAAGTCATTGAGGTGGTCCCCATAGAGTGGTCCACAAGATCCTTTTTAAATGCATAGAATACGGGCTTTGATTTCCTCCATTTGCAGGTGTGGATGAAATATGTGTCAAGCAGTATTAAGTTGTTCATTATCAAGTCACTTTTTGTACTGTTCGTGGTAACACCAAAACACATTATTTCTGTTGAGGGGAGCCAAAAGTAGGAGTTTTGCTGTTATCAATTCTTGTAGATCTTCCCAGAACATCCATTTCTTCACTTCTGGTTTACAGAACAGCTGGTGTATGGCATTTCTGTTAGACTGTGCTGGGAATATGATATGTTGGAGATGTGGTCTCTAATAACTTGTTTGAATTTTCCTATGCTAGGAAATCACGCCCAGTAACATAAAGTTTGGGTAAGTCTATAATACATGATTGGGTGTCTGTATTCTGAAGAGTTTAACTGCTCTCGGGATTGCTTTGATCACTTAACAAACTGAAATTCTTTACAGACGATGTCATATTTTAGAAATTTTCATGAGCAAAGCGACTTGCCTGCAGACAGCACATAGGCTATCTATTGTTCCAGATGGGGATTTGGTGTGGGCTTTAATTGTGTGTATACATGACAATTTAATTTACAGTTTTTAAATTTTAAAGTCACATTTAAGAACAAACTCTATGCCACCTAGTTTTTTAACTTCCAGTTGCGCGTGGCTCTGATTGACTGTTTTTTGTTTGTTTGTTTGTTTTTTTACTTTGACAGGTCTGACCCTTGTTTGAAAATGAAAGCCACTGTGTTTTACTGGAAAAAGAAAATACTGAAATCTTTCTGAAGCAGTTCACACCGGAAAACAACTCATATTAGAGAAACAAATGATCATGTTTTTATACCTAATTAAAATATGCATCTCCTCTTTAATTTGGTGATGCTCCAAATGTATTCTGTTGGTGAAAGGTCTGGACTGCAGGCAGGCCAGTTCAGCTCCCAGACTTCTTCTCCCGTGAAGCCATCCGGTTGTGGTGGATGCAGTAAATGGTTTATATGACTTCTGAAATTTGCAACACTTTCCCTGAAAGAGATGTTTGGATAAACCCTGTAAATACCTTTAATCATTGCTGGAGCCTTTATGATGGCTGTCAGCTTCATAAACATAAATAATTTTCCTAGAATAATTTTAGATTTGGCTCCTTCTGACCACAGAACAGTTTTCTACTTTGGCCAAGACTATTTTAAATGTGCTTTGTTTTGTTACAAAACCACACTGATGCAAATCTTTGCACATTTTTCAGTGGTTATACAGAAATTTTGGACCTTTTCTGGTGAGTATACAGCATACACCTGTGGATCACGTAGACTACACTGCTGCTTTGGTCCAGAAAATACAACAGCTTTTCTGGACCGTATGTTTTTTTTTTCTTTCAATGATAAGGAATTAAAGCTTCATTTATGGATGTGATGTGAACTGATTTCTGGAAGTACTAAGAGTCCATGCAATAATTTTTATGACAGAATCATGTCTGTTTTTAATGCAGTATACAGATTTGTTTCTGAGAGATTCTACCTCTCTGAAATGCTCCTTTTGTACCCAATCATGCTACTCTTTAATGTAGTATTAAGTACTGCATTTGACATCTGACATTTGAGTTACAGTCTTATGAGTCTGTTGATGCAACACATATCCTGAACACAGTCAAGGAAGTCACTTCTCAGTTGAAACATTTGGTCTTACTAGTTCCTGATAAAGCATCATTTGCTATGGTGAAAGAAAGGCTAAAGATGCACTTATAACTATGCTGAACTTGATAACCTTTATTACAAACATGTTGAAATTTGCAAATATTTCTCTGAGAGATCATGTTTCTCAACAGGAAATATATTTGTCAAGAGTTGGATGCACAGTGTGTCGTATGCTGATAGGACTGTCTGACAATGCAACCCCAGTGACATTGCATATTAATGTATCTTAGCAAGTGTTTTTTAGATTTTTAGGCGTTTCTTTAAACCAAATGAGTCCACGTAAGCAACACAACTCAGAAAGTTTAATTCAACATCTGGCCAAACTTAATAAATATCCCTTGAAATACTGCTGTAGATCAGCAGTAACCTAAATTGGTAAATAATATTTCAAAGTCCATTTCCTTTTTTGTCACCCAGATAGGAAGCATTCACATTACCTTGACATGTTTTGGCTAAATCTTTAGCCTTCCTCAGAAGGGCCACGTGATGTGATGTGTCTCATCAGGTGTCTCATCAGGTGTCTCATGTCTTGTGAAGCCATTTAGTCCAAGAATAACTATTTTACATAGATGGTTGTAAGCATTATTCCATCTGAAACAGATGACTGAGTCCACAGTGCAGTGATATAATTGTGACAGTTTGGGGTCCTGTATCTATGCCTCGGATAGATCATGCTACTTGGCCACAGGGATACCCCTTTGGCTGACTGGTTTGCACGCGTGACTCTCACCCGGGAGTCTGGGCATCAAATCCTGCCTGGGCCCTCCGTTGCATACCTTGCCACATTCTGAACACACCAGGGTCATTTCACTAGTCAGATACACTCATTGACTACTTTATCAGGTCCACCTTCTAGTACTAGAATGGACCTCTTTTGTCCTTCAGAACCGTCTATAATCATGGTGTCATAAATTCAACAAGGTGTTGGAAACATTCCTCAGAGATTTTGCTCCATAATGACATGACAGCATCACACAGTTGCTGCAGATTTGTCAGCTGGATTGAGATCTGGTGACTGTGGAGGTCATTGATTGGAGTACAGTGAACTGGTCATGTTCAAGAAAGCAGTTGGAGATGATGAGAGCTTTTTGAGATGGGACATTGTCCTGCTGGAAGTAGCCATCAGACGATGCTACACTGGTCATTGAAGGATGAACATGGTCAGCAACAGGCTGTGGTGGTTATACCATGGTTGGTACGAAGGGGCTCAAAGTGGGCCAAGGTTTACACATTGGCTAATTTGAACACAGATTTGTGGATGTTTTACTCATTTGCAAACCTGATTATACACACACACGAGTTGTTTTACACATTTTCAGATTCTTGTACAGACACACAAATCTCACACATTTACACATTTGCCTAATACACCTGATAAAGGGTGTTGATGTCATTAGACCACACCCCTTCTCATTCCAGAGATGCACATCACCTGATATGCTTAATTGGTAGTAGGCTTTGGGCCTATACAGCTTGGAGTAAGACAACATGCATAAAGAGGATGATGTGGTCAAAATACTCATTTGCCTAATAATTCTGCACTCCCTGTACAGATTTATTTACACATGTTCAAATCCGACATGTCCCCAAATCCGTGCACACACAAATTGAGATACGGACACACAACTCTCCACACACATTTGGAAATATTATTACTGTAATACCCCCATAGTTAAACCGTGACACGTTGGAACTAAGAGAACCAAAGTGGGCCGAGAAAATATCCCCCACAGCATTCCATAACCAGCAGCTTGAACTGTTGATCCAAGGCAGGATGGATCCATGTTTTCATGATGTTTCCACATAATTTTGACCCTACCATCTGAATGTGCTGAAATGACATCTCATTTGACCAGGGAACATTTTTCCATCTCCTGTTGGTGAGTGTGTGTGAATTGTCGCCTCAGTGTCCTGTTTTTAGCTGACAGGAGCGGCACCTGGTGCGGTCTTCTGCTGCTGTAGTCCATCTGCTTCAAGGTTGGACGTGTTGTGTGTTCAGAGATGCGATTCTGCATACATTGGTTGGAACCAGTGCTTATCTGATTTCCTGTTGTCTTTCTATCATCTTCAACCAGTCTGCCCATTCTCCTCTGACCTATGGCATCAACAAGACATTCTGGTCCAGACAACTGCTACTCACCGGATATTTTCTCTTCTTCAGACCATTCAACAACCATGCCACATTCAAAGTCACTTAAATCTGTTTTCTTCCTCATTCTTATGATTCTGATGCTCAGATGTACTTCCAAATCATCTTGTAGTCTACACTTCATGGATTGAGTTACTGCCATGTGATTGGCTGATAAGATATTTGAGTTAAAAAGGAATTCAACATGCGAACCTGATAAATTTTCAGTGAGTTTAGATACTTGAATTGTACACTTGTTCACTGTAGTCTACTATCTTGTCTCTGTCAGCCATTTTGTTGGACTAGTTTATATTCAAGTTTAAATTTTCAGGCACTACAAGCTCATCACATATCAGACCAGCAGCAGTGTACAGAAGATGCATACTCTGCCAGTAAAAAATAGACCTCAATGCACGAAAGAAGTAAAGAAGTACGTAACGTTGACTGCAACTAATATTTGTAGCTTGTCCTGTGGCAGTGCTATTGAAAAGATGGGGATGACATTTTGTCTTTAGGAGACTATAAATCTGAGTGAATAAGAATGACAGCTGGAGTTCCCCAAGGCTCCATCTTGGGGCCACTGCTGTTTAAAACCCACATGCTCCCGCTCGAACGAATTATGAAAAACAACTAAATATGTTCCCAAACTATGCTGACACACAAATATACGTGATCATCTTCCCAGGAGACTATGGTCTGATTCAAGCTGATTAGATTAAAGGTTGGATTTGCCAGAACTTCATTTAAACGAAGACAAAACTGAAATAACTGTTTTGGAGTCCAGGAAGAAAGATTTTTTTTTAAAAAGTCAACACTTAACTTTAAACAGCCAGGTTAAAGACTAACAACCAAGTCAGCAATCTGGGAGTAGTCATGGACTCAGACATGAATATCAGCAGTCATATTAAGACAGTAAAGTCAGCCTTTATCATTTAAAGAACATAACATGTTCTATATTATAGAAGATTAAACGAAAGATGTTTTAATAGGGCTGCAACGTTTAGTCGATTAGTTGATTGACTAATTGTTGACTATCAAAATAGTTGGTGACAAATTTCATAATTAACTAATCGTCTACTGTTATAAGCTTTGTTTTTCCTCTCAAAGTTGCCACTGTACCTGCCACTGCCTTGTCTGCCTTTCTGTCTGGTCATCTATTTATGTCAATAAATTATTTAAGAAAAACGCGCTACCACACAAAAGTTTGACATGTGTTCCCATTAGATTCAATGAGAAAGTGTCTATACTTTTGAATGGTACTGTAAATATGCTACAATTTTTGCATGAACCGATTAGTCGACTATAAGTGCCAGAATAATCGGGGACTAATCAATTATAAAAATAATCGTTTATAACAGCCCTATGTCTCCACAGGATTTAGAGAAACTCTTCCATGCTTTAACTACTGTAATTTTGTCCTTACAGGTCCTTACGAAGTCCATCGGACAGCTGCAGTTAGCTCAGAATGCTGTCCAAAGTGGATCATATAACTCCAGTCCTCAGATTTTTACAGTTTGTCAATTAATTTACTTCAAAATCCTGCTGTTAGTTCACAAAGCACTGAATGTTTCAAGGCCAAAATACATTCAGAATCTTCTGGTTTATTACGAACCAACCAGATTCCTCAAGGCATCAGGGTCAGGTCTACTTTCTGCTCCCAGAATCAGAATTAAAAAGGAGAGGCAGCGTTCAGTTTTTTTGCTGCTACTGTATGTGGAACAAGCTCCAAGAAAACTGCAGGTCTGCTGCAACTCTCAGAAACAATTATTTCATTTCTCGCATTTTCTTATTTTTACATTTTCATCAATTCCTTTTTTTTAGTTTCTTCTGCACCCCACTGTAATGCTTTTCTTTTATGTAAAACACCTTGAATTGTCCTGTAAATATTTGACACAATGAAATTATGTCAATAATGTGGAGAAAGAAAAGGGCAGAGTTGAGTCATTCGTCACATCAGATCTACCATGTACCTCTCCTGCTGCTATTTATGAGACATTTAATTGAAAAACATGTATCTGAGGAACTGCTGCATTCAATGCTGTGTGAATTGCAGCTCTTTGTCCAAACTCACTAATGAGTCCACTATGGCATGTGTGAGTGAGTGAATGAATGAGTAGGCAGTTTGAACACAGACACTTTTGTTATGGAGATGTGCATCTGCCCCACTGAGGCAGTCAAGATCAACTTCAAAACTGAAATGCACTTTGCTTTATAACCCAATACAATCTGAATGTTAGCTTCTACAGATCTAAAGCTTAAGTAACCTCTGCAACCCTGCAGAGGTGGACTTATCATCCACTTTCAGTGTGAGATGTAGATAAGTTTCACTTTTAGCACAAGCAACCAGATTGCTTTATAATGCCAAATTTAGGAGATGTAATCACAATTAACACATTTATAGATTAGAACCTGTGTGCTCAAAGTTCACATGATAAACAAGATCCACCCTCACGAAGCATTTTGATGGTGATGTACATGAGTAACCCTCGGTGTGAAGTTTGTAATGTGTGAAAATAATAAAACAGAAAGACAATGAAGCCATGATGTGACCTTTTTTTTTTTTATAGTTATCTTGTCCGTTTACCAGTCCAGTGTAGAGAATCATAAAAACAACTTTATTCATAATCTCAAAATAACATTATTTCCAAACACATTCACATTTTTTCCCCAACAGACATTTACAAAGCACATTTTCAGCATTTGACATGAAATCAAGCAGTTTGTTCGATTAAATTGTTTAACTTGGAACGCCAGTGCCACTGATGGGCATGTTGAAGTGTGAGTCACTGCTTCAGCCACTGCTGCAGAAGTAGGAAGATGTGGTCTCGAGCCAGAGACAACTGTAGGAGATCCTCGCTTCGGGCTGGGTACATGTTGGCACAGTGAGCCGTTCCTGGATCAGAGAAAAACATGAGCATTAAAGATAAGGAAAAGAAAACAACCAAAACCAGCGAGTGAAAGTAAAAAGCTGAAGGGGACAGAACTCCAGGGAACAGGTTTAAAGGGAAATGAGTTTCGTTGCTTGGTTTCTGTAATGTAACACAACTTGGAGCAGCAGCTCACGCTGAATATAAGAGATAAGATACATAATCTAGTGTGGTGTTTAAGGTGGATTTTACAGACATTAGAAGAAAAGTGCAGAAAAAGTGTTGAGGTACCTTTGATGAAGACAGCAGGGAGGTCAGCAGTGACGTCGTGGGTGATTCCCAGGGCATGCCATGGATCAATGGAACCATTTGGGAGAACTATCCTGCTGGAGCGGATTTCATATCCACCATAGTACTCATTGGTCTGGGCGACAGCCTCTGCCACCTGCTCAGCACTGATGTTATAGAAGTCTGCACACTGTTTGACCAGATAACTGGATTCAGAGAAAGGAGGGGAACAGTGAATGAAGGAGAAGCAGGTGCACGGCTGCTGGAAACAATCATGAGTCTATTACACATGGAGATAACGGTTGGTGTACTCACACAAGAGGGAAGCCGATGAAAGGCTGGTTCGGTGAATCTGTGCTCTGGTAGAATCCAAATTCACTGCAGGTCTGGTATACCCACTGTCTCCCTGACAACACACACACATGCATGCATGACCTCGTGTATGTATGGTCACCTGGCTCCAACAAATACAAGCAGCAGTAACAGAAAGCAGGGAACACTAACCATCATATTATAAGGCTTTCTGTAATGTAACATTCAGTTATTTAGCTCTGATGGAGGAAAGAGTGCATCTGAAGCCACAGCACAGCAGCTTTATTAGAGCCCTCCATATTCCTACTATAGAGATAATGGTTCATCTCACTAAAAGCTTCTATTTTAGCCTTGTTTGGCAATCATGAATGGTTTCTACAGCATGTTGGTAAGCAACTTTTTAAATCTAGGTTTTGTTTTCATAAAAGTCTTACTTTTTGCACTTTTTTGGTAACTACAGCTGCAACGCGTAGCAAAATCAAAAAGGTCAATGACAGAAAAACTAAAACTGTTTCTAATTACTTTACTTAATCATGTTTTTTATTTTTATTTCAAAGAATGAGCCATTTATATCTACTTGCTGTGGGTTCATGTGCATGGCAACTGCCATTATTTAACAACATTTTTACAAAAGTATCTCTGAATGGTCGAACAACTGTGTTGAAGTGAGAACCCTCTAAGCTTTAAAGGATATCTTTCCTTTTTTTTTCGACCTGGACCCTATTTCTAGTAGTTTATACGTGGATTTACTCACCAGTAAAATTTCTGTATCACTTTGTCCCCTTTGGAAGATATTACGTTGAGTCGCCCCTTTGGCGTACATCCATATAACATGAGAGACGGGGGCAGCCTTTTTAAGACATTATGTGCAGCAAAACTCCTTCATTTCATCAATGCTTTAAGTAGAATGAATGAACGATTCTACTGAAAGTATTGGTGAAATGAAGGAGTTTTTGCTGCAGATAATGCCTTGTAATAGAGGCTGCCCCATCTCTCCCATTATATGGATGCACGCCAAAGTAGGGATGGGCGATACCGGAATTTTTCCTGTCGATACGGTACAGTACCAGTAGTCTGATACATTTTAATCGATACCAATATGAATACCAATACTTTTTGTCTCTTAAAAGAAAATCACATGATTGTACGGTTTTCATAATTATCTTGAATACAAGGGCAATGTTAGATACAAGTAAAACTTGGGAACAGAAGTTCTGTAAAGAAATCTTTTAAAACAATAGTACTTACTTAGAGCTGACTGAAGACTATTTTTTTTCTCAAGACACACTCTTTAATACTATGGCAAGACCACAACGATTTTGTGGCAGATTACCTACTGTGATATCGCCAATGCCGTCCCTACACAGAAGCGGCAAGGCCCAAAACCAACATTGAATGCTGATGACCTCCGATCGCTGCAACTGAACATTGAGAAACATTGTTTCTATTAGATTAATTTTTTTCCAAGCAGCTGTTCCCAAAGTGGTGATCCTCACCCCATCTTTGCTTGTGAACGGCTGAGTCTTTTGCTCCTTTTATACCTAGTTCTCTTGTGGAATGTTCCAAGCAGGTGTTCTTTGAGCGTTCATCAAGTTTTCCAGTCTTTTGTTTCCCCTGTCCAATCTTTTTTTGAAACGTTTTGCAGGCATCCATTTAAAGGAGCCCTATCATGGAAAATTGACTTTTAAGAGCTTTTCAGCATGTTACTGTGTTATTTCCTCATTAAAAAAAACTTCATTTAAGTCGTTTTTTTCTTCATTTGTGCATATCTGAGTAATTTATGTGAATATTCAGGCAAAGCTGTAGCTTCCTTAACATAACTGACTGACACTGGTATACGCAACGAGGTGGCACCAATCACAAAGCGACAAACACGCATGTGCAGCATCGTAGCAAGACGGCCTCTTTGTTGAACAGAAACTCAAAGAGAATCCTAACCTATTCTCACTCTCTGAGGAAGAAACCAACAGCCTGCAGGAAGATTTCCTCAGAGACAAGCAGCCATCAGCTAACAGACGTTTGCTCCAGAGTTCAGGAGATTTTTTTTTTCTTTTCTCTTTTTTTTTTTTTAAGCTCTAGAGGACCACAAGTTGGGAAAAATGTGGTTGCATTCAGCGTGGGAGTTTATTTGTTGTGCTGGACAAATCGACTTGCCAGAAGTGGTTGGATTATAACTTCAGGAGCAGAAAAAAATAAAAAATAAAAATCAACTTTGGGTGAGAACTTCACTCCTGACAACTTCATGAAGTGTTTTTTTCTCGGGGATTACTTCTGAAATCTGACGCAGTTCCTACTATAAAAACGCGCACGGACAGACAACAGCACCGGTGAGTGAAACGCATCTCTTAGCTCAATGCTAAGTATTAGCCTATGATTTGTTTGCTAATTTACTTACTTGTCAGGGTCTCTGTGGTACTTCTGTGGTACTGCATGTACTTCAAACTCCATATCAGACTCTGGGTCAAGCGCATACAGCTCCATAACAGGCTGCTCCATTTTATCCCGTCGATCGGAGTCCGATTATCCATCAATGTTTACAAATAGCATCCATGTAAGTGCTGCCGGTGCCGGTGTTAAGAACAATTCTGTGACCCTTCAGAATCAGTGTCTCTTCCGGGGCAACGTCGTGAAATGGGCGTAAAACATGTTGCAATTGGTCGAGAGCTTCGTGGTTCAGGACAGTCAGCCATCTTACTTCCGTGTTGGAAATTAGACGCATAAAAAACTAATATTTACACCAAATTAGATTCTATAGTAGCGATGGGAACAAATTTAGCTTATAAATGCCTGTATTTGACTTTTGGAACGTTTGAAAAACATGATACAGCTCCTTTAAAAAAAAAGCTTCAGTTTGAACATTAAATATCTTGTCTTTGAAGTGTATTCAATTGAATACAGGTTGAAGAGAATTTGCAAATCATTTTATTCTGTTTTTATTTAGATTTTACACATCTCAACTTCTTTGGAATTGGGGTTGTAACTTTATCTTGAGGTAAAGTGATGTAACAATCGTTTTTTAGCTTTCGCATTTGCCTGAATTTACCTCATCTTTATATTTTTACCCTTTCTAAAAAAAAAAAAAAAAAACAACTGAGCAGTATTTTAAGTTTAGTTTCCGAATACGACTGAAACCACATTCCCAGACACACCCACACACCCCAGTACATCTGTCTTTGCCAGGACATTCATTGACATAATGTAATCCCTAGCCCCTAACCTTCACAACTGATTGCTTAAACCTAACCCTTGTCCTAACCACAACCAAAACCTGACTGAAACATAAACTCTAAAACCAAATCTTGACCCTCCAAAAATGGGTTTTTCTTAGGCTTTTTTTTAGTGTGGACCGGCTAAAATGTCTTCACTTTGTAGGTTGAATGCGCAAAATTGTTCTCACAATGAACACACACACACACCCTGAGGTTGTAATCCCATGGAAAATTTCAGGATGACATTACGGGTTTTCCTCAGACAAAGCAGCTGTTTACTGTTCGCATTTTTAGATAAACGTAGCTCAGATCAAATCATCGGCACGAACAGAATCCCACTTTGTGGTCCGACTGGTCCACACCTACCTCCCCCTGCAGCAGGCCCATCCCAGGATGTGTTCGTCATGTCTCTGACGCAGTTACTGAAGCTGGCATCCAGGCATTTCATTGAGAAGGTGTCCATCATCAGGCGGGCCACTGCAACGTACCGGGCGTAAGGATCCCCCAGTGACGCGTCCCCCATTATATCGCACAGCACCTTGATGGTGATGTTGGTGCCCAACACACCCTGTATTAACACAGGAGATGAAGAGGTGGGGAAAAAAGTAAAGGATGGGACATTTTAACCTCAACACATGAAGGGTTTCACCAAAAATCAGCATCCTGAAAGTCAACACAAAGAGGGAAAAGGAATATAACAAAATTCTTCTATAGAAGCCTGTCTATGTTTTGTAAATGGCTGTTTCCACTACATTACAGCCTGTGTGTTACAGAGCAGCAGTTAGAGGTCAGCTCATGCTAGTTTTCTGGATGACTGCAGTGATCTGCTCCCTGTGTGTTCACACTGCTCCTCAGATAGACTCCATGTCTCCTCCGTGGCTTCTGTCCAACTCTGTGCTCGGGTCTTTCAGGGTAAACAAGTCTCTGCGTCATTGCCATCTTTGAGTAAACAGTTGCAGAGATTAGAAACATGGAAAACAAAGTTATTGACTGCAAGTGATGACCCTTCTGTTCTATCTGCACCTTCTGTGTAAAGGAAGTAATTATTCTAAAAGCTGTGAGCTCCAGAAAATCCCTCTGTATCTTATAAAGCAGCCCATTGATAACCCCTGGACTGTGAAGCAGCTCTGACTCTACTGATTGAGTTACACCTCGGTCCTCGTTTTAACCCAAATTCCTCGGTGGTACCTAAATCCTCTGCTGCTGGCTGTGCTGTAGACTCTGTGGCCCACTGCTCCTCTCAGCTCTTTTACAAGCGTCTCTTTAGCTTGGGGCGACAGGAAACCAGAGAGACCAAAGAGTCTTTTGTTACTTTTTCACATCAGCTTATTGGTAACCGGACTCACGTCTCATCAAGGCACCAGGGGGACAGAGAGGGGATGGAATGGGAAAGAAGGGGGAGGGTAAAAAGAAATGTACCTGGAAAAAAAAAAAAAACTATTGAAACAAAAAAAAAGGGAATACATTTTTGTTAAAGCAGGAAAATGCCCAACTGAAATATTCTTAAATACCACTGGAAGACAAATGGATAATTTTTTTTCTTTAAAAGTCAGAGTGGCAAAAAATAAACCAAAGATCCCAAAGAAATCCCAAGTTTGTAAATAAGTCTGGTGCATTTTGAATGAAGTGGCAGCTGTGGACAAAGGTGCGTTCTGGAGAAAAAGTGAAGAAGTTAATGGAAAGTAGGGCTCGGGAAAAAAAAAAAAACGATACACTGAAATATCGCAATGTGTTCATATGCTGATATCCTAAACCGCCCCTCAAACCCACCGAGGCAGCAGAAAGGAACAGGATGAGACCCCCCCACCACAACAGAGGAGAAAGAACAAGGCCCGGAGGGAGACACAACGCCCCCCGGTTAGGAAATACACAATGACCCCAGAAATCTGACACTGTTAGATGGACACCGCCCCATCCATCCACCACGAATTGTGGCCCCCCCTTTTTTCCCGACGGAGGGATGAAGAATGCCAATTAAGATCCGAAACCCCAGGGGACCCAGCGGCAAATTCCCCATACCCACACAAAAGGCAACCCCCCCCCTCCCCCCCACCCACCACCCTCTCAAACCCCCCCATCCACCCATTATGAAGAGGCCCCCCCCCCCCCCCCTAATCCCCGCAGGCTACACCTCTTCTTATATTTAAATTTCCCTTTTTTTTTTCCCCTGGGCCCCATTATTATTACCTTTTTTTTGCAAATGCTGCAATGAAACAAAAGGAAAAGTTTAGGCTAATACCTTCCCACTTATATCAATCCCCCCCCCCCCCCCCCCCCCCCCACCCCCCCCTTTCCTTTTTCGCCCCCCCCTTCCCCCCCCCCCCCCCCTATGTAAAAATGTGGTATCGACCTATTTTACAAATGGAATCTTGCAAGATTTCGTTGTTCAGTCAAGAAATCTCGCAGGTTTTCGTGAAATCTCGCAAGGTTTCACCGTTATCTTACGAAATCTTAAATATTTTTTTATCTTATATAATTAAATAAATATCTTAAGTTATCTTTAGCGTATCGATTTTTTTCCCCAGCCCTAATGGAAAGAGAAGATTTCAACCACTGAGCATGGCGGGTGGTAGGGCATGCTTTGGGATGGTGTGGCAGCCTGCAGCACAGGTATCAGAATAATGGAGAAAAGATGGATTTAACTAAAAAAAATCAGCTCGTTCATCTGTCTTTCATCCACTTATCCCCATTTATTCCTTAAACACACTGTTTATTGTCATTATACAGGCACCTCTAAAGACTAATAGTCAATCTGGAGTGAAGTCACATCAACAGAATTTCATACATAGTTCATAGTTTCCCCCTTTTCCCTTTTTTTGTCACCAAATGTGCAAAAACATAAATACAAACTAACACTAATAATTAAAGAAACATGGAAAAAAAACACAAATAGAAAAACCACTATTAGTAGAAGAGAATGAAGTCTTTACCTCCTTCTGTTCTCAAACAATATACAGTTCTTAAAAAGAGGGGAAAAACATTCTTTATAATTTAGAAATATGTATGCGTCTTCCCCTGTATTCCATTTCATTTATATGCAAATGACAAATAACAACAACAACAACAAAAGGCCATAACAGTGATCGCAGAACAAAAGTAAAAACATAAAAATCAAACCCTTCAAAGTTGGACTAATAACCAGATAACCCAGTCAAGAGCTGATGAAATAAAAACAACAACAACAATGATATTATTATTATCATTATTATTAACAACAACAACAATCTTCTTTTATCCTGCAGAGACCGTATGGATTCAATCAGAAAAAGCCAATAACAACCTGCATCTCATCTGTTTAGGACACAACATTCATTCATCTATTGGCTATACCCACTTATACCAATTTGGGCTCTCAGAGGGGTGGAGTCCATCCCAGCTGCTATCAGGCAAGATGCTGCCACATGTAGGAAAGTATTCAGAGCTGGAATTCTGTTCAGTTCACTGCTGAAAACAGTACCAATATTCTTTTAATATACCAATTTCTGGTAAACATTTAGATTTTTTCAGAGTCTGGAGATACAGTAAGTTAAAGAGCCCATTTTATGCATATTGACTTTTTTAAGTGCTTAAAATGGTCTTCTGGGGTGTTTTAACTTGCAAAGAGACTAAAAATGCCCCCAAAAAACAACTTTGCAGTCATTAAGAGTCTAACACTTTTAAATGAAGCATTTTTTACAATCGGCCTGACTTGCGCATTTTATTCATACGTGGTCTTGACTGGTCACTCGAGGCTGGAACACCGTCCACTTCCATACCCGATTAACTAGCGCCGCTCTGCTTCTGAGACTGACACGGTCTCTCGCTTCAGAGAGGACTCTACTAGCACGCTGTCCTGCACAACACCGGTGGAGATGAGAAACAACAAAGTTGCGGTGGCATTGTTTCAGATGGGGGGAAAAGCGCATAATATGGGCCCTTTAAGTAACAAGATAAAGCTTCTTTTTTCACATTTATACTGGATTTTCATCAGAATTATTTTCTGGCAGGTCATACCATCTGCAGCTGTCTTTAAAAATCAAATTAAATGGTATAATTCCTTCTTTTCACCTATTATCACAAAGATGTCATCCTAGATTCTGAGTCATAAAACCACCCACAGTTAAGAAATTAAATGTAAGCTTCTTTATGTGGAGATGAAGGTCAAATAAACCAGTAACTGAGCCCAGAAACAAGTCTAACGAGGCAATCTCTCTGCTCGTCTGACTGTTAGACAATACAAGGACCATCTGTAACCTTCCTGCTCATCACAGCTGCCTTAAATTCCACCAGACACAAGGTCAGTCCTAAATATACACACCAACACCAAACTATTCAGCAGAAAGATGTTTGTTAAATCTCAGCTGCTTTCACCTGAAATTTTCCTAAATTTTTATTAAATTCTAGCTTGTCTTTTCTGGTTTTGTTTGTGTTATTTATTCTGTTTGGCTATTTTGTATTGTACTGCTTTGTTTGGGCAAGGGGGAGGGGATGCTGGAGATTTGTTAAAGAGATACTGGATGTAAACTGCAAAGTGTAAAAAAAAAAAAAAAAAAAAGAGGGGGGGGGGGGGTAAATTTAAATAATTAATTTGAACAAAGAAAACTGATCCTTCCATCAGTCTGAGTGTTGCGTCTTTTCCCCTCACCTCAAATGCTCTGTTGTCTTGATTGTACTGGACCACATCCATGAAGTTGCCAGCCAGCATTTCCAGGAAGTAAGCAGAGTCCATCTCTGTCTGGATTTGCAGTTTGGAGCATAAACTGGAGGGACAGGAAGCAAGGGAACAAGGGAGGATACAAGGGCAGAGAGACAGAGACATGGAGGTGAAGGGAGGGAATGTGGAAAAGACAAAGCTGGAATATTTCACCCTTTTCTTTTCCTGTGTTGTCAGGGAAAACTTTAAACCAGCCACCAACTTGTGTTGATGAGTATGTGTGTGCAGATCCACTCTGGAGGAAGTAAAATTATATTAAAAACAAAACAAAACAAAAAACATGGTTTCAGTGTGAATCCTGACAAAAGTTCAGTATTCCATGAGGCAGTGTGACTTGGAAGCTGGACAAACCTCCAAACCACCGCAGTGACGTTTGCATGTTTGCGCCCAAATGAGGACATGTCTGCTTTGTCTGCATGAGGCTGAAATAAAACACGTCCAGTGTGGTCAGGACAGTTTCCTTCTGCCGCCATGACAGTATGAGTTCTGTTAGAAGACGAACCGCACCATTACAGAGACCTTTTAACTCTGCTTATTACAAACACGCCATCTGACCTCACAGTCGCTATAACAACCTGACAGAAATAACATCAGAGGCAGGCGTAAGGACTGCAGACCAGGATAAGAGTGACTTCATGGCTGTAACTTAAAACAATGGAAATAAAAAAAGCGGGGGACTGGGAAAAAAGATCCTATAAACTCACAATGTGTAGCACTTATTTAACCTATGAAGCAGCATTCAGATTACATAACACTAAAACACCCCAAAATGTTTTTGTTTTTTTTAAAACTGTGATATGAATTCAAATTACATTTCTCATCTTACAACAGGATGAATTACTGTTATGCAATACTACAGAAAAGTCTGACGGAGTCAAAGTCTCTGTTGCAGGTCCAAGATTCCAGAGGACAAGCTCAGTCCAAAATGCTTGAGGAGACATAATGAAGAGACATGAGTCAAACCTGGATCTGAGACAACCTCGCTGTTGCTCTCAGACAACTACTGCTGTCCAACAGAGAGCTGGATGAGAAAGTTACCATCATTCTTGTTTTTGTTACGTAGTTTCAGTTATTTTAATGCTAAGCTAAGTAGCTACAGGTAGTTATGTGAACATTAAACTCACAAGCTTCAAAAAACAAACAAACACAAATAAATGCAAATAGTCCTATATATCTAAATAAAAATTACTTTGTAGTGGTGGTGGGGGGACCCAAAAATGTGAAGCCTCAGTTTGTGTTGCATGCCAAGCTAAACTGCTACAGGTAGTTACTAAGCGGGGAACAAACAAGGGAACAAGTAAGGGGGAAAAATCCAAACCTCCATGGCCCTGTGTGAAAAAGTGATTGCCCCCTAAACCTAATAACTGGTTGGGCCACCCTTAGTGGCAGCAACTGCAATCAAGCGTTTGTGATAACTGGCAGAGTCTTCTACAGCTCTGTGGAGGAATTTTGTTCCACTCATCTTTGCAGAATTGTTGTAATTCAGCCACATTGGAGAGTTCAGCCCCATCTCTCGGTTGCCCTAGCTCTCTTTTTCTTTTTTTCTATTCTGGTGTTTTTTTCTCTTCCCCGACCAGCTCTTAATGCCATCCCCCCTCCCTTGTTTTTCCGTCCTTCCCCATACCCCCCAGTCCTCAGTCAACCCCCCACCCCCCCCACCACCACCCTATTCCCTTTTTTCTTTTTTCTCCTGCTTTCTGTTTCTTTTCTTTTTTTCCTAATTCTGCTCCTCCAACCTCCCCTTTTCTCTTTCTCTCCCAGATTTCTTTTCCCTTGCTCATATTTTTCTACTTACTTCCTTCCTTTTTTCTCTCCTCAGCGTCTTTTTTCTCCCCCCTGCCCCTTTTCCCCCCCCCCCCTTTGGGTATACCCCCTCCTTTTTGGGCCCCCCTTCTCTTTTTCCGGGCTTTTTCCCCCTTATGTCCCCCTCTCCTCGGGTATTTTTCCCCCCCCCCCCTCGAAAGCTCCCACTTTCCATTTTTCCCATTTTAATAATGTTCTCCTTGTTCTCTCCACATTTAGAAATGGCTTTATAACCTTTTCCAGACTGATAGATCTCAATTACTTTCTCTTTTTTTCCTGAATTTCTTTGGATTGCAGCATGATGTCTGGCTTTTGAGGATCTTTTCTGTCTACTTAAATTTGTCAGGCAGGTCCTATTTAAGCGACTTCTTGATTGAGAACAGGTGTGGCAGTAATCAGACCCTGGTGTGGCTAAAGAAATTGAACTCAGCTTTCCAAAGATGTGATAAACCACAGTTAATTTATGTTTTAACAGAGGGGCAATCACTATTTCACACAGGGCCTTGTAAGTTTGTTTTTTTTCCATCCCTTACTAATAAAAATCTTCATTTAAGACTGCATTTTCTGTTTACTTGTGTAATCTGTCTCCCTTTTAAATTTGTTTGATGATCTGAAATATTTAAGTGGATCTGTGTTCAACTACATTCAGATCTGGTGTTTGGAACTACTTTGGGTTTCATATCAAGTACGACCCTGATGGTAAGCTGTTGTGAACAAAAGCACAAAAGGTTTAAAAAGACTAAAGATTTTTTGAATATTTTTGTATTGAAAAAGTATTGAACCGAACCATGATTTTTTTAATTATTCACACACAATTGCTTAAAAAAAGGAAAGAAGTCCGTTATTTGAATATTTTGTGATATACCAATGACCCGTTTTGTTTGATATAGAAAATAAAAAGTTAGAAATTTAAAAAAAAAAAAAAAAAGTAAGAAAGAAAACATTGGACAGTACCAGGCTAAATGTTTCAATCTATATCGAAATCTTGTGCTAAGCTAAGCTAAGTAGCTAGACCTGGTATGAGTCGTATCATTTCATCCATCTGTTGGAATAAAGCAGACAATTAAAAATTTCCACAATTAATCTGGATGAAAATTTTACCATTAAGATTTTGTTGTTTTGTTTTTAAATTTAATATTAAGTTTAGAAAACAAGTAGTCTCAGTTTACTTTTCATGCTAAGCTTATTAGCTACAGGTAGTCAAACGTAGCTAGGCTAAGCTAAGTGGCTAGGTAAGTGGCTAGCTTCCATTTGTTTAACAGAGTGGAATCTCATCTGTCTGTGGGGGGAAAAACACTGATATAATTTTCCACACATAAAACAAGTGTTAAAAAAATAACAAGAGAGGATATTATACAATCTTCCTGCTGTAAAAGGAACAGAAACCTAATAAAAACTACAGTTTGTTTCTGTGCTTCTTTATTTTGCATATGCTATTATTAGACTAGCTTAGTTGGGTGTAGAAACCATATCCAAATTGTAATGAACACAAGATAATCGGGTCCAAGTCACCCAGCAACAAAGCTAACAAAAAAAGGAAGCTAAATGAGCCCAGAGGAGAACTCTCATCATCATACTGCATTAAATCAAATAATATAATTGATTTCTATTGTTGAGATGACAATTTTAAATATGGTTTAATATTTGATGGAATTTATGTTTTGCTATTTCAATGATCAGTTCAGAACACAGCAGGACAATGATAATGAGATAAATGTACTGTACTTGAAGTCTTTGGTGATGTTGTCAAAGGTTTTGGGGTCTCTGAGGTGTTCAGCAAGCGTATCTGAAGCTTTTTTCACCAGCAAGGGGCAGTCTGTGTTCTCTGAGGCCAGCGAACGCCACACAACCTCCAAATACTCTGTTAAATTAAAGACGCAGAGGGAGGGGAAGACACTTAAACCCAGAGTGCTATAAAAAAGACACCACAATAATACACAAACCACCCCCAGTTAAATACAGAGGGTTATTTTCAGGCAGTGCAAAAGCTTCATTTCATCCTGAAAACTGTGTGTGAACTCAGCTCCATTTAAATGTTTTGGAGATTATTTGTTTAAAAAGGTTTCACAGTAAAACACTGCGTGAAATCTGTGGTTCATCAGAGTATAACAGCTCGTAGGACATTTCAAAACCTTGGAGTATTTCCATCTGAAGTGAAAGCCAGCCTTTTACGGGCAACACTGCTGACTAACTACGGTGTTGTTTTGGGAAGTAATAGCTTGGAAGAAACAGAAACCTATCATCAGTACAGCGTGTCCACTGCTGTGTGTTTTTGTCTGTATTTTCCTCAGGTCAAAGGGAATGTGAGCTGAAAGTGTGTGATAATGTCTTCAAAATAGGATCAGTGTGTGGGTGGAACAGTTTAGGTCCACGTTCAAAGCAGCTCTGACCTCGATTTCAGCTCGTAGCCTCCTGCAGGAAAACAATGAGCTCAGACAAACACAAAGCAGATGAAGGCAGAATCAGGCTTCATCTTTGATGTGTCAGATGATCTCACTTGTTCTGCAGTCCAGTTTAGGTATTTTATGTGAGGATGTACAAAAAAAAAGACTTTTGCTTGATATAAAATGTAGCAATTTAGCTGATAACAAAAATGTGATGCATGTTTTGTGATTTCATACAGCCTCATCATACCTGGGAAGTTGACTGTAGCAAACAAAGGTGCGCTAGTAGCCACAGAAGCATGCACCAGGTGAGGGTACTTCAGTCTGAACCAAGCAGCCAGAGAGCCAGGGTACGACCCGCCAAACGCCACCCACTTCCTGTTGGTCAGCCCTCGGGTCTGACCAATCACAGTGCGGAAGTGTGCCAGATCAGCCAGGGCCTGCCGGCTGCTGAGGAAGCGCAGGTTGTCGGTGCTGAGGTCCCTAAGCACAGAAAAATTAGAGTATGCATTAGATTGATCGATATTGGCTCCTTTTTTTTTTTTTAACACCGATATCAGGTATACAGATATTGCCCAACTCTTAATGTCCGATATCTACCAATCCTGACCTATGCAGACAACTACAGAAGAGGATTAGGGCCACTGAAGAAAAAAAAAAATTCTGAGAAAAAAAATGTCAGAATTCTGACTTTTTCGGAAATTGAAAAAAAAAAATTCCTGAAATAAAAAAAAAAAAAGTTCAGGGAAAAAGAATTTTTTGAAAATTCAAAAAAAAAATTCCTGAAAAGAAAAAATTAAATGTTCTGGAAAAAGTCAGAATTCTGACTTTTCTCTGAATTTAATTAAATTCTTTTTCAGTGGCCCTAACCCTCTTCCGTAGACAACTGTGAGGTTATCTCTCATATTTTCATAACTGTAATCTGCTCTGAGAACAAAGATCCCAAAATAGCCTTAACTCAGCCAGAGGAGTTCATTTTGGACATCTGGCTGCCATATATCAGATACTAGCAGGTATTAGCCAACATGTGGCTAATTATAATGTTTCTGACAACTTGGTAACATAAAACAACTTAAAACCAGACATTTTATAAACAGCTTCAGAGCAGGTCATTCTGTAGCAGCAGCATGACTACGATAGTACTGTCTGTACCGTCTTGTTTCTATGGTAGGAATGTCCATTGAAAATCAAGGTTAAAAATGTTTTGAGAGAAAGTTTGATTTATTTTTTAATCAGAAAAGATGTGGAAAGTTTCTCTAAGCACCCTTCTCCTGAATGAGCTGAAAATTTAGGAGTTTGAATGGTTTCAAATATCTTGCATTATGTTGAAGTTATAGATGCCCCAAACTGTCAGGCAGGTCAGACAGGATCTCAATCTGTGTGAACACAGAATAAGCATTCACTAATGAAACAGCAATTCCAACTGGTTTTCAAACCACTGAACCCATTAATGATGGCAGCTCTGTTGAGTCTTGAGTTTGAACAGTAAACGTTTAGTGGGAGGAAATAATTACGTAAGAGGAGCAAATCCAAAATTGTTGGATCCTCACGTGCAAACTGAATAAAGCAAAACAAAAAACAACAACCAACCCCAAAACAAGCAATAAATAAATGAAACACAAATAAGATCCAGGAACATAAGCTCATTCAAGATGGACTGAAACTGTGCTGTAGTCTGTTTTTAATCAAATCACTGACACCGTGTTATGCAGTTAGCCAGTGTATGTTTCATGGAGGTGCATTAGGGATGGGTATATCAATACCAGAGCAGCCACAATTGATTATTTTGATAATTGATTTGTTACTGATTATTTGGCAATTTGTCAACTAATTGGATCAAATAAAAATCGCAGCATATTTACAGTACCAATCAAAAATTTGGACACTTTCTCATTGAATCTAATGGAAAAACATGTCTAAACTTTTGACTGGTTGTGTGTGTGTTTATTTATGTCAATATGCAATTCAAGGAACGCTGAGTCCGATTGCTACGACTACACACGGACAGAAAGACGGACAAGACAGCGGAAGGTACAGCTGCAATTTTGACAGGAAAAAAAAAGCTTAAACAATAAATGGTTAGTCGATTATGAGATTGGTCACTGACCCACACCCTAATGGATACCCTGGAGTCAATACTTCGATACCAGCCAGATAAAATATTAGAATCGATACTTTTGAGTATCACGATACCACTGTACAGATACAATACATTCAATTTGTTTCCACTTCTAAGAGTTTTTACTTCCAATATTGCCCTTGCATTCAAGATATTAATGCAAACTGTACAATCATGCGCTTTTCTGTAAAGGGACCAAAAGTATCGGTATCGAGGAAAAAGTATCATAAACTACTGGTATCATATCGATAGGAAAAATTTTGGTATTGTCCATCCCTAAAGTGCATTAGTGGACACAGCTTGAGTCACATTTGTTGCCACCCAGACAACATCGTGTCACAAGGAAAACCCATTATTTCAACAAGATATTGAAAACCAACAGTGATTCCACACCAGCAATCAGGATGCTAAACTAGCCTGCCTGCAGTTCAGCTTAACACACTGATATCACCCTCATTACATTTGGATTATTATTCAGCTAAACTGATAAATCAAACAAGAATGAGAGAAATAGAGTTTTGTGAAATGAACTGATGACAAATGTGCCTGTTCCAAGTATTTTGCAGCAGTTACTTTACATTTAAAGAGGGTTAAAATGATTTCTAAAAAGCTTAATATGGACTTCAGTGTCTTTAATTGTCTTTATGCAGCGCGCCTGGTGGACACAACAGTCTTTTTCTAAAAGCCGAGCTGCCATCTGGTGGTGCAGCTGCGGCTTCACACTCAGCCATAAAGAAGATTTCAGGTAAAACTGCTTTTTTTTTTCTTTTTGCTTACCTCAGTCTTGTGCAGTCAGATTGAGTAAAGGCTCTCAAAAAGCTGATGATGATGGCAGTAATAATGTGAAATGTGAGTGATGATTTGAAATGCAGGATCCATCATTATCAATATAGATTTATGCTAGATGCTGCTCTAGTCTCATGCTTTAGGGAACCAGACCAACTGCTTGAAATATTTCAGTGCACTGGAGCGCTAAAAGAAAATGCTCCCGTGTCTAAACATAGTTTTTAGCTTCCTCATCTACAGCAGTTGGTGTCTTTAGTGGAACCACATGTAGGAAAAATGAGGCTGTTATGCTCCTTCATATTGCACTTTTAACCCTTTAACATGTCAGATTAATTTAATTTTATTGTGAATTAAAATCTAGTGCAACAGTGTAATGGTTATTTGATCTAATATTCATACCGTCTTGTAAAGTGCTACAGAAATAAAACTATTATCTATACCGTTTAATCTTGAGAATTAAAAGACAAACAAACTGAAGAGCTTGTAAAATGACTCAAACATACGGTGTGGGATGACTCTTCCCATAGAAACGATGTTCCAGCATCAAACAAAGCGCTCCCAGCTTCTCAGCATAGGTAAGCCAGGTGCCCTGCTGCATCCATGCTGGGTTTGCTGGGCCTTCTCCACCTATCATCAGGAATACTGGACCTCCAGGCTTGTAGAAGGCTTCATTCACAAAGTACCTCTGAGTGGAGACAGGAAAAACCTGATGAGTCATTATTGCAACCTGATGCACTGGTGAAACAAACAGGGAAAACCTTAGCTCCTGGGAGGATCTACAACAGGTAGACTCACCTGCTTCCACTCTCTGCTGTCTGCACCGTTGAAGTGATCCAGCTTCTGGGTGAACCACAGCTCTTCAAACACAGCTCCCTGCGTGGTATTCTGTACTTGATCAAACCTCACGAAGCCCCTGAAGGGGCCCCTGTAGTGGCCCTCTGCCGCTGCAAACACGGAGTACAGCAAAAATAAGACCCCTCTGCTCATAGGCAGTGCACCCGTTTGAAAAGCCATAGTGGTACTAACAAGGAAACTCTTGCGTGTGATCAGTTTATATGTGTAGTCATATGACAAGTTCTCCTGCTACTTTAAAGTACTCAAAAAACGTAGGAAGAACGAGTTCCCGATTTCAGATGCCGCCCTCGTGTGTATCTGAATGAACGTGTAAAATTGTCTTAAAGGTTATTTGGCTCAGAAATTAGACACATCATATCTGTATTGAGTTTATACGTGACTATGACTCGCTAAACTACGATGAAACATCGGATAACTGGAGTCTAAGAATATTCCGTGTCGTTTTTATGTGAACTAAAGTAGCATTAGACAGCCACAACAACTCGTTGCCAGCAGGGGGCACTAAAGAACACCCATATCAGCTTTTCACCGAAGAAGTCATTCACACGTACAGTCACAACCTCTGCTTGCTAACGAGTCTACAGAGTTGCAACTATGGAAGAGGCAAAAAAGAAAGAGAATAAGCAGTCTGAAAAGACTGATGAGAAGGATAAGGACAAGGAAAAGGGACAACAGTCCTCTGGGAAGGATAAAGAAAAGAAGGAGGAGCAGGAATTAGTAAGTTTTTGTATTTTTGTCATTCAGTTTTGTGCTAACTAACGCTTCAGGAGCCAGACCTGTTATTTTGCCTTAGTCACTGCCGCTTTGACAACATGGTTCAGCAGGCCGGGGTCGGTATGATTTAATAAAGACAACGAATAAGCGTTACATTGTCTGACTGTGGCTATTGCACATATGGAAACTCACATCTCTGAATATTACCTTGTTTGGTTCTATAAAGTCCTGTAAATAAAACTGAAGTTAGCAAATATTAGCCTAGCCTACCCCAGCCGGTAAGCTAACGTTAGCTTCCTAGCTGTGTGTTCTGTACTGTCATCAATGTTAGCTTTGTTAGCATATGCAGCTAATCGGGTTTAGCTTTGGGAAACGCTCTGTGTGACACAGCAGCTAAAGTAAAGTTGTAGAAACTACCACCCTCAGTGATTTTATTTGCTGTAAAAGCCTTATATAGTTTGCTGTTTAGTTTTACCGACCGGCAATGGTGAAGTATTAGTTTCATTGTTCAGATTAGGTGTGATTCACTGTTGTGGACTTTTGCTGTTCTGTTGGTACACATGTAGCATTTTAATGCTAATCATCAGCTGTCATTCTGTAGTAGATAAAAGTTATCCTTTCTTTAGAATAGAAATTGACATTTAATAATGATAATAGTAATTAAAAAAAAATAGGGTTTTACATGCTTGCACAAGACTAAAAAGAATGAAATAGAAAGTAAACGTCATAGCTGGACAGTTTCTTTTCAAGGTTTCTGAGTACTGACTACATCCACTACAGTACACCATAAAAGGGATGTTGTCGTTGTGGCTGATGGTTTTTTATATTTGTGGCACTATTTAATTACATAGTTGTATAATTTTTTATGATAAATGAATTACATTTTGAACTCTATCGATTTCTCAGTCAGAGGAAGACAAGCAGCTACAAGAGGACCTGGAGATGATGGTGGAGAGGCTGAGTGTGAGTATTCAGTGTGTTTAACTTTTCCTCAGTGTGACAGCAAGTAATAACGCTCGGGAGGTTAAAGAAAGTGTTTCTGTCACACCTTTGCAGGAGAAGAGCACAGCGCTCCATCGTCCTGCATTGGAAGAGCTACGCAGACAGATCCGCTCCTCAACCACATCGATGACCTCAGTACCTAAACCCCTGAAATTCTTGCGTCCACACTACGGCAAGCTTAAAGAAATATATGAGGCCATGGCCCCCGGTGAGAACAAGGTGAGCCTCTGCTATGCTGCCAGAAAAGTGAAATGCTCATAAATGGCACTTATCATTGGAGCAAGATGTTGTGTTCGGCTGCTGTGATGGATTTAAAGGGCTGTTTTTAAACATGCCAGTGTGGTATTTGATTAGCTTTCATACAGTATAGCAGGTATTTTTTTGGCTTACCATAATTGTAAATGCTGAAATGGATAGATGAAGTAAAGTTTCTGTTTTTGCAGCATTTCTGTGCCGATGTGGTATCGGTACTGGCCATGACCATGAGTGGTGAGAGGGAGTGTTTGAAGTACCGACTGCTGGGATCCCAGGAAGAGTTGGCTTCCTGGGGACATGAATATGTCAGGTAAAGCATTCTTACGTAGAGACATGAAGTGGAATCATCCAGGGTTCCTGTGGGTCCTTAAAAAGTCTTAAAAGTGTTGAATTTACAAATTTGCATTTAACACATTAAAAAGTCTTCAGATTTATAGGTAGTGCAGAATTGTTAGGCAAATGAGTATTTTGACCACATCATCCTCTTTATGCATGTTGTCTTACTCCAAGCTGTATCGGCCGAAAGCCAACTACCAATTACCGGTAAGCATATCAGGTGATGTGCATCTCTGTAATGAGAAGGGCTGTGGTCTAATGACATCAACACCCTATATCAGGTTTATTAGGCAAACAGAATTATTAGGCAACTTAACAAAAAAACAAATATATACCCATTTCAATTATTTATTTTCACCAGGGAAACCAATATAACAGCTCAACATTCACAAATGTACATTTCTGACATTCAAAAACAAAACAAAAACAAATCAGTGACCAATATAGACACCTTTCTTTGCAAGGACGATCAAAAGCTGCCATCCATGGATCCTGTCAGTGTTTTGATCTGTTCATGATCAACATTGCGTGCAGCAGCAACCACAGCCTCCCAGACACTGTTCAGAGAGGTGGACTGTTTTCCCTCCTTGTAAATCTCACATTTGATGAGCGACCACGGGTTCTCTATGGGGTTCAGATCAGGTGAACAAGG
Organism: Atherinomorus stipes; assembly: GCA_023101725.1. Classification (NCBI taxonomy): domain Eukaryota; kingdom Metazoa; phylum Chordata; class Actinopteri; order Atheriniformes; family Atherinidae; genus Atherinomorus; species Atherinomorus stipes. Next base: position 51,811 of record JALJCO010013283.1, on the reverse strand, counting down.
AGGCCATGTCATTAGTTTTTCTACTTTTAGACCCTTTCATTCCAGCCACGCTGTGGAGTACTTGGATGCGTGTGATGGAGCATTGTCCTGCATGAAAATCATGTTTTTCTTGAAGGATGCAGACTTCTTCCTGTACCACTGCTTGAAGAAGGTGTCTTCCAGAAACAGTAGGACTGGGGGTTGAGACTCCATCCTCAACCCGAAAAGGCCCCACAAGCTCATCTTTGATGATACCAGCCCATACCAGTAACCCACCTTCACCTTGCTGGCAGCTGAGTCTGACTGGAGCTCTCCAGCCACGGGCCCATCCATCTGGCCCATCAAGACTCACTCTCATTTCATCAGTCCATAAAACCTTAGAAAAATCAGTCTTGAGATATTTCTTGGCCCAGGCTTGATGTTTCAGCTTGTGTGTCTTGTTCAGTGGTGGTCGTTTTTCAGCCTTTCTTACCTTGGCCATATCTCTGAGTATTGCACACCTTGTGCTTTTGGGCACTCCAGTGATGTTGCAGCTCTGAAATATGGCAAAACTGCTGGCAAGTGGCATCTTGACAGCTGCATGCTTGACTTTTCTCAGTTCATGGGCAGTTATTTATTAACTGTTGCCAGGCCAAGCAGATGCCAATGACTGAAGGTGTGCTGGGTTCTTTTGTAGCTGTGGGAAGCAGTTCCAGGTGTGTCCAATGAGTCGTTAGGTGGAGGGAGGAAGGAGATGGTGATGCCAGGCCAATCAGACAGGTGGGGTGAAACAGGATGATTTGCATGTAGAAATGAAAGACAAGGGGTTAATAACAGGCGGCCGTAACAGTGATAATTACATCTGGTTTGTTACTGACGGCCGTCTGCCCGACTGCACATGCACCCAGCATCAGTGTGACGCTGGTTCCTCCTCACTGCACCGCGGCTACTTTTCAAAAACATTACCTCGAACTGAGCTGACAACTTCGGTGTCTCCGGTGAGTTTCTGTGGTTTCCTGCTGTCACGCTTCTACTGAACGTAAAAACATGGTGACACGACATGGTAGCCACCACCGAGCCGACCCGTTCGATGTAGATATGAATGATACGAACAGCAAATTCAGAGCTTAGAGGAGCACTTCAGTTTGTTGATGGGAGGGATTGCTGATTGATGGAAAAACACTTTCAAACGAAATAACCAATTTTTGCGAATTGATAAGAGGAGAACTTACACAATATCCCTTTAATAGTTTTGGTCTTGAATTTTATATGGCAAGTCTGAAACGATGTCGGCCTACAGTTGCAGACAGTATGGTGAACTTTTCAGGGAAATGTCTTCGAGGATGGTGAACTAATGTCTTCCCGTTCCAATTCCACCATTTTATTGAAATCAATTACCGCAGACTTTGTGGGTATAGCCTTTTATATAGGCGTAAAACAAAGCAACCTTACAGTGAACTGAGAATTTGTAGATTTGTGAGTAAAATGGGAAAATGCTAATTTAATACTAAATGGCTAAGAAATTGACTCTTGATTTTTTTATACACATATATACTCTGTGTGGTTGTTGTTCAGTCTCTCTTTTGTGTAGGCGCTTTGAGCGGTTAGTATGACTGGAAAAGCGCTATATAAGTACAGTCCATTTACCATTTACCATTTTCTTTTGTTATTATCGTTGTAATTGTAAAGGGATGTGTTTTTGTCGTCACATTTTTGTGATCAAGCAGTTTAAGTGAAGCAAATCCTTGCACTTTACATTAGTCACTGCTGATGTAAATAAATGCTTTTTCTTGAATTCCAGGAGTCATTCATGCTAGAACGGCCGTGAAATGGATATTAAATTCTGTTCTAAATGGTTTAAAAAGTCTTAAATTTTAACTTGTAAAATCCTGTGAGAACCCTGTCATCAGAAATTATGAAAGTTGTCGAGCAGATTTTTTTTTTCTCCTGTATGTGTGGTTTAGCTTTAAGCTTTATGCTACATTTTTACACTAGCTATTGGATTGAAGGGAAATCGCATATATTGTGTTAGGTGTGGAATAAAGGCTCCACTCTGCAAAGGACTCTCAGATGAGAGGATTTTTCCTTTCACTGGAAAAACTCTTCTATTTATTTACTTCAGTCTGTGCTCACAAAAACCTTTCCTTGTCTGTATCTGCCAGGCATCTTGCCGGCGAGGTAGCGAAAGAGTGGCAGGAAGTGGAGGAGAACGATAAAACCCAGCAAGAAACGCTGCTGAAACTAGTAAAGGAGATCGTGCCCTACAACATGGCCCACAATGCTGAGCATGAGGCGTGCGACCTGCTGATGGAGATTGAAAGGTTGGACATGCTGGAGGATTACATTGATGAAAATGCCTACGGCAAAGTCTGCCTCTACCTCACCAGGTTTGTTCAGGGGTTTGTGCTCTGGTCAGAAAACAAAACTTCCTTATGCTGTTGAGTCAAAAAATGACTGTTTGTTTTTTTTTTTTCAGCTGTGTGAGTTATGTTCCTGAGCCTGAAAACTCTGCGCTGCTGAGATGTGCCTTAAACATCTTCAGGAAGTTTACCCGATATCCGGAGGCACTGCGCCTGGCCCTGATGCTCAACGATGTGGAGCTGGTAGAAAACATCTTCACATCCTGCAAAGACATGTAAGGACTATAAAATTGGACTTATAAAGAAGATCATAACATTTTATTTGGGGTAGTGGTAGCCGAGTTACAGTGGTTACAGAGATGGGCTTTGGTCCAGGGAACCATGGTTTGAGTCCCTGACATGGCACTAAGGGTGAACCACTGTGGGCCTTTGTGCAAGGTCTTTACCCCCACCATCTGCCCTCCGAGTGCTGTGATATGGCACCCCACTGCACTAGAGCCTATCTAGAGATTGGTCTAATGCAAAGCTGAATCAATAAAGTAAAAGTTATTATTATTAATTCAAGCACTGCCCCTGGATGACCTGAGATGTTAGTTAGGACTGATGCAGAACTTCACTCAGGTATTGAGTTCAGAAACATTTTAAAACACCAGTGAAAGAGTCAGTTAATCTTTTGCAAAGCAACCTCCTACTCTTTGGGATAGATGTTTGTGCTAAACACAAAATCTCTGTATCTCTGTCCCTGCAGAGTCATCCAAAAGCAGATGGCCTTCATGCTGGGCCGTCATGGCATGTTCCTGGAGCTTAATGAGGACGTGGAGGACTATGAGGACCTGACAGAGATCATGTCGAATGTGCAACTCAACAGCAACTTCTTGGCTCTGGCCAGAGAGGTGGGAGAAATGTTGTTGTCCTAAAAAGTATAATACATGTTCAGGAATTTGTGATACTAGTTATTCAATCTCACCTGAAAGGCTGGGGTTACATTACATACAGGCCACTACAAGCCTCGGAAGTATCTTATCCTGTATCTTGTTCTCACATCATGAACAGATGAAACCAGTAAAAATCTATGCAGTTTAATCGGAATATCTTTTTGCATGCTCCTCATTTTAAAGAGATGGTTTTGTTTAAAATACCTACGAATAGTCAGTGCTTTACCTGCATAAAGCTTGGCTTTTATACAGCGTTCCTTCCTGATTGAGATTGATTCAGTAACCTGATCCTAGAATGATGAACAGATATCTGGCCTCTCAGTGAGTATACAACCTGCAGAGATGCTGATGAATATACACGTGGCATCAATGAATGAGAGGCTGATTTAAAACTCACTAGGGAGGCTTAGAGAATTATGGTTTATTTTTCAAACTGACATTATAGATTAAAAAAAAAAAAAATTTGCACGTCATCACTTTTCTTGTCCTCCCCAGTTGGATATCATGGAGCCCAAAGTCCCAGACGACATCTATAAAACACACCTGGAAAATAACAGTAAGTGTGATGATTGGATGTGCTGAAGGCTGAGTGTAAAGTTAGAGACGGGCATACTTGCTCTAAATTTTATAGATTTATTTTGAGCAATAAAAAAAATGGTTAAAATAAATGCAATGACAAAAAAGAACATCACTTAAATTGCTGTCAGACCTACAGCAATCTCAAGATAGTTTGTGTAGACTTTTTTATGTCCCAAAAGGGAGTAGGAAGGAGTTTGTCACTTGTTGCGATCTACCACTTAAGGGCACGGTCATCATGGGTTTTCTCTCTTTTCATTTGTTTATTTTTTTTTAAAATTCTCTTTTTATTGAATGTTTCAACAATACAATTTACAAGCGACGCACAATGCCATGGCAAAACAAAACGGGCTCAATCATAGAAGAGACTTTATACAGTTATAGAGCAGATAATAGAAATGTCATTAAAGATACTTTTGTGAATTTAGGAAGACACATTCTTCCACATTATCCCTTAATTTCATAGTCTTTAGCAGAGGTTTGAATTTTTGAGTTAAACATTTTTCCATTTCCTCTATAACTGTTCCACAAGCAAATCCATTTAATGTAATGCTATGGTGTTTCTCAAACACGGAGGCTTCTCTCAGTGCTTGAGGAGTTTTGCGTGAAATGGAACAAATTCTGAATATGTAGGAGTAATGATTGAGTGTTGATATTTAAAAGTATTGCCGTTGTGATAAATATACTAGGGATGCACGATAACCGTTTTTTAAAACCAATACCGATAACTTTTCCAACCTCCTACCCTATATACCTAATACAATCAAAAATTCCATCGGTGGGGTAGCTCGAGTCTAAAATAAGGGAAAGTGGTTTGGAAGCAGCTTGGGGTCTCCCCTGTGAAGCAGCAGCTTTCTTTCGGGGTTAAAGCCCAAATGACACAAAAATAACTCAATGAGTTGAAATCATTTGGTGTCCTCCCCCATTTAAAAATCCCATCTGCTCCCCGGAATATGTTATTGGGACAAGTCGTCGTGTTACAGACTTATCGGAATGACGTAATAATTTAATGTTATCGGCCCGATCATTATTGTGGATCCCTAAACTATGGGCATTGGGCAGGGTCACACTTGGCACGATTGGTTTAATCCCGTCTCAACTCACTGGGTGTCAAAAGTCGAGTACAAACGGCCTCCGGTCACACTTGCAAAGTTGGAAACGTGCCAGTGTGCCTCCCCGTTATGTGACGTGCGTTTGAGCCAGCGTAATAATTTAGAACAATCAGGCTAATCAGAATCAAGTATCCACAGAGACCATGGAGTATATTGCATCATCTCTGTGTTGAATGTAACAGGGTTTGGAGGAAGTGGCTCCCAGGTGGACTCGGCTCGCATGAACTTGGCCTCTTCGTTTGTCAACGGCTTTGTTAATGCAGCTTTTGGGCAGGATAAGCTGCTCACAGATGATGGCAACAAATGGCTATACAAGAACAAAGACCACGGTACAGGAACACGCATCCATACATCCAGATGATTTATTTCTGTTGTTGTGATCCCAAATCACAGCAGCTGATTTCTGTCATGTTCTCAGGAATGTTGAGTGCAGCAGCCTCTTTGGGAATGATCCTGCTGTGGGATGTCGATGGTGGTTTAACCCAGATTGACAAGTATCTGTACTCATCTGAGGACTACATCAAGGTATGGTCAGTTCTGGATACGTTGTGTTGCTCTGTGATGATTAATGATGCGCTTCGCATGGCTTTAGTTTTCCAGTCAGAGGAATTCCTTTCATAGCTCAGATGAAAGCTCTTCTCTGACAGTGAGAGGAGGAAAATTATAAAAGAAAAGCCTTTAAAGTGTCTGTGTTTTGTGTCACACCTCTATCACCCCTCTGTGCGCAGTCCGGTGCCCTCCTAGCCTGCGGCATCGTAAACTCCGGTGTGAGGAACGAGTGCGACCCAGCTCTTGCTTTGCTCTCCGACTACGTCCTTCACAACAGCAATGTCATGAGGATAGGCGCCATCTTTGGGTGAGGATGTTGTGTTGTGATCGTATCTCTCGCTAATACAAACGGATAAAGTGTCATCTTGGTTGATGGTCGTCTCCGTGGTTACAGGCTGGGTCTTGCCTACGCTGGCTCGAACAGAGAAGATGTTCTCTCTCTGCTTCTCCCCGTCATGGGAGACTCCAAATCCAGCATGGAGGTATGACGTCATCTTCCTCCTGCAGAAGGTCAGTTTAGCATCATCTGAGTGTTGCGGTTAAATCTGCAGGTGGTTGGAGTGACGGCGCTGGCGTGCGGTATGATCGCAGTGGGTTCTTGCAACGGCGACGTCACCTCCACTATTGTCCAGACCATCATGGAGAAGAATGAACAGGAGCTGAAGGACACATATGCCCGCTGGCTGCCTCTGGGCTTGGGCCTCAACCACTTAGGTATCATGTTTTACTGTTATTCATTAATCGCTTTGTAAAGCTCTCTCTAACATGTCATGTCTTTATTCTCAGGCAAAGGAGAAGCAATTGAGACGACGTTGGCAGCGCTACAAGTCGTGCCTGAACCTTTCCGCAGTTTTGCCAACACACTTGTGGACATCTGTGCATATGCAGGTCAGTTATACCGTTCTGTCCGTGAGCCATCAGTAAAGCTACCTGCACACACAGCTGCAGCGACTGATTCACACCCATACCCGACTCCTCAGGTTCAGGAAATGTCCTAAAGGTGCAGCAGCTCCTCCATATCTGCAGCGAGCACTACGAAGCCAAGGAGAAGGAAAAAGAGGAGGACAAGGACAAGAAGGACAAAAAAGACAAAGACAAGAAAGAAACTGCGGCTGACATGGGATCTCACCAGGTCAGAACTATTATGATTCTCCTACAATGAGACGATCAGTGCAAACGGAAACAAAGAATCGGTTCTGCCCACCTACAAGCATTTAGAGCCAGATACAGGAACTACAGAAATGCAAATGTGTTACCAGATGAGTAAAAAACAAGTTACACATTCTGTGACATTTACTTGACTAAGTTTTTGGGTAAAAAAAAAAAATACTTGCACAACTACTTTTACTGCACCATACTTTTATTTCAGTATATTTGTGAAGAAGAAACGCTACCCTAACTTTGGTCAACGCTCGACTCTTTAACCCCCCCCCCCCCCCCCCAATCATTTATTTAAAGGTACAGTATGTAAGAATTACTGGCATCTAGTGGTAAAGATGGGTATTTGAAAGAAAATACGTTTTCTTTCCCATCCCTCTGACCGCCACCCCAGCGATCGCAGCTGCGTCGGGCTTATATCATCTCCTCCCATTCACTGTCCGAAGAGCGCGGAAGCTCGCGTTTAAGAGAAGCACTCGGTCAGACGGCACGGCAGGGGCCGGGGCTGGACCTGGACCTGAGCAACTGCAGCAACCCCAGATCATCACACTGCCCCCACAGGCTCATACAGTAGCACTAGGCATGATGCTGCATCACTTCATCTGCCTTTCCGGCCACATTTCTTCCTGGAAGACGATGGTCCACTATCCTTCTAGTTTTTCATAATGCGTTGGACTGTTCTGAACCCAGTTTTAGTAGTTTCTGCATCTCCTTACGGTTAATCCCCCCTTTTTTTTTTTTTAAATTTTTTATTAAAAATAAAATTAAATTTTTGATGTTTTCACCTCTTGAATGCCAATGATTTGTCCCTTCTCAGACAGACTTATTTTTTTGATGTATATGTACTTCACTGACGCCTACTTATTCTTTCTTTTTTCTTTTTTCCTTGAATCTCCCTGACTATACGATTTGAGGAAATACATCTATATCATTATTATATTTATCCTCCTGTTTTATTTTTTGTTAATTAAGTTTTATTTAAATATATTAAATATTTTTCTTTTTTCTCATTTTTACTTATTAATTCTTAAATCCTGAATTAAAAATTTTTTTTTTTTTGGGAGAATTTTTGTCTTTTACACCCACCATACTTTCATAACAATCCTAGAATATAAATTATTTAAAAAACATCTTTTCCACACTTTACCACGGATGTGTCTTTCCACATGGTTGTTTACGGCTCAAATGACAAGCAAAAAAACTTTTTTTTTTTTTTTACCCCCCACCCCCCCAAAAATAATTCCACTCCCCCTTGTCATTGCACCAGTTGGGGTGAAATAACTTGTTGCCAGCTGAAAGATAATCGCCCATGCAGTAATTATCCAATAGGAGGCTCGTACCTATTTGCTTAGTATTAAATCCAGGTGGCGACTTTTTTTTGGCCAGGCAGTGTATTTGGTCCATGTGACACATCACAGGGGGACGCATGTGAATTACATCAGCATGTAAACAGGAAGTTCATTTCACTTTCTACTCAGACTAGTGAAGTAATGACTGCACAGAAAAAAAAAGTTTTGTTTTTTTTTTAACTGACAATGAGGTGGTGTTGTTGATAACAAATGGAAAAGAAGAAGCAGCATGGTGAGTTCTGGTTGCATTGCCTCCATCCTTACTGTTGTTTAGGCTACTTTCCTGTGGCACGCTTTGTCATCAGTCTGCAACAGGTTTTGTTGTTGTCACTTCCTTTTATTGAATGGCAAAGTTATCCAAACTAGGCTGTTTAAATTAGGTATGTCTTTTCACACGTCCGCTATTGCCTGTCTAAAAAGATATGCGAGTGAGGGACCCTTAAAAGCTGGGTAAATGTGGAAAAAAGGGGTTATTGTGCACGTTGAAGCACTTACATGGTGTAGTGTGGACGTGGCCTTAGAGTCCTGCTAGGTTTATACTCTCGGGCATATCACAGATGTATTCTGGGCCTAAGCACTTCTGGAATTTGTAGACTGCCAGTAGGATTTTAAAATCTATTCTGTGACTGACTGGAAAGCAGTTTAAAGATGTTAAAACTGGTGTAATGTGTTCAGATCGCTTAGTTCTGGTTAAAACTCCAGCAGCAGTGTTCTGGATGAGCTGCAGCTGTTTAATGCTCTTTTTGGGAAGTTCTGACCGTTACAATAATCCAGTCTACAGGAGATCAACACATGGATGAGTTTCTCCTGGTCTTTTTGTGAGAGACAGTATTTCTTTCTGTTGATGTTTTTGAGTTGGTAAAAAGCTGCCTTGGTGACAACTTTGATGTGGCTGCTGAAAGTCAGATCAGAGTCTGTTATAACGCCAAGATTACCAATTTGACCACTGATTTTAAGAGCCTCAGTCTCATGGTGTTCACTGAGACTATTACTGACCCTCTACTACTCAAAAAGAGTGGACTGTCATCACCACAGCAGTAACCTACAGAGTGGTCCCATACCACAGAAAGTGACCTCAATCCAAAAAGCCAGTAGTGGATTACTGAGAGTGGCTAACATTAGCAGTGCTATCTACAGCTTTATTACTATTTTCTGGACCAACACTCTCCCAAACTGCTGGTTTGAAACCCAGCAGTTGCCAACATTACACTAATTAATCTGCTGTTGACAACCGCGTTACCAGCTGATAAATCTCTCGCATCTCTGCCTCATCTGTGGCTTTGCTGCATGTATTATAGACTGTTCAATGGAGGGTAAAAAATGATTTATTTTCTTTCCCTCAGGGTGTGGCTGTTCTTGGCATCGCTCTTATTGCCATGGGGGAGGAGATTGGCTCTGAAATGGCACTGCGAACATTTGGACACCTGGTCAGTAGCAGCATCGCTTTGTATTTTTATTTGTTCCTCTTTAATTTCTGAAATCGTTCTTCATTGTCCTTTTAAAGGATTTATTGTTGTTTGTCTCCTCTAAATAAGGAGCAGCTTCTTGCCACAATTGGTCTCTTTAATCGTGATTATGTCAACTATCAAAATAGTTGGCAACTAATTTAATAATCAACTAGTCATTTGTTTTCCTCCTAAAATTGCCACTGTATCTTCAGCTGTATTGTCTGCCTTTTTGTCTTGAATTGTATATTGACATATATAAACACTCTACCTGTCAAAAGTTTTGACATGTTTTTTCATTAGATTCAATGAGAAAGTGTCTGAACTTTTGACTGGTACTGTAAATATCATACAGTTCATGTATGATCTGATAAGTCGACTAATCGCACAAATAATTGGTGACTAGTTGATTATCAAAATAATCATTTGTGGCAGCCTTACTATTTATGTCTGATTCTTCAATCCTATTTTTTAGGGGTGCAACTATGGATGTCTGATATTATCGACCGATATAAGCATTAAGATGTGATATTGAAAATATCTGTATCGGTTGTTTTCGACCGATATTTTAAAAAACAAAACCTCGCATAGGGCTGGACGATAATTCAATATCAATATATATCGATCAATAGAGGTTTTTTGTTATCCTGGAAATACTTCATATCCCAGCATTCCTTTCAGAGTCATGTGACTACAGTGCAGCTGCTGCTGACTTGCTATGAAGCTGCTAATTATATATTTGGTTTTAAGTTGTTGGTTAAGTTACCAAGTTGTCAGAAACATTATAGTTAGCCACATGTTGGCTAATACCTGCTAGTATCTGATATCTGGCAGCCAGATGTCCAGAATGAACTCATCTGGTTGAGTTAAGGAGATTTTGTGATCTTTGCTCTCAGAGCAGGGTATAGTTGTATTTCTCAAAATTTGAGAGATACAGCCTCACAGTTCTCTGTATGTATGGTATCGGATATTGTAATTTATGAGTTAGACGATATCGGATATCAGTAAAAAAAAAAAGCCAATATCAAACATCCCTGGGTGCAACGATACAAAAAATTCATGGTTTGGTTTGATACCTTAGTGTCATGGTTCGATATTTAAAGAAAAAAAAAAAAAAATGCCTTATTTAAACTGTTGTGCTTTTTTGCCCAATGGCTTACCATCAGGGTCATACTTGACATGAAGACCAAAGTATTTCCAAACACCAGATTTGAATGTAGTTGCACGAGTAGTCAATCGCAGATCCACTGAGTTTTCAACACCGAGCTTATCGTCAGAAAACAAGTTGATAAAATAAATAAAAAGATTGTTTATTTGATATTCGATACATGCTGGTCACGGTTCAGTACACACCCCTTTTGAATGGTTCAATATGAATACACGTAAAATACATGTATTCATATAATCCAGTATTGTTGCACTCCTACTATTTCTTTCCCTTTTCTCTAAGGTGATCAGTTATTCCTTGTAATAATACATAAAGGTTGTGTTTCAGTTAGCTGAAGCAGACCTGTTCTCTGATTTCTGTTCTCTCCCATTTTCTCTGCTGTGTTCATGCCATCAGCTGCGTTATGGTGAGCCCACCCTGAGGCGAGCAGTGCCCCTGGCCCTCGCTCTCATTTCTGTGTCCAACCCTCGCCTGAACATCTTGGACACTCTTAGCAAGTTTTCCCACGATGCTGACCCGGAGGTCTCCCACAACTCCATCTTTGCCATGGGCATGGTGGGCAGTGGTAAGTTGCAGCTTTCTATGAAATAATGATATGAAAATTAAATATTTTTCACTCTTGTGATTTGAGGTATTTTGATAAAATCTGTTTTTTTTTCTTGTCTTTTGACTTGAGTTTGTTAAACACAAACATATGTTAGCAAAAATATGAAATAATACATTGAAAAATAGTCAGTTGTATGATAATGATAGTAAGTGCTTGATTTAAATGTATCCACCTCCTTTTTAAATGCCACTTATCACTCGAAAGTTCAGGGTATATATTGATCCAGGGCTTTAGACTGCAAACGGATATTAGTTGAGTGTGACTAATTTTTTTTTTCCTTGGTCACACCCTGCACTGATCATTTCTCAGGTCTAGGTGTAGGTCTTTTCTCTCTTTGAATATCTGTCCGCTTTTCTTTGTTCATTCTCCTCTAACCCGAACTCAGGGAAGACTGACAATGTGGTTTGAAAACAAATAAAAAACTTAAAGGTGGAGAAGTTGTAGGTCTTCTCCTCTGGCTCTGAATTGCAGATATGTACATTGAATCAAATTGTGACCAGCAGACATTATCATCCAATTAAAGAACGACACTGGCAAGTCTGGTATTGTTTAAAGATGAAGAAAAGGTGACATAGATTTTTTTTTTTTTTTTTTCATGTTGAGAGGATGGCCGTGCTGGATATTTCCATTTTGGCTCCAAACTATTAGGGCTGTGCGATATACTGATATATCGTGATATATTTACATAAGAGAGATATGATATTTACACATATCGTTACATCGCGGTATTCATTGTGCAAATTCTTTTGCTTTATTTTTTCATAATGACCCGGCTGCACCTTGACTGACTACAAAGGGGTCATCTGATTATATAATAAGGGTGGGAAAAAATTTCAATATACTGAAATATCACAATATTTTCATTTGTAGATACCATATCTCTATTTGAGAAACGTGGTATTGATCTATTTTACTAATGAAATCTCATAAGATGTCAGTGTTTTGTTAAAAAAAAACTAGTGAAACTTCATGAAATACTGCAAGATTTTGTAGCAGAACGATGAAATCTTGCGGTATTCAGTGAAATTTCATGAGATTTCGTAATGATATCTTGCGAGATTTCACTAGTGGTACCGCGTTCTTAAATATAGATATGGTATCGGCATATGAAAATATTGCGATGTTTCAGTGTATCGATATTTTTCCCACCCCTATTATTTAAACTGTCTGGAAGACAATCCTCCCCAAGACTTTTACAAAGAAATCATGAAAGACCAGCCAACTTAATTACTTCGCTTTAACAAACATTTCTAACCAGTGTTTTGTCAGTTCCATCACTGCAGTGAAGCGATACCTTTACGCTAAACATGTTTCAATACTAAGAAACAGGTGTTTGATATGAAATGAAACTTTCAGACAAATTAGGGTAAAAATACCAGTGTATATCGTCATCTAAAATCACTATATATATGATATGATATTTGGTCCATATCGCCCAGCCCAAAAAACTATAACAAAAACAGTGATATAAAAAAGAAGAAAAAAACTTTAATCAAAATACTTTTGCATATAATACTCAATTTTTTCAGACATGCCGTTTCCAGAGAGGAATCCGGGCAAATACCAGAACTAGACCCTCCACTTTTGCTGGGGACACCGTCTCCAACATTATGACTGTGTTTAAGTACTCGGACACCAAGCAACTCTTCAAACAAAAAAAGAAAAATAAACACAAGAGCAAAAAAATCTAGAGACTTTGCCAGGTGTCATCGAAGACTTGTGGACTCATGGAGACAGACGTGAAAGCGTGTATTGTTCCTAATCTTCTCAATGAGTAGCAGTGCTGCCGTAGACCCCTCCCCTTTAACAAAGCAGGCCCGGTGTACTGCCAAAATAAGCACCTGCTGTGAAAAGTGCGGTACTTGTCACAGCAGGGTGGCTTTTTCAGCACAATACCTATCCTCCACAGTCTCTCTCTCTCTCTCTCTCTGTATTTCTCATCCTGGCCAAATGTCCCGCTTCAACACGACAAGTAATTGCAATTTCAGTATTGACCCAAAATAATCATAATGATTTTTTCATAATCGAGCATAATCCAGGCATTAGTAGGGTCCTATGAACGGGACTGGAATCATTTGTAAATGTGGAATATTGTGGAATTTGCTCATAAGTGGATGCAATCTGCCATCTCCACCAATTTAAGATATTTTTTAATGGTGCCTGAGAAGCGAAGAAAATCTGGTTGAGAGTTGCGTGTATTTTTACTGCTGCAGCCTCCGTCTGTCTGACGTGGCCTGAACCAGCGGAGCTCAAGTGTCTTCAGAAGTAGTTAAGAGATTGGTAGAAACAGTTAAGTAACCCAACGCTACACGTTTATGAAAGTAATGAAAAAATGGCATCTGTTTCTGGTGAAGCATCAGGCTGAGAAGATGCTGGCTGACAAACAAGAAGGAGCATCACTAGAAAATGAGAGCAGCCTCCACTGAACTGCACCTGGAGACTATTCTGCTGTAGATCCATGGGTCTACAGCAGAATAGTCTCAGCAAAAGAATAATTGAAGATAGAACTTCTGATATGAGAGACTGCCCTGTATTTGAAAAGGCTCAGGTGGTAGGTTGCAGAAGGGTTGACCGTTCAAATCTCCCACTCCCCCACTGTCGTTGTGGTGAATGTTTCAGTGGTGGTCGGAGAGGTTGTTGGTGCATATTGGCCACCATGCTTCCATCAGTGAGCCCACAGGGCAGCTGTGGCTACATGTGTAACTCATCATCAGCCATAAATGAGGAGTGAATGAATAATGGAGCCAATGTGAGCACTTTAAGCTCTCAGAAAAAAGTGTGATATAAATTAAATCCATTATCATGATTAAAACCAATAAGAAAAAAATAATCCAAAAAAAAAAAACTGAATGCTTGTGGCTGGTTTAGCTGCCATAAACATGGTATATATTATAGCATGCATAAAATTCAAGTCCAAGTAGATAATTGTCATGAAAAAGATTAAATTTAAGTCCAGGATAGGGGAATTTTCTGGAAGCAGCACAGCCTCATTTCAGAGTTTGACATATTTAGTTTGTTGTTTATACAGTAGTTTCAGTAATTTAAATAACCATTAATGTAAATCGTTAATGATCCAAAGGCAGACCTAAAAATATTATGAAATGAGGTGCTGTAAAAATTTGTGTACACCCAAATGAAGAAGTGACCAATGCAGAAATTTAGTCTGGAGCCGTGTGGTCATTTTTAGAGAACCATCCTCCTCAGAGTGTCTGCTTCCTGTACACATCAAGCAGACTCTTTAATTTTTCCTTTTCCTCAGGCACAAATAACGCGCGTCTGGCAGCCATGTTGCGACAGCTGGCACAGTATCACGCCAAAGATCCCAACAATCTCTTCATGGTTCGGCTGGCTCAGGTGGGCGACAGAAAACAAACACACTCCACCAGCCTTAAGTGAACTTTGGAAAAGTGTGTGTAACAAGTAGTTGATTATTTGTGGCTCCACAGGGTCTGACTCACCTGGGCAAAGGCACGCTCACACTCTGTCCCTACCACAGCGACAGGCAGCTGATGAGTCAGGTCGCCGTGGCCGGACTGCTCACTGTGCTCGTTTCCTTCCTCGACGTCAAGAACAGTGAGTTTATTTTCTTCCTGCTCCCTCACACACATCCATCAATCATTTCAGAGTTGTAAGTGTTAACGCTTCCCTGGTTGTTGTTGTTGTTTTACAGTAATTCTGGGTAAATCTCACTACATTTTGTACGGTCTGGTAGCAGCCATGCAGCCACGCATGCTGGTTACTTTCGACGAGGAGCTGCGACCACTGCCTGTGTCTGTTCGAGTGGGACAGGTAGAGAAGTTTAAAGATCAGTTTGACATCATGATTAGAAAAGAGGAGTGTTTAATGTGTGCTTGCTTGTGTGATCTGTCTGCAGGCTGTGGATGTTGTGGGACAGGCAGGTAAACCAAAAGCCATCACAGGTTTCCAGACTCACACCACGCCAGTGCTGCTGGCTCACGGAGAGAGGGCAGAGCTGGCCACAGAGGAGTACCTGCCCGTCACTCCCATCCTGGAGGGCTTCGTTATTCTTCGCAAGAACCCCAACTATGAAACCTAGACTGCACCCTGTCCTTGTTTCTATTGTAGCCCTCCAAGGCTCTTGACATACATTTAGTTGTTCATTGCATGGCTGAAAGACCAACACAGGCCCATCTTTCTTCATCTGTCATCTCCGGCCCAACTCCAGAAGTCAGTAAAAATGGATGGATGGAGTCTGGGTGGTTGGACTGGTATGGCACAGAGAGGGTGAACTGGAACCTCATCCTCTCTACAAACATGGTAGTTTAGGTCCACTGAATAACTGACCCAGCTGCTCGACTGGCCCAGGACCTGCTCCCAACTCTTCAGTAAATGTTTCAGTCATGAGTCAATGAACGGCTACTGTTCAGTCCTGATCTGTTATTACAATGCGTGTTATCTCCTACTTTACCCTTTGGTCAAATTTTGTAATTAGAGCATTTAAAGTATGTGTTCCTCATCACTTTTTTTTTTTTTTTTTTTGTTACAGTGCTGTAAAAGATTGAATCAGAAATAAAAACACTGATTCATTTGGTGGAAAATTGGGTTGTTTACTTTTTAAACCTTTGAAGCAGGGGAAACAATATTATACAAGTAAAGATTGTATCTGTCCAGGACACACCGGTCTACGAGTATGAAATCTAAAGTGTAGACTGAAGGACTTGAGTTAAAGAGAAAGATTACTCATTTAACTTTAACTCTCTGTAGAGTGTGGCAGTATGTTTCTTGGCAGTATAACAGGGTAACTTCTTCTGAAAGCATTGTTTACACATCTTCAGTGTTGAAACGCATGAATGAAATGGTTTCTTTAATCTGCATTGAAATCAAGGAGTTGAGTCTGTTTAAGTTTAAACATTAAGTAAGTCAGATAATCTCATGTCAGGGCGTAGTCACATGCAGGTAGTAAAGCTAACTATATAGAGGTGAGGGATGAGGACAGTACACAGAGCCCAGAATATGATCACAGGGAATGTTTCACGTGATGGGATTTTGCCGGAATTACTAGCTACCGGCTTCCGGGAAGCTTCTCCGTCCGTCCGGCTTTGCGGACTCAAGGAGAGAAAGGTAACGCCATGGTCCTTGGTTAAGTTTTCTTTTAAAACGGTTAAATTTGTATACAACTGTCCGTCAGCGTTATTTAAAGAATCGTAAAGTAAGTAAAATAGCCATGTCACGTGTCAGTGTGGAGATAAAGCTCTGGGTTCTGACTTTGTTTAGTGGTTTCTGCTGAGTGGTCCTGCTGTGTTCTCAGGGATTAGCTACAGCTAACTGCTAGCATCCCATGCAAAGACGACGTGGGTGTTCTTTCTTCACTACAGCTAGTTCGACTAGCAAGCTAACACCACAATATACAGCCGTTACATGCCGTTGCTGATATGACAAGAGGAAAAGTATAATATGGTGTGTAATATATTATATTTGAAAAGTGACTGACATACTGTCGCATCACAGTGTTGTTGTTAGACCCGGTTAGCCTTAATTAAACTGCTAGCTATCCAACCGTTTGCTGGCTAACTAACCCAATAGGCTACGTGGGTAAGCTAGTGGGTAACCACTTTGGTGTCCAATCGCAGCATTTTTCCGCCCGCTAGTTTGTTTACTCGTGTTTGACAGCTTGGTTTTATACAAACAATTTTGGATCGGGACATTTTTAATGATGGCTTTTGTAAAGGTGCGACGTTGGTGTCAACAGTCCAAGTTCGGTTGGGTTAACTGGTTTAAGTAAAGGTGATTAAAAGATCTTGTGAATTATACCTCAGTTCACAAACCAAACAAACTTTCCTGTTAAATGTAGTTTATACTACAGGTTTGTCAGTTTATATTGTCATCCCGAGAAGTCAAACACTGAAAGATGAAGTTTTTCAGATTGATTTGAAAGGAAAGCTGTTTAGAGGGTTATGTGATCTTCAGTGGTGTTTGCTGAAAGAGATGTCCCCATGTTGACAGCTGTGATGAGTTTTAAATGTGTCGTAAATGTAGGATTTTCTCACAGCATCCCTGAGAAAAGAGCATCTGCAGTACTGCAGAGGGAAGGGAGGCTGTGGAGGAGATGCTGTCATGCCAGGAGATGTTTAAATGATACGGAGGTGTCTGACTCACCCGTGGTACATAAAGCTCTTTGAGTTGTAATGACACCATTGTCAGCACTACCACTGATTCTAATGGTTAAAGCTTTCGAGCATATCAGGCTTCAGTCGGTAAGTTTTTTTTTAATTTAATTTTTTTAAATACTGAACTACGGAGTGCGACTGTAACAAGCTAATAAACGGGAGCCTCCTTAGCTTTGACCGCTACTGTGGTCAGTTTTGCTTTTACTGGTCTGTCCGCCGTGTCGACTGGATTCTCATCTCACTGTTATTTGGTAGTTTTGGTCGGTGTTAACGGGAAACGGATGGCTGTCACTGCTGAAATCGGCCGAGGTGTGGCTGACATGAAGCCGGCTGCTGGATGTGCATCGCGCCAATAGCATGAGAAACCACGTGGTAAATCCAGGTGGGGCCTAGCACAGTTAGCAACGCGGCTAACATACCGCTTACTAGGAGCATGCAGGAGCCTTGTTTATAGGTGTTTGATCAGACTGACATGTTTGATGCATATTTGTTTATTTTATTGGACAGTAAATGGATGTCTTTGTCGCTGTTTGTATGCGTGAGTGGACACGCAGACACGCCCCTGTGTCATGGCAGAAGTGCTCCACACTTTGTGTTGGTGGCATTAAGGTGTTCAACATCTGGGTTGTTTGCCTTGCTGTCTGCTGATGGGATTAAATGACTGATTAAAGCCAGAAATTGAAATGTTTGATCACCTTCTTTTTTTGGTCATGATATTGAGGACTGCAGACATGTGACCACAGCAGAGTGTGGGTCCAAAATGGATGCTGTTTACCCTGCAGGACATTTAGACATCAGATATCTTCTCCAGTTAGATGTTTATCTCATGTCTTTCTGGTCTCAGACACACTTGAGCTTGAAAGTAATAAATAAATCGAATGGCACAATAGCAGGACCCATAATATGTCAGAGGCAGGCTGTCACAGTTTGCCTGACATATGGACACTGCTGAGTTTCCTGTTGCGAAACTAGAAAGCTCAGAGTCAGGCTGCAGCGATGCTGCATCATTAGAGCAAAACTGTCACCGCATACACAAGTTTACTGGGGAATGCTGTTCAAGTGTCTTTCCTAACTTGAAATGGGAATGTTGAAAATTTTATTTGTAAATTTTGGCCAGTGTCAGCAGAGTATGGGAGTCATCATGGGGGATTTTAGGTTTTGCATAGTAGTTCAAAGAAATGGCAGACAGTAGCATCTCTTCAGTTAAAAAAAAAAAAATACAACTGGTGTGTTTCTGACTTTTTCTGACCCACTTTAACAACCCTCTGCTGTAATATCTGAGCTGAGAGGGTTTGTCCCATCAGTCATTATTTGACTGAATATCCTTCAGTTATGAGTGCACTATGAAGCCATGATTATAGATTTCTTCTCGGTAGAATTATTTTTAGAGAAATAATCGCGATAGTGCAATTACTTTAAGTATTTATGCACCACTTTCACAACACTATAAATGTGTAGGGTAGGGGTTTTAACGGTGGCTGTTCCATGTGGATTTTGCATGTTATCAATGTGAGGGTTCTCTCCGGGTACTCTGCCTTCCTCCCACAGTCCAAAAACATGCATGTTAGCTTAACTGGTGATGTTAAATTCTCCCTAAAAGTGAGTGTGAGCATGAATGGTTGTTTATTTCTGTGTTTGCCCTGGAATTGACTGGTGACCTTACTAGGGCTGCACTGGATATATTGTTTTAGCATTGTCATTGCAATGTACACATGCATAATAGTTAGTGCTGCTTGATTATGGAAAAAATCCTTACCATGATCATTTTGGTCAATATTGACATCCCAATCATTCAAATGATTATTTTTTGTGTTGCCAAGGAGATTTCCTTGTAGCAAATCTTGCACATTATGTAGGGCTGGACAATTATGGAAAAAATGATAATCACGATTATTTTGACTGATATTGAAATCATGATTAATATACACGATTATTCGTTGATTTTATAAAAAGTGTTTATTGAACCATCAAAACTCAACTTCAAATATAACTTAAAAAAAAATAAAGCCGGAGATAAATTAGAAACAAGTAAAGGAGTAAAATAAGAACATTATTTAAGATAATAATAGCAATAAAAATGAACACTCAGTCTACATACATTCCTGCTCTATACTCCCTGCAGTTTGCTTCCTATAACTCCACCAGCCTGTTCACCTCAGGATTAATTGTTTTTCTTCGATTACAGTGTTTTTATGATTGTGAAAAGGCAAAATTGAAATCACGATTAAAATTCGATTAATTGTCCAGCCCTAACATTATGTGCCGCTGCTTCTTGTTGAACTCTTCAAACCCAAAGTGTTCTCATACCAGAGAATTTTTTCAACCATTTTTGTCATCCAACTGACTGCTCTCCTGCCTTTTCTCAATCCACGCTGTTTTTTGATTACCAAACACAACTCACCTCCTTTGCTCTTCAGCAGTTGAGTGTAGGCTGTAGCAAGGCCATGTGGAAGGGGATGTATTGTGTGGGCACATCTCTTTCAGAAATTGTGTAAAGGAAAAATGGCAAATAAAGCGTTTCAACTCGATTGTATGAGTTTAGAGATAATTTGACATGAAAATTGAAATCGTAGTCAAATTTTGATTAATTGCATAGCCCGTCCTGCAATGTAGGAGGCAAATTAACTCTGTGTTCTCATCTAATATCCAGGGTACCTACAGACAGCACACAGCGGTCCACCAATCACCATTATTCTTTGTTTGGCAAAGAACTTATCTTTTGTGGTAAAACACAATTCACATTTATACATAAAATGAATCATGTACTCAGGTCCTAGCACAATAAAAGCAAGCAGTAAAAGATAAGAATAACTCAGACAAAAACCACACTTGCAACATTCACAAAGACTTAAGATCACTGCAGGTTAGTTGTCAAAATAGGAGTGGAGTGTAACTTAAAGTGCTACTCAAGTCATCTGCTAAAAATTCCTGCATTTTTATCATGTTGCAACATATATTGTAGGGTTGGAAACAGAATATGGTAATTCTACGTCAGGGGATGAAAAATATTGACTGTATTTCGTCATTTCTCTGCAACCTTTTATGTCAGGCTGATGCCGTCCTCCACAATGACACCTTGGCCATTTTCTTTCCATAACCAAAGAAAGCCAACAAGAAATGACCTAATCCACAAGTTTGGAAGGAATAACTGTCAGCTTTACCATCTGTAACTTGCATAAAACAACAAGGCAACACAAGCAATAACAACTGGATGTGGAGCAACATTCCATGTGTGGCTTGCTTTGATCATTGTTTGATCGTATAGTTTGGACATTTATGATTATTGTAATTTTTTTTAATACTTTATTTAGAGCTTTTCAATTACGGTATAAAAATGCAAAACAAACAGTATGAATCAGGGGTTTATATGTTTATCGAAAATGTTTGTGGCTGTGCCAACCAGTGGCGTGTCATGTGCTACGTAAGCCCAAGATACACAGAAAATTTTCAATCTATTGTAATGTTTAATGTCACAATTAATGATATCAATTAATGGTGAATTGTGACATCCCAAGAATGCACAGACTCCTCTTTAGATTAAATTCAAATAGACATACCTGATGCATCACCTGAATAATAATAATGATAACGGATTAGATTTATATCGCGCTTCTCAAAAGCGCTCACAGTATGTCCATTATTCTTTCACTCCTCATTCATACTTGGTGATAGTAAGCTATGTATGTAGCCACAGCTACCCTGGACCAGACTGACGGAAGCGTGGCAACCACTTCGCGCCTACGGCTCCTCTGACCAACACCGGAACCATTCACATGCATTCATACACCACTGGAGGCAAGGCGGGTTAAGTTTCTTGCCCAAGGACACAACGACGTATGGCTGGGGGATCGGGATTCGAACCGCCGATCCCTCGATCATTGGCCGACCTGCTCTACCACCTGAGCCACAGCTTCCCAAAAGTGGCACTCGTAAGCTCAGAATGCAGCTGCATTTGAAAAAGATAGGGATGCACGATATTGGAATTTTGGACGATATCCTATATGCCGATATTTTAAAGCTCATGTGGCCGATAACCGATATCTATACTGATTATTAAAGCTGAAAAATAAATGATGTAATATTCATTCCTTGTGCAAAATTAGAAAAATACCTCAACTTGTGTTATGTATAACAAGTCAAACTTAATGACAGTTGTTTGAACAAAATTAACAGGATATTAAATCCTAGAACGACCTGGATTTTCTTCTCCCTGAGAAGAAAAATAAAACAATACCCCAAAACAAGGGCTATTTGGTTATTTACACAAATGACCGTGTATAAACTGTTCCGACAGAACATCCTAAAAGAAACTGTCTTGAGAAGTTTTAATGTCTTTAAATAATAATTTTTTCAGAAAGAAGTTTTTGGTTTTTTTAGGCTTTAGAAATAGCGGCCTGATCGGTTAAATATCGGTGGGGTGGCCATAGAGGCCAATACCGATAGGGGGCCGATTATATCGTGCATCCCTAAAAAAAAAAAAAAGAAAAAGTTCAGTGTTTTTTTTATAAATTGTTAATGAAAGTTTTCGTGCCAACAGGAGGAAATGTGATTAAATAAATGACAAAGGGGTTCTCCACAGATGCTCAGAATGAATTAGTCACGGTTTCATACTAAACGGTTGCGGCATTGAAATAAGAGATTAGAGACATAATGACAGCTCTGTGGCAACTCTTGTGTCTTGTGTGTCAGTTTAAGAATGATTGTATCTGGCTAAAAAACTACAGCTCCGGCAGCGAAGTCAACATTTTCTGTTGTAGACTTGTCCTGAGAGTGCGTGCAGAGGCTTATGCAACAATTGGAGCAAGTTTCTGAGGTGGTGGTTTCTGGATCTCCACAGCGCTGTATGTCAGACCGGCTCAAATGACAGGACTGGGTGTAAACGGGGGCTGAGAAGGGGTGTGACATGGGAACCTAACATCAGATCCCCTAAAATACAGACCTTTCAGATGTCTATTAGCCCTGCAGTCTTTCCAGTTTGTTTTTTTTTCCTGATCAGTCTTTCTGTGTCAAGCTTTCCCACACGTTTTTATTTCTGTGCTGTCTAGTAACTGGAGTAAAGCCCATGAGATGGTGTAACCCTTCAGTCGTTTACTCAGCATCTCATCTTCCTGTCAGCCCACATAGACAATGTTCTGTCATCCCTGCCCTGACTTATAACGCTGTCATTCTTTGAGCTTAAATGCTTCAGTATACTTTGGAAAAGGCTTAATATCAACATCCACTAGTGTTTTACTAAAGCAGGGATTTTATCTGGCTGCTTGGAAAGCTTCAGGCGCTTAAAAACTGATGTGGTTTTGATTTTTATTTGTCTGTGTGTAGGTAACAGTGGTGATTTCAGTCTTTTTCTGCTGTGTGAATTCTTCTTTAAAAAGCAGAAAATACCCTGAATCATCATGACTCAGGTGTTTTACACAGCTGCCCAGCGTGAGTAAGAGTGTGCATCAGAGAAAGCGTGCGCGCGTGTGAGTGTGTTATTGGCAGAGATAATGTAGAGTTAAGCTATTAATATCAAGTGTGTCACTGTTGTGAGATCATATAACCAAAGGAGGATGATAATGTGTGAATCGGCAAATTACCTCAGAATCAAGATAGTGAATGTTTGATAAGAAATGACTCCCTAGATTCAGGGAAGTTTTATAATTTAAGGGTGCCCTGATTGGGCAGACACTGATTGATAATGTCCAGTATGTGATATGAGAAAGGCTGATCTTTTTTTTTTTCCTGTTTCTCTTCTTTAATGGGGGAAAAATAATACAAACACAATTATAAAAACACTGAATGCTAGATGTTAAAGAAAAGGGGGGAAGAGGACCAATTCAATGATTTACAATCTCACCAAGCCATATTTTTTTCCTAATAGAACTTGAGCAACATATTGGATGTTAAAATTGAGACATTTTACCATTGAATGGAAATATCAGCTCATTTTGAATCTGATGCCAGCAACACATCTGTAAGTAGTACCAGGGGGGGTCTTTATAATTGTGTATGAGCATCCCCTTCTTTTAACAACTGTCTGGAAACATCTGGGAAGTGAGGAGACCAGTTGCTGGAGTTTAGGAGAGGAATGTTGTCCCATTCTGGTCTGATGCAGGATTCTAGCTGCTCAACAGTCTTGGATCTTCGTTGCTGGATTTTTTGCTTTCATGACGTTCCAAATGTTTTCTATTGGTGAAAGGTCTGGACTGCAGGCAAGCCAGTTCAGCACCCGGACTCTTCTGTTTTCAGCCATGCTGTTATGATGGATGCTGTATGTGGTTTAGCACTGTCTTGCTGAAATCTGCATGGTCTTCCCTGAAAGAGATGCCGTCTGGATGGGAGCAGATGTTGCTCTCAAACATCCAACCATTTTAAGCATTGATGGAGCTTCACAGATGTGGAAACTGCCCACGCTATAGGCACTAATGCAATTCCACTGAGATGCAGACTTTTGAACTGTCCACTGATAACAAGTCGGATGCTCCCTCTCTTTTGTCGTCTGCAGGAGACGGCATCCATGGTTTTATGACGCTCCAACTGTTTTCTGTTGGTGAAAGGTCTGGACTAGAGCTGGTTTAAAAACCCCCAATTTGAATCAATTCAAATTTAATTAATCCAATATTGATTCATAAAACTCGGAAATTTATTTATTTATTTGTTTATTTATTTTTAAGATGTTTCAGAGTTTCTTCCAGGATTCTTCCAGGATGGAGTCAACACCCGACAGTAAAGTCGGATTCTATGTTTTGGTTTGGCTTTGTTATCTGATGTGAGTCTGGACACAGACTTCCTTCATAAAGTAACTAGCACATGGCTATAATGCATAGCCAAAGCTACTGCTCAACAGCTGTAGCTATTATTAGTCTGTGATTGATAACATACACACTCCTCTTATTTTCTGTCAGGAATTTATAAAACCACAGTTCAAAATCCAATTAAGGGGTCATGTGAGACCTACAGCATGTTCTGGTGACATCAGTAATACTAGCCAAACAATGCTGCATTTAATATCATTATGGAGCAATCACATTTGAGGCTACGTGCCTATCTGAAGGTGCCTTGTTTGTTTTTGCTGGACCTCTTGCAGTCATGCAGTGATGTATAACATCCTGATGGTTTGGAACCTCAACAAAATGGAAAAAATTAGAAGCATTGGATTTTTATTTCTTCCATAAATTTCCCTTTGGGATAAATAAAGTAGTTTTCATTTCATATGATTTCATTTCTTTTTGCAAATTGACTCTATCATATTTTATTTTAAGTCAGCTTGTTTGTTATCAATTTTTTTCTCAGGGAGGGATGCCTTCTAAAGATGCGTGACAGAACTTTTGCAATTTTCTCAGTCACGCAGCACTCTATTGACGGCTAAACTTGCATCCTAACTGTATGCAAGTAAACGGTCTTTTACTGGCTGAAGTGAGCCAGTAAAAGACCGTTTTATCTTGACTCTTGTCTTATCTCTTGTTCCATCTCTTCCTCTGATGTTTTTTGCGTTTCATTGCAGAATCCACCATGATGCACATTCAAAACACCCAGTGTGTTTATATAGGTTTTCTAGCGTGTGACACAGTGCACAACCAGTAGCCAGCTGCAATGTCACGCTGCACTTGAATGGGAAAAGTTGCATAGTGCGGTTTCTCAGTCTCAGGACGCTGCTGGACAGTGACGCCTCAAGAAATGAACATAATGAATGTTGGTGTACCATCAAAACGAGTCAGAAACACATATTTTTAAAGCTAGGGCTGGGCGATATACGGGTATGATGAGGGAGATATATTTACATATACCATTATGTCACGGTATTAGTTGTGCAAATGTTTTTGTTTTATTTCTTTCGTGATGACCCGCTGCCCCTTGCAACCCACTTGCCCCCGAACAACGGGTTTGTCATGTCGTGAACTCGATGAAATGTATTTTGCCAGTACTTGTTTGTTGAATTGGTTGTTCTTTGTGTTTTCTAGGAAAAAAAAATCCTCGGTGTAACTGCACTTGGGACCTAAAAAGATTCATAAATGTAAGTCTGCAGAAGATTTTGTTTTTGTAAAATTGTGTACAACTTTTGGACCTGCCTAACCCTTCTGTCTTGTGTTTTGTCAGATTTGTGCACAGGTCCACATCTGCCTCCTCATGCAGAACTCAATGAAATGAATAAAGCACCACAGCCTATAACGGGACCCCCTTCCAACCCCCACCCTGCTCCTTCCCCTGGTCTTTCACAGGTAACTTCACTCTCCGGGTTGATAAAGGGTGTGCTGCTGGTCTATGGTCTATCTATGCTGGTCTCTCAGAGTAAAAGCAGTGTTTTTTCCTCAGATAATGAAAAGCAGATCACTCAGCTATGTTCTTCCTTTGATGGAGATTAGTTGCAGAAGCTGCAGTTGTTTGGTCCAGGTCTCAAACTTGTTGCATAAAGTCCCACATCACTCTTGTGTTCTATAGTTTAAAATGAACTAAATTAATGTAAATGACAGCTGCTGCGGACAGAGCAGCGACATCACGTGTGTCTAGGTTGTAGTTGCAACGGCAGAAAAACAACTCCAGCCGCTGGGATGCCAGGCTCGCTGCGATACGCAAGTGACCAACAGTCTGCAGCATGTCCAACAAGTAACACAGAGGAGTTTATAACTGACAGCTAATGTTAGCCATGTTAGCAAACAAGCTAGCTTACCGATCCAGCAGGAAAGTCGCCATTTCAGTGTTTTTCTCCGTGGAAAACGTTTGTGGGTCCATTTAGTGAAGTCTTCACCTAAATTTACTCCAGGTTTTGCTCTTCTCAGGTCACTCCTCCTCAGAAACAGATAACAATATCTCCAGGGCTCTGAAGCAGCTGCTTCACTCGTTGTCTCTATGGTTTTCCCCTGTACAAGCCTGACTATGACCGAAATATTGTTTCCACACAGAGATCGTATTTGGCAACCTGCAATGGCGGCGTGTATTGGCTTATAGACGTAAATAAAATGCCATTATCGAACCCGTAAAAAATTATTTTATAATAAAAAAAAAAAAAAAAAATTATTTTTAGGCTAAATATAATTTTTCTGGGAAATGTTGTACTTTCATTCTGTACAGCCCCAAACGACCTGTGGAGGTATTATTTTTGAAAAAATATAGCTTTTAATAAAAATGTTCCATATTCAACCTTTAAGTCCTACTGCCATGTTATCTGTGGCAGATGCAGCATGCCATATCTTTATTGTAATTATTCAGTAAATGGAAAGTGTTGATTATCAGTAGAATCAAAGTCTATCACTCTTATATCCACAATATTTTCTCGTCCTTTTTGTTTTTTTTTTATTTTTTGTTCGTCAGTCCTCTAATTGTCCACCCCACCAATCAGACCAAAAGAACTTTCACCATATCCCACTCCCTACATACTTCTTTGTCCAATCTCTCCAGTATCTTTCAAATTTTCCCCAGTGCAGAACAGAAAGTGTCATTTTTTTTACTATTACATATATTTCTTTAAGTGTTTCCATCCATTCATTGATGGGCTGTCTTTACACATCCAACTGTTGCTTATTACTTTTTCACTGCCCACCAGCAGAATTTGAAATAAGTATCTTTTTCCTCCTATTTTTTTTTTATGTTTCCCAAATAAACTACATCACGCATTCGCTGGAGCGTTGTTTCAGTAAGCTTCTGCTACGCCACAAGATTTATTTCCATCCACCGTTGCATTAGTTTTTCACTGTGATCTTGTATTAACGATGGGAGAGTGCTACTGTGCACAGCCTTCTCCAATACATGCCAAAGATTCTCACTGGGGTCTCGACTCTGGTGGCCAATCCATGTAAGAAAACGGTGTCTCATGCTTCATGAACCAGTCTGTACGATCTAAGCCTGATGAGTTCTAGTGTTATGTTGGAATACATGCCATCAAGAAAAATGGAATAACCTGCTCATTCAGTATATTCAGGTGGTCACCTCAGCTCATTTTTTGGGCACTTTCACTACGTTCACACGGTAGGTCTTATTGGCCACTTCCGATTTTTTATTTTTTTTGTCGGATCCGATCTTTATGTGTGGGTTTTCATATTACATTTGTAAATGTGGCCTGTCCACCAACGACAATATAAACAGTTCACGCTTCTGAAGTGACGCGCATCTTCAGTTGAACACGAATGACGTCACGCTTGAACAACATTCATGGAAACCAATGCAAACAAACATGGAGGTAGCCGGCATTTGGGACTCGAAGTGAAAACGATTTGTGGCGGCAGCCGGCAAATGTATGAGGGGGTTTTGCGAAGACGAAGGAAGAGGAGAAACGCATTTGTGATGATGCCTTTGTGCAAAACAATTGCTGCGATATCTGTAGCTACAGAGGAGTGTCTGGATGCGACATCAGAGCAGGAGTAGTGGAGGAGGATGTTTCAGATCAGATGTTCTGAGAGAATCAGATCTCCCCACAGATACGATGTCACCAAGCACTTGAATGGATCACATCAATCAGCTGATTACTGAGCCGCGCGCAGGTCCTGAAAATCCTGGGAAACACAAGTATTTGTCCGTCCTCTCCAGGGCCGAATTGGCTTTTGGTCGGCTCTAACTCCCAGACTTAACTCTACACCTGTGCCGCTATTTTTCTCTCTACCTGCTGCGGTCAATGTCTTTTTCTTTACCCGATGCATTTCACGCACACCCTCTCACTCATGTTCACTCACTGAGCTGCCTGGACCACATAAAAGTTTCCCACAACACTTTCATTAGTTTCCAGGTTGATGTGCAGTCAGAGCCAGAAAATATGAATTAACTGTTCAGTCCGTTGTTTACATTCAGTGTCCGTCTCGTCTGGTGCCGAAATAAACACGTCCATCTCGGTCTCACAGAAGTGGCTGGATGGATGCGACATGCCTGTACAGACTGCGGTCCCTTTGACACAGAATGGTTATGTATCCGATTCATTACCACATTTGAAAGTGGCCTGAATCCGATCCAAAAATGTCAGATTCAATGCGACTTGCGCTGTCGACACGGTCAGAAGCAGATCGGATATCCCTCTCACCCTGATGCTGCATCACTCTGAAAAACCTTAACTCATCTCATTCTAGAGATTCTCATTCTGATATTCTCTAGTCCAATTTATGCTCCCGAGCAATTTAAAACCTTTTTCTCTGGTTAGCATCACTGATTAGTGGTTTTCTTATAGTTACCCAGCTGTTCAGTCCTAATCCCTTGAGTTCTCTTCACATTGTTCATCTGGAAACATTTCACTATTAGACATGGCTGCAAGTTCTGCTGTTTTTTCTTTGGTTTGATTTCACCAAATGTTTAAGTGATTTCTACTGATCACAGTCATTCAGGATTTTTTTCAGACCACATTACTTCCTGAAAGACAACGGTTCCCACTATGCTTCCTGTTTTTGATGATGCATCGGGCAGTTTTTAACCCAGTTTTAGTATTTTCTGCATCTCCTTAGATGTTTTTGCTGTTTAATGCCGATGATTTGACTTTTCTTAAAACAGAACAGCATCTTTTCCACGACCACACAGGACTTGTCTTTCGACACGGTTGTATTACAGATGAGAAGCTATTCATTCCATTAGTTGGGGTTAAATAACTTGTTGCAGCTTGAAGATAACCGCCCTCGCAACAATTTTCCAATAGGAGCTTTGTACCTTCTTGCTCGGTTAAATCCAGGTGGCACCTTTTTTTTTTTGTTTGGCCAGTCCATCTAATAGGACACCAGTTGCAGTGGAAGACAACATCCATGCATCTTTCGTTTGAATATTACTCAGATGCATGATGCTAATAGTTTTTATAACGTGTGTGTACATAAATATTTAGATGATTTTGACCTCTTGCTAATAAAGCATCCTCACTTTTTATTCTACTCATTTAATTGTGTTGTCTCTTTCTGTTTCTTGCAGCCCTCATTCCCTCCTGGGCAGCCCACCTCTGTTATGTTTGCAAACCCACCACCCCCACAGATGAACCCCACACCACAGCCCCGACAGGTAGGCCTCCCCTCCATACATATGCAAGCGATCACTGCTCTGTTTCAGCGGAAAATAAAGACTTCTCTAATCACGTATGATATGTTAACTCTCCAGTTACTGAGTCAAACTCTGTGGAGCAGTTAAAACCTCAGCTTTACTCTCCAATCTCATTGCTGATGAGGAGTTAGAAATGTTGTTCACACTCATTTCCTGCTGCTGCAAAGTTTGTCTGACTACACTGCTGCTCAGTGATGAAAATTGGCAATGCAGTTAAGAAAAGACCCTGATTGTTTCAGAGTTTCTTAGACTGTCTGCATGCACAGCTTCTCAGCAGCTCTGCGCCATTTTTACTGTCTTTGTCAGCACACTCGTCGTTGCATCAGGTACTTTATCTGTGTGGTTTAAATTTGTGAACAGCTTCATTTATCCAGATTTGTTGGGATTTTTGTGGGTTGGTTATCTTTGTAAAATGCATTGTGATG
This sequence comes from Atherinomorus stipes, assembly GCA_023101725.1. Lineage (NCBI taxonomy): Eukaryota > Metazoa > Chordata > Actinopteri > Atheriniformes > Atherinidae > Atherinomorus > Atherinomorus stipes. The sequence continues at coordinate 22,065 of JALJCO010013283.1, read as the reverse complement.
TAAGTATTTTATGTTAACTGGGTTCAGGTTCAGTGGTGAAGAAAGTTGGAGAGTAATGCATGAACCTATAGCTGTTGTCTTTAACCTTTGTCCTGTCTGCCTCTTCCTCTAGTTTGCCCCAGGGCCCCGACCCATACACCAACAGGTACTAACAGCACAGCTGACTAACATGAGTTGGTGAGGGTGGGTTTTCTGTCCTTAAATGCATGTTGGGAAGAACTGGAGAAGGTGGAAAAACTGATGGTCGTGCTGAAACAAAGCAACTAGACTTAAAGGGATATAACACCCACAGAATGATGGGCCTTCATTTTCTACTCACCCTCATGCTGAGCAAGACTGTGGAGCACTTTTTTAATATCTTAAATGCAGCCGGAGATCCGGGGGGGGTCTTCGTTATCGGCGGAATTTCATATAATGGGGGTCACCGGCACTCGAAACAAAAAGGTCCTTAAAATTCCACAAAAACTTGTCAGTATTCCTCCATACTGCTCATCCAGTGTAATCCAAGTTTCCCGAGTGGGTAGCATCCATAATTTACTCGAAACAACATCATTTAGTATGTGTTTATGGCCTAAACAGTAGTACATCGCACTTCCCAGATGCGCACTCATGCGAGTTCACGACACTACGGAAGCCACTGCATTCAGCGCCTACTCTGGCGTTAATCCAAGTGTCGAAGAAGAAATTAGCTGTTTACATTGTGCTAAGAGCGCCAGAGCTGCAGACAAACACAAGAGGTGTTGGCTATTGATTTAAAAGAAAGAAAGAAAGAATGCGCGCTCTCGTCTGGTTTGGTCTGCCACGGCTTCCGTAGTGTCGTGAACTCGCATTGACGCACATCTGGGAAGTGCGATGTTCTACTGTTTACACACTCAAAAACAGAGGTACGAGACAGGAACATTTCTGTACCTGTAGGTACATTTTTTTCAAATGTTCTCTCAAATGTACAGTGTTGGTATTTATGAGGCCAGCGGTGTACCTATATACTATGAAAAAGGGTCCAAAGTAATATAAAGTACAAATTTGTACCATTTCAACTGTAAGGGTACCTGCAGCATTGAAAAATGTGCGTAGTTTGTACAAAAACTACAAATAGCAGTCCTTCTAAACAGTAGTGTAATTATAGTTATTATATTATGATTTTCATAATAATCATAGTAATAATTATATGTGCAATTATATGTGTTTGGCCTAATATTTATATAATTATTCATTTATTATTAGCATCTTTGATTGTTGTCATAATCTCTATTTTATTGACTTTTATTCATAATTTTTAATTGGTTTAATTGTACTTTATTAACTCATACAGCTTGATAAGGTACAAAAATAGACCAGGACCGAAGGTACAGAAATGTCTTTCAAAAAGGAACACCCCCAGTGACAAGCTTTGTACCCTTTTAAGTACAAATTGGTACCTCTATTTTTGAGTGTGTAGGCTAAATATACTAGATAAGTTTTTGTGGACTTTTATGGACCTTTTATATGAAAGTCGGGGGATAAAGATCCTCCCACCCCTGGATCTCCAACTGCTATTGAGATATTAAAAAAGTGCTCCAGAGTCTTGCTCAGCATGATGGTGAGTAGATAATGAAGGCACATCATTCTGTGGGTGTTGTATCCCTTTAAGTATTTTACTAATGTTGGAGGTTAAATCAAATCCATTTTTATACCATAATTCCAACAAAGCCATGACTTATTCTAGATACAGACATTTCACTTTTATTTCATTTTACTTTTATGCTGTGTTGTCTTTCACGTACAGTCAATATGTTCCTGTTGGTGTTTGACTGACTGATCTAGAATGAGTTCAGCATTCACACTTTTTGTTAGTAGGTTCAGAGTTCAAAGATAATGTGATGAGCAATGAGACGAGGTCATCTTTATGCTTCTCTAATGCAGAAAGAAATGCCATTTTGACCAGTATTTATCAGATTTAGCTTTTAGCGTGCACCTGGTAGAAGTGCACATTAAGGGTTCAAGTGTGCAAGTTGCAAGTGTGGGAACACAGCAGAATTGGGACAGTGATGGTTACGCCATCAACTTGCACCACATCATTTCATGTTTACAGCTGTTAACTCAGCTTTGAACGGAAGTATTTCTGTGCCCGGTGAGTAGACTATAAATTTCAGACCTAATTTGAGTGCGTTCTAAAATCCAGACATTTTTAATGAATGAACTAATTTATGTAAGGTTGCTGTATAATTTTAAATGTAGAGGGATAAATAACTTCTTTTTTTTTACATTCTAAACTAAATGTTAATGTAATGATTTAATTGGCTGCTTTGTGACTAATTGTTAGCTCAGAATGTCCATAAATGTCCACGTCCTTAAAGACATGTACTGTATGTTAGGTAAACTGGTCTCCCTTGCAAAAGAGATCACATGACTCAGCGGGACTGACCTGTGTAAATAAAGTTTAAATGAAAATAAGTAAATATAGCTGCTTTTGTCTGTAAAATAATAATTTCCAGATATTTAAAGCATATTTTAAAGTAACAGGGCACACTGCAATTATTATTTCACATATACAGCATAGTAAAAGATCAAATATTTCAGTATAAGACAATTTTTTGCCACAGGAGCTCAATCGCCAATTAACCATTTTCTGCCTTCATGGTTCAAAATATCATGAAAGCAGTGAATTGTGGGTAATATTGTGTATTGAGGGTGCAAAGGGGGCGGGGCGAACACCCACTGTGGAGAATTGGGACACGCTACGCACTCGAGTCCTTCAATGAGAAAATGCATTCTAGGGGTGCCAGGGTGGAGGTGGAAGAGACTTCCTGCATGTTGTCTGATAACTCGCTGCTTGGCTCAGAACAGATGCATTCTGGGAACTCTGCTCTGATTGTGGTGCTCTCTGTTTCTCAACCCTTCTCTTCCCTCCCTCCTCTTCTTGCTGTTTGTGTTTGTGCTGCTGAAGGGAAGCTTCAGGTCTCTGCAGGTAACTTTTTTTTTCTTTCTTCCTCTTGTCCCCTTGACTTTTTCCCCCTCTCACCCCGAGGATGTCACGTGTGTGTGCTTGCTTGATATTTGGCAGTGTTGTTGTTTGCTGGCTGTGGTGGATAGCTCCCAGGCCGGCAGCAGAATGTCAATTAGGAGGCTCTGAATGAAGCAGCATTAGTTGCTTTATCTCTGCTGACAGGCGGAGCCAATATGTTTGCAGTTGGAGTCCAGCCACACATTCACGGAGACTAGCTGGACAAGTTGGCTTTAACTGGTTCAAGATTGTGGAAAATTCACACGGGGACATTTCCTCTTTAATAATTCCCTTTCTTCTCTCATTTTCTTTGACTCCACCTTTCTTCTCCTACCCTCACCCTGTACATTTATCTTCCACCACCCTTCTTTTTCCTTCAGCCCTACTACCCAAACAGGGCTAGCTTGCCTCCTAACAGCGGGCCTCGGGGCGTCCCAGCAAGCAGTGCTCCTCGGCCGGTGACGCCAACCCATGTTTACCAGGCAGGCCCTGGATCCCAGATGATGATGATCCCCCAGCAGCTGTCGTCCTTCCCCAGCTCACCACAAGGACCTGCTTATTTCATTTCAGGACAGGTACACAGATAAACTGATACTGGTTGACGCCACGTTGATGCAAAACTGATCATTTCCTGTATGTTGACTCTTTTTTTTGTCGAGATAAGGTTTTCATGATGTCTCTGTTATCTCTTCTCAGTACCGGTCTCCAACCTACGTGACCACACCCCAGCAGTATCCGGTCCCAGCAGGCACCCCAAGCTTCTACCCAGGCACCAGCCCTGCTGAATATGGTACTTATGGTAAGAGGCTCTACCTGGGGCCTCACCTCACACACAGAGAAGCCACTTTCAGACTTGCATTTCGGAATATTTGCGGTAAAGTCCATCAATTCCTCAACTGGAGTTGTCTTTTCAAACATAAAATTTCCTTGCGGACATCTTACGTCCTGGCCTCGTTCAGACATCGGGAAATGTTGTGGATAGGTTGACTGTCGCACGCACAGTGACAGCCGTTCTTTTAACCCTGCACGGAACATTCTCTTGTGCGTTCAGCCAAAGTGACGTGCTGCAACATTTCCGGTTTTATGACATGGAAGCTGGCCGGTACATGTCCTCTACAACTCCAAGGTAAAAAAGTGGAGCATTTCTCTGAAAGCAACGGTATAAAAGACAGAGTCTGGACTATTACCGCTTTCCAGAGCAAGTCGGAAAGGGGCTAAAGACACCTAGCAGGCTTTTAACCCAATAACTCCAACAATCAGAGAGCAAACCAGTTCTATAACTCAGTCGTAGCATCAAAACTCAAAGTTGATGCTGTATGTTGAGATAAAAGGAAGTTTTAAACAGAGAAATGTTGGAAGATGCTAAAAGTTTTTATTACCTTTTTTTTAACCAATGGGAGAAAAAAAAATTCTTGAAAAAAAAAAAAAACAAACTTTTTTATAAGTGTCCTGGCCATGACAGCAGCACAAGAGAGATTACAACTATTTACAACACACAAAGAATATACAACATAGTGAACAAACCACATACAGTCATCCTCAAAATTATTCATATCCTCCAATTAAAGAAAAGGCTAAATTCACAATAGTAATTCAAATAACAAAAAAAATATTTTTTTTACAAAATCATAATTTAGTGAAATAAATTATTTCTTTTGAATTATGTTTGGAAATAATAATTTATAAAAATCAAACATACAGAAAACACCTGGTTGCAGTGACTGTCTCAAAATGTTGCTCAACAAAATTTTAGCTTCAGAGCCTCTTCATGCTTGTTTACTTATTTTATTTTTTGTGCGTTTGTTTTTAATATTTCTTTTGAACCACAATTCTAAATCAATGTCATGATTTTCATAGAATTTTTATTTATTATCACTTTTGTCAATTTCAACTTATTGACAGCTGATTTTTTTCCCCCCTTCTTTAATTGTAGGATATAAATAATTTTGAGGACAACTGTACATAAAACGTGGACCAAAACTCTATCAAAGCTAAAACTACCAAGAGATAAAAAAAAAACGCGTGTTAAACAATGCAATTACACCCTAATTTACCATTTGACCATAGATTTAAGATATCTTTAAAATCGTCGGGAGAGACCAGCTGCTTTAATTTAAGGTTCTTTTCCAGATCATTCCAGGCGGCAGGAGCAGCATTTAAGTCTTTTTATCTGCTGTGTTCTGACCATAGGAAGAGCTGACAGTAAGAAGTCTGTGATTTGAGATTATATACACTTAGGTTATTCCGTCATAAGTATATGAAGGAAGATGTGAGGAAGATATGAGGAAAGCAGATTCAGAAAACACTGAGAGAATAAAACAAACTAATGCTTTCGTCTTCGACTGTAATGAACAAGTTGGACAAACCCACACGAGCATACAAGAAACTGCGAAGATCTTTGTAGTTTATGAAAACTTTGTAGTTTTCACCATGGTGAACTGTATGAAGGGCACGTAAGCCTTAAGAAGTGATGTGTAATTTAGTACAGCCTGATGAAACCTTACACAATAACAGCAGTAATGACCATATCACAATAATGTTCATGGAAACTGATTTGATATGGGGAAAATATCGGTAATGGGCGGCCGATATCGAAATCCAAAGATTTCCTTTTTCTTTCTGCATTTTTTTTCCATCTTTGTAAGTGGTCGTTTCAGGCAATATCACTCATAGTGAGCAGCAGACGTTTAGGTGTTTACTCCACTCTAGTGAAGTGCAGTGTGGTAGCAAACAAACCTTCCAAAGGAAGGTGGGACTTATCGGTGTTTGTGTGGCCAACGGTGGAACTACTGTGGGACTGTAGACGTGAGGTGTTGACATGTAAGGACATTGTCAAAGTTGGATCAAAATTAGATCGGTGTTATGCCGCTAATGGAGCTACCAGCCCGTGACTCTGCATAAACAGATGCTGATGATCATAATGTTACAACCAATAAAATTCATCAATATATCTCTGGGGTAACCTGGAGACGGCTTGGTAAAAGTATTCTTCCAACAAAGTTTTAGGTAAAGGATGTCCACACTTATGCAAGCAGCTTATTGCACTTTTTAAATGAAATATTTCCCTCCCTCTAACAGATAAGTTTGTTTTCTGGTATAACTGTACAGGCTATAGGCCACATTGAAGGTGAGACGACAGGAAGTCAGCACTTCTTATATCCACTTTGTAATGGTTCAGAAACAAACACATAGTCTGGTATGCACCTGTAGTGTGTGTGTGTGTGTGTGTGTGTGTGTGTGTGTGTGTGGACACAATTCATCCTGACATGTTCACTGATGGCAATGTGTCCCTAGATGCTGCCCTCACTACAGCGTTAAATTCTCCTCACCCTGCTGATCTGCAGCAGCTCTTTTGGTGCTGTGCTCTGGCTCCATCTGCTGGTGATGGCGTGTCAGTGCAGCTCAAGAATTGATGATGCCCTGTAGCAAACCTGCTGACCCCTTCATGTCGGCATTTCAGCAATGTGTTGTCTTTGTTAAACTGTTGCCTGAATGCAGACCTGTAAAAACACAACCCTTCCTATGGCACGATGCATATCCTGATCTCTGCACTTCACTCTATGAGCTCTGTACAGTGTGTGTGAACAATACCAGTGCATACTCTGCATCTGAGTATGCAGAGTTTCTGTACAGCTGAGAAATGCAACAGTGAGTTAATTCTCTCAGTGGGAGAGGAGCTGATTTAGATGGAGTTAAGCCATGACATGATGTTACTCGCAGAGTTCCTGAATCCAGGGTTTCACAGTGAGACAGAGGACAAAAGTTTGCATACAGCAGTTCTTACATGTTTAAGGGGGATGGGGGTAGGGCAGGGTTCACCCTGGACAGTTCACCAGGGCATCCCAGGGCCAACACAGGGACAAACAACCACCCACATTTACTCTTAGGGTGAACTTAGAGTGACTTGTTAATCTGACATTCATGTCTTTGAACTGTGGGAGGAAGCTGAAGTACCCAGAGAGAACCCACACATACATTGGAATAACACGCAAATCGGGCTGGGGGTAAATGGTTATTTTGAAAATGATTATTTGGCCAAATATTCTATTGAATAATCGACAATTCTAACGACTAATCAGCCAATTTATCTAACGATTATTTTTCTGTTGCACAATTAAAAAAAAAAAAAAAAATCTCAAATAAATACCCCCCAAAAACTGTATAAAATTACTTTATCATACAACGGTTTTCCAAAGCCAAACATCTTGGATTACCAGGGGTGCATGTCATTTGCAACTTGGTTCTACTAATGTATTCATATTTATCTAGAGGTATTTATCTCCACTTAAGTTTTCTAAGTGCTCATAAATGCTACAGATGTCCTGATCAGAGTTTTTGCCTCCGATTCCGAGTCATTTGATTTTGAGGATCGGCTGATACAGAGTCCTGATCCGATACTTCTGTAATATAACAAAAATAGAAGAGAAAAGACATATACACGACAGTGTTTCCCCTGTCCTGTATCAACACACTAATCTGATTCTGAATCCTAATTTTAAATCAGAGCCTGAAGGTGGAATTGGGGAGTCAGGAGTTCTAACATTGTTATATTGTATTTCTTTTATTTATTCTTAATTTAATTTATTGTGACACCTCCTTTAATCAATTACATTCTTCCAAATCACATTATATATATATATATATATATATATATATATATATATATATATATATATATATAATGTATGTATGTATATGTATATGTGCATATATATATATGTATATGTGTATAGATATTTACCATACTTTTGTACACCAAACTAATGAGGAATTGATCATTTATTAATGTCTGTGGAAATCACAGAGGAAACTATTTGGTTATTTCTCCATTTCTCTGAATCATGGGAACGTTCGGTTCTTTATCTGTTGGACAGCAAATAAAACCAACACAGTAGATTTTAAATAAACTGTGATACATCAGATAATGTAATGTGTGTTTCAATTTTACCCACTAAGTAGCGGCAAACAAAGTTTAACTAACAGTCTTGTTTTTTCTGTCCCTCAGAGCCTGTTGCATCACGTCACACAGCAGCAGCCCTGTCAAACCCACACAGTTTCACGTGCTGTACCTGTAACATTAATAAACCAGCACATCGTCATGTTGCGTCTTTAAATAAGAACCGTGTGTTACATATTATGTTGAGTTTATTGTCGTGTCCTTTGAGTGATGGATCAAGCTTTCTAAAAGCGTCTCAGTTCAGAGCTACAGCCGCCTTCACTGTAGTTACCGTCTGGATTAACAGGCTGCTGCTGCGTTACAAAACTCCTGTACTGCACGGTGATGCTGCATCATACAGCAACGAATACAGCAAACCATGCAGAGGAAAAAGGTGCGCCCGTTGGGGCATATCTGTGGCCAGGAGGCATGACATTTTTTGAGCGTGTGTGTGGCGACGCCTCGACAACCGGATTTGACTTTGACGATTTTTTGAAGCCGAGTAGTCGACGTCATTGAAACATCGCTGCAGGCCTACATGCAAACTCTACATGCAAAGGCCCGGCTCAAACCAAAAGTACATCCAACTCTCATCCAGCCTTTTTCATCATTCTGCTCAGGCACTGTGAAAAACTCTAAGCACGTATCCCGGTTTTACGTAGTGGTGCCCAGGGGTGTGCCATATCATATCGTTCATATTGTATCGTGATAATTCAGGTATATTTTTTTTGGCATTGGTAGAAAATGTGATGTCATGACCTCATATGACCTGTGCATCATAATAGAGCTCCACTGAATGAGTGAACAAGAGAACATGACGGATCTAAGCACGACCAAAAAACTGTGTTCATTAAAACAGTCCAAACTAGAAAAGCAATAGAAATTTACATGTTATTTAGGCTTTATTTTGCTGTACATCTCATGTTGGGCAATCAGAGAAAGGATATTACTGCAGCTGTGACTTCTTCTGTGACCATCGATATAATCTGAAATATCGTTACTGCAATATATTTTTTTATATATTCTTTTTTGGGTGATATCGCCCACCCTTAAGGCCTTTTCACACCGGGACTAATGCGAATAAACGGAACGAAATTGCGAATAATTCAGAGGAGAAATATAGACACATTTGTCTATACACACTTGCTCCAACGCGAGTGTCCACATGCAGACTGCAGTGATGGAGGGAGAAGGGTGCTCCAAGGTAGACATCTAGATGCTGAAAAACAGCTGATCTCACCATGGAGATGCCAAATGCAGATTTTAAATATAACACCTGTAGCTAACAACCTAGAACGGCTACAAAATGTAGGGAAACACTGTTACTTCAGCTATGATTTTTTCCCCCTTGTTTGCCAAGTGAGAGTGCTGTGACAAAGATAACACCTGTACCACAATGATACAGTAGCAGCGACCAAGCGACGCTTCTCTCTTTTTTTCTCTCTCTTTTTGCTTGCGACCAGCTCTGTGATTGCCAGAACGCCTTCTCTGATTGGTGTATTGTGTATTTGTTGGATGCGAATATTAAAGGAATAGTTCACTCACAGAATGATTTAACTTTATTTTCCACTTACCCTCATGGTGAGCAAGACTCTGGAGCACTTTTTTAATATCTCAAATGCAGCCGGCGATCAGGAAGGCTTCTCTTTTTTCCCCCAACTTTCATATAATGGAGCTCGCCAGGGTCCAAGCCAAAAAGGTCCATAAAAGTCCACAAAAACTTGTCAATATTCCTCCATACTGCTCGTCTAATGTAATCCAAGTGTCCTGAGTGGGCAGCGTCCAGAATTTACTCGAAACAACATCATTTACTATATTTTTAGAGCCTAAACAGTGGTACATCTTACTTTCACGAAGCACACATATGCGCGTTCACGAAACTACGGAAGCCTCTGCGTTCAGAGCCTACTCTGCCGATAATGCAAGCGTAGAAGAAGAAATTCCCTGTTTACATTGTGCTAAGAGCGCCAGAGCTGCAGACAAACCGGTACAAACACAAGAGGGTCCAAGAGGGGTTGGATTGATTTAAAAGAGAAAGAGAACGCGCGATCTCGTCTGCCGTGGCTTCTGTAGTTTCATGAACGGGGCATCGGCATGCTTGCTAGAGATGCAATGTAGTACTGTTTAGGCTCTAAGAATAAACTAAATGACGTCATTTCGAGTAAATTCTGGACGCTACCCACTCAGAACACTTGGATTACATTGAACAGCAGTATGGAGGAATATTGACAAGTTTTTGTGGACTTTGATGGACCTCTTTGGCTCGGACCCCGGTGACCTCCATTATATGAAAGTTTGGGGAAAATGAGAAGCCTTCCTGATCGTCGGCTGCATTTGAGATATTAAAAAGTGCTCCAGAGTCTTGCTCACCATGAGGGTAAGTGGAAAATAAAGTTAAATCATTCTGTGGGTGAACTATTCCTTTAAGAAAATCGACCTCAGTTCAAAAAAATAAACATAGCAAAATCGCTAGATGGAATTTTGTCACTGATGTGAACGCTCCCGTTGACTTGACATTAATTTGATTAAAGCTATTGCCGTGCGATTCTTTCAGACAAAATATTCGGTGTAGGTGTGTAAAGGCCTTACTAATCTCTCCAGTTTCTTTACAGTACAGAGCATCTGTACAGTTTTCAGTACAAATGCTTTGAAACTGGCGATATGGGGCGGTTCTGGCTCAGGTGGTAGAGCAGGTCGGCCAATGATCGAAGGATTAGCGGTTCGAATCCCGATCCCCCAGCCATGAGTCGTTGTGTCCTTGGGCAAGACACTTAACCCTCCTTGCCTCCAGTGGGGGCACTGCAGGTGTGTGAATGTGTATGAATGGTTCCGGTGGTGGTTGGAGGGGCCGTAGGTGCGAAATGGCTGCCACGCTTCCGTCAGTCTGCCCCAGTCTTGCTTGTTCCATTGGCAGGACTTTTTTCCTTTAAATAAAATACATTTCCGTAGAACAAGTTCTTGTATCTCACTGACAAGTTTCTCTTCAGGTAATTTTGTCTTATTTTGAGTGTGATGAGATATTTTAACTAGAAATTAGAAAAATATACTTGGTAAGATTTGAGTTTTTGCAGTGTGGTGTGACATTCAAAATCATCAGTCACTTGGAGTAAAACCGGTAGAGCAAAATAAATAGATTGATTAGAAATATATTTTCCCAAAAGGCTTATGTATTAAATAAATATACAAAGACTAAAACTAAGGATGTTTTTGCAATAATTTTAGTTAGTTTTATAAAGACATGATATAGTTTTAGGTAGTTATAGTTTTTTTTTAAATTGTCATTTTTAATTTTTATTTCAGTTCACAAAAATGTTTTTATTTTATTTTAGTTTTGCGTTTTTTCGTTGTTCTAATCCTGAACACAAAGCAAAGCCAGTTGATTATTTCAGATATAATCTACTCATCTGTTAAGCAGGTTTTTCAGTGACGCGCCCCCTATCAGCAGCTAAACTAGCATCCATCTTGTATCGGATCTGTACTGTGATTCACTCCAGCCAGTAAAAGACAGTCTTGTCTTGACTCTTGTTCTGTCCTTTCCTCTTTCTTTTCCTCTTTTTCTCCGGTAATAATTCCTTGCATTTCTTTACCGAGTCCGACCTGATGCGAGCTCAAAACACCCGCGGTGTTCATGTCTGGTTCATATCCGTTTGCTAGTAAGTGAGGCGGTGCTGCAACCTATCGTCTGCTGCAACGTCACAGTCGCATCCCAGATGGAAAACTTACATACTGCAGTTTCTGAGCCCTGGGACGCTTCTGGGCAGTGACGGCTCGAAAATGCGCATGAATGTTGGTGTGCCATCAAAATGAGTCAGAAATGCATATTTTTAAGGTGTAAAAGTTACGTTGTGTGTCTTTAAGGCTCAACTTACCCTATTTAAATAGCATGCAAGTTTCCTGTACTAAAAAGCCTCCTGCTGTTGCAGAAGAATTACTTCCTTCCACCCCTGATACGGTTTTTACTGTAATTAATGATGTTGCAACCAATAAACTAAGGACTATTTCTCTGCCAAACAACACTGTCATGGTGCATGTATTCTTATGCCGGGCTCACATTTTTGACCGTTGCAGACTTTGGGACACACGGCATGCTAAAGCGCGTCGAAGATCACTGATTTTCTTGTCAACACTGCTCCTCTTTCTGTCCACATTGAGCATGCACAGTCGGCAGCAGTCCTGCTTCTCTATTGCACTTCTACAGCTGATAATGTGCGGCCCCCCACACAGCGCCTGATGTGGTTGACACCGTCTGTTAACAAGGGTGCTGAAATGAAACTGCTGCGCTTCAGCACGCTTCCGCATGCAGTGTGTCCCTAGACTGAAAGTCTTTAGTAAATCTCTGGAGTTTTATTGGAGTCTCGGCGCACCCCTGCAGCCTCCATCGTCAAGTTTGAGATGGTAATCTGCGCTGATTCATATTAATCTTTTTCCTAGTCTTGGGCTTGCGACATCATCATCAAACATGTTTGATATTATCACAAGTCGCAGCGACGCAACACAATCAACAACCAGTAGCTGGATGATCTCTGACTGCTGCGGAAACAGGTGCCAACCTCCAGAACCATCAATACTTGGAGTTGATTAATGCATTGACCAGAGCCATAAAAATGGAGTTGCGACATGCGCTGACTTCAATGTAAAGGCAGGCGCGTGACTCACAGAGAATGCCACGCAAACCCTGCGCTGTCATATCTTGCTGCAGAACACGCAGCAGCAATGAGATTAGTGACAGTAAACACTAAATGAACATGAGTGCTGCACAGGCATGCTGGTCTCTGAATGTTCTTGGTTAGAGAGAGAAGATTGTTTTGCATTTTTATTGTTTTAGCTTACTGGTTTTAATGGTTTTATAGTGTCTTTGTGCGCTTTGATAAGGTGCTTTTAAATAAAATGTATTATGATGATGATGATGCAAACAAATTGCATGATGGGGAAAAAAATGCTGAAAGAATCTAGTTGTAATCTTGTAAATAGTGACTCTTTGTAAAATCTCAGTCTGAGACTAAAAACTGTCTTTAGATGTGAGCTAGTGTGAGATGGTGGTCTTCCAGGAGTCTTTTCCAAATCTTTAAAAAGTCCTCTGATGTAAGGCTGGCATAATGTAAGGGAGGCATTACTCTTGTTTTTCATGGTAAGTGTTGGGGTGCATGTGGCAGTGGGATTTTGGGGAGGGGGAGGGGGGGGGGGGGCATGTTTTTGGGGAGTGGATGAAAAGGGGGCCCTGCAAGAAAAGTTTGGGAACCACTGCTGTAAACGCTCAGCGGGTCTCCATAACCCTGCCCCCAGCCCCTGTTTTAAGTGGTTTTCACGCTGTTTCAGTGGAGAGTTGGTTCCAGCTCAGCACCTGTTTTCAGTGCTGTTATTGCAGCTTTGAAGGTTGAATTATTAGTTATTTTAGAGGATGATGTTTCAGATGTTGGTCATCGCATACATGTAGTTAATTCTCCAGTAATTTCATCTTACATTATCTGCCCATCTGAGAGGTTCACATACTTCTACCACTCATAAACATGTTTTATTAGATTTTTGATACATTAACAAGTTGCTGATGATGAAAATGATGAATACTTGTAATTATCTCGTGGGGAGAGTGCATGTCACTGTGGGAGTCGCATGACATCTGATGGCACATGATCGTGAGGTCATGATGCCTGATCCCTGTCTGCTTTGTGAAGATTTTATTTTAAGGACCCAGTTGTGGTGTGGTTGCAGTTTGGTGCTGTAGTCTGTGAACATGCAGGTGGAAATGCGCAGCACTGACGTTGTGGTGTGTATTTTTAAGTTGGAGGTGCCACAGTGGGCTCTGATGTCTCCACCATTGCAGATCAGATGACTGGTCTATGGTGCAGAGGTCGCAGAGAGAGTTCAGGCAAATCACAGGCGCTTCATCCAGCAGTTTAGCTTTCCTGCTGGCGGTACAGTCCAAAGGGGGAGAGGAAGGTGGGGGAGGTAGGAATGAGGAAGGTCACAGGGAGGAGCGAAGCATGGGCACGCTGTAAGAGGGGTGGGCTGAACTCTGAAAGAAGTCATTCTGAGAGGGCACCTGTAGAGAGGACGGGAACGAGTGGGGGCTGTAGAGAACCCCCTTCTCCTCCTGACACTGTGGAGCATTCAGCAGGACTTCTTCATGGGGAACCGTGGGTCTCGGGAGCAGCAGGACGCTGAGGGTAGGTGCCGTCTCCATGCAGAGACGTGAGAGCTGCATTGCTTTCTGACTCAGGCTCAGTTCTCTTATTTCCAGTGTTGGGACGGCATCCAAGAAAAGAGTGGCTCTCTGGGTTTGGGATTGCTCTCTTTCTCCCTCTGTATCTTCCCTCCCTTTTTCTGCTGCGCACACTCGTCCCCACCGGTGTGGGTTTTTGACTATATTTAGGCTGCGCTGCTGCTGCTCGTCAACAATGCAGACTCAGTAATGTGAGTTAGACTGAAATGCATGCAGAGGGGGAGAGAGGCAGAGCAGGAGCTCACTGCTGTCAGGCTTAAAGAGGCCTCTTCAGGGGTCAGGATTTCATTTTATTTCTTTGTTCCCGGCCTGGTTCTTTGGCCAGTGTCGAGGCCAGGTAATGTCATCGAATGGTTGCATGGGTTGTTGTGGGCCGAGGAGTTAACCCAAAAAAAAAAAAAAAAGTAAAATTTTTGTCTTGCAGAAACATTTATGTCACATAGACAGAATCCTTCCTGACAAATTTTCAAATTTGTTGTATAATCTGTGTGTATATGAGGAGAGGGCGGTAATATGAGAGAGACTGCTGTGTCACGGTCAGTCGGTGGGCCCTGACTCAGTCCAGGTGTCATGTTAGCCTGCTTATTTGCTGCTTTCACCACAGATATTCATGATTACACATGACAAGATCAAGAAGAATGAGACTGCACGCATGGAGCAGTTAGACATCAGAAGACTTCTCAGTTCATAAAATAATTTTACTATTTTTGTTATTAAAAAACCAAAATGTCAAATATTTGTGTTTTTAATCTTTATCATTGGTCAGAGAAACCAAGAATCCTGTTGCAGTAGTACAAAGTTTTAGAGGTGCCTTTTATTCTCTTCCAGCATTTAAAAGCAGAAGGATAATCAATCCCATAACTGGGTTAGAGGTCTGCAGGTTAGTTGATGAATGGTTGCATTCACTGAAGGATGCAGATTATAATTGATGAGACTTCAGAAAACAAGCTGTTGTGGATAAACAATGTTTTTCTGCTGCTGGGAATTTGTGTTTTTACCTTTAAACAATAAATGCAAGTGTTTTATGTTCATATTATTCAGTAATGGTTTGCTTTAAGCTAGTGATGGTTTCTTTGTTTTATTATTGTCATCATGTGTGTTTTAATATTAGGATTGTGTAATGTCTTGTTCTGTGTAACTCCCCTCATTTGTCCTATAGCTGGAACGTTGTACATAAAATACACTATATTGCCAAAAGTATTTGCTCACTTGTCTTGACTCATATATGAGCTTAAGTGACATCCCATTCCTAATCCACAGGGTTCAATTTGACGTTGGTCCACCTTTGCAGCTAGAACAGCTTCAACTCTTCTGGGAAGGCTGTCCACAAGGTTTAGGAGTGTTTTTATGGGAATTTTGGACCATTCTTCCAGAAGCACATTTGTGAGGTCACACACTGTTGGACAAGAAGGCCTGGCTCTCAGTCTCCACTCTAATTCATACCAAAGGTGTTCTGTTGGGTTGAGGTCAAGACCTCCACACCAGAATCTGCATCCATGTCTTTATGGACCTGCTTTGTGCACTGGTGCACCGTCATGTTGGAAGAGGAAGGGGCAGCTCCAAACTGTTCCCACAAAGTTGGGAGCATGGAATTGTTCAAAATGTCTTGGTATGCTGAAGCATTCAGGGTTACTTTCA
This sequence comes from Atherinomorus stipes, assembly GCA_023101725.1. Lineage (NCBI taxonomy): Eukaryota > Metazoa > Chordata > Actinopteri > Atheriniformes > Atherinidae > Atherinomorus > Atherinomorus stipes. The sequence continues at coordinate 6,288 of JALJCO010013283.1, read as the reverse complement.
CTGGAATTAAGGGGCCAAGCTCAGCTCCTAAGAAACAACCCCACACCATAACCCCCCCTCCACCGAACTTTACACTTGGCACGATGCAGTAAGACAAGTACTGTTCCCCTGACAACTGCCAAACCCAGACTCATCCACCAGAATGCCAGATGGAGAAGTGCGATTCGTCATTTCAGAGAACGCCTTCACTGCTCTAGAGTCCAGTGGCGGCTGCTTTACATCACTGCATCCACGCTTTGCATTGCACTTGGTGATGTATGGATGGATGCAGCTGCACCACCATGGAAACCCATTCCATGAAGCTCTCTGTGCACTGTTCTTGAGCTGATCTGAAGGCCACATGAAGTTTGGAGGTCTGCAGTGATTGTCTCTGCAGAAAGTTGGCGACCTCTTCACACTATGCGCTTCAGCATCTGTTGACCCCGCTCCATCAGTTTACGTGGCCGACCACTTCGTGGCTGAGTTGCTGTCATTCCCAAACACTTCCATTTTCTTATAACACAGCTGACAGTTGACTGTGGAATATTAAGGAACGAGGAAATTCCACGACTGGATTTGTTGCACAGGTGGCATCCTATCACAGCTCCACGCTGGAATTCACTGAGCTCCTGAGCGATCCATTTTTTCACAAATGTTTATAAAAACAGTCTGCATGGCTAACTGTTTCATTTTATACACCTGTGGCCATGGAAGTGATTAGAACAACTTATTCCCATAATTTGGATGGGTGAGCAAATGCTTTTGGCAATGTAGTGTATTTGATCTTGAGCATCTGCCTAATAAAACGAAGGTTAAATAAAAATAGTAAATAATTTTTAGGTAAACTGATCTGATTTAAAGGAGTACAGCACAAGTTCCAGCTTTTTTGTGCCACTTCTGGCGACAAGTGGAAGTGGTCATGCTAATTTCATGCACATGCATGAGCTGCTTTGACTGCTTTTGTCTTTAGTTTTAACCTGCGCTAAACTCAGTCTGAGCCCAGAGCCAGAGACACGATGTGTACTGGAGTAATAAAATTACAAATCTGCAGGTTGTTTACGGTTTGATTGAGTAAACTATTGCTAACGCTAACAACAGGCTAACACTGACTTGTAGATCAAATATCCAAATTCAGAGGCTGAGATCACGATTACCTTATAAAATTACCACATCAACTAAATGTAACAAGTGGCCATAGTGTATCTCTTCCCCCAGGAACAGTCATATGGCTGTCATACTGCCACATTTCCATGCTAAAAACTTAGCATTGCGATATTATGCATCATTATTTTCATTATACATCACATTTACCTTGTTAGTAAGAAGAAAGCCAACTGCAGGTCCATTTTATTCACGGAGCAAATCAAAATAAATTAAAAAAAGCTGGGAAAAAAAAAGCTGCTCGGTTCTGGCGCCGGTCAGACTCCAATTTGGTTCTCTTTGTCTCACAAGACAAAACTTTTCTTCTTTGTCTTACTGGAGTCTGAGGGTTTGAGAGGCACCTGTTCTCCATCTTTTAGCAGCAGTCAGGTTTTCCCGACCTGCGGTGGCAGAATACACGACACCGGTGTAGCCAGACGAACGAGAAAATGCAGCTCATCTCCCCTACAAGCGCCCCATTGAGGAATCGTACCCGAAACTCTCGCATTGAGCATTCAGAAACCGTATTAGAGACAACCACAGTGAAGAAAGACCAGCTCACTTGGTTGATGAGACAGACATCAACCATTGACTGTTTTTAATGTCAGCTTCTTGTTTTCTTCCGTGTGTTTTGACTGCTTACAGAACCTCAGTGATAAATATGTGTGCAGATCCTGATGCTTGTTTCAAGTGGCAAATGTTTTATCTCATACTCATCTCTGTCTCGTCCACAGCAGGGGCCTACTACCCCGCACAGCCTCAGTTCACCCCCTCGGTGCAGCCGGCACCGGTTATTATAAACCCGGCCCCCCAGCAACAGCAACCACAACCTCAGCCTTCCCAGCACATCCCCACCAAACGGGAGCGCAAACAGGTACAGTTGGCTTCCTGCAGAACAACTAAACCAGCTGTTTCTGGATTGATCCTGTATGTTTTGGTGCTGGATTCCAAAAATGTCTTAGGAGAATAAACAATTAGTAGTTTGATGGAAATAACCAGGTGAAAAGAAAAGTTCCCCTTAGATGGAAATGTTCTTGTCAGCTTTGTTTGTATAAGTTCTGTTTATCAGTCATTCATGAGAAATTTCCACATTTAAATCTGCGTGAGAAGTCTGTCTGTCTCATCACCCTGCAGACTGATGATGTTTACTTTTAGTGGTTGGAACCACCTGTTTAGTATCACAGTCTTCTGTAATTTGCTGATAACATGGTAATTGGATCAGATGAACTGCGTAGTGTCATCAGAGAGGGGCATTGTATGCAGAGTTATTAGGGAATTAACTGGTGGTTAAAAACTGGAAACAACTTTCAGGAAGGAAACAAAAGCATCTTTGACATTTACTAGGAGCAATACCAGACTTCTTCGGGATTTTTAAAGAATTGATCATAACGAGTTTGATTATGACGCATAAATAAAACTAGCCTTGCATTGTGTTGCGTTTTGATGGGAGAGTGTCTCCACAGCAACGTAGTTTTACTTCCTGTACTTGGCAGCAGAGATATTACCTGCTGCTACGTGCATAAAGGAAATTGATTACACGAACATACAAAAATTTGGCCATGTCTGAAAGGCATGAGGATGTGTCGGAATTTAAAATCGTTATATCAGTTTTTTGTCCATCAAACAAACAATCACTATCTCTATAACTGGGAATACACTGATGAAGGTAGTAACACTACCACCCGGAAGCAAACTATACTTCCACAGCTGGTGAGAAACTAGTCTTACAAAATGTAATGCATAATTTGTGATGCAAGGTTAGTTTTATTTGTACTATAATTCTATTAACATGGCATTTACACAGATAGTCTTGTATTATAACTGATTTGCCTCGTGGTTTTCTGTGGAGTGGATAAGATGTTTTTAATGACATGCTAAGTGGTTCCTATTGACTTCATGCTAGCATTAGCATCAGCAACCACCTGCAACTAGAATAATGGGATGAAAAATGTTGAAACTGTGTCCAGTAATAAATACCACCCTGTTACCCTGGCTAACTGAAAAATGAGGGCTTATTTAAAAAAAATTCAGAACTACCTCTTTGATGAATTTATTAGACCACCGCCCTAATGCAAAGTTTATGCCACAAGTGTGCTACATTAACAGGATTGGTAGTTACCAAAATATTTTTTTATGTGTCTGTAATGGTTAATACACCAGCAAGTAGAAAATCTTTAACCAAAATCATATTTCTAATTCTAAGTATAATTATTATCCATGAATTTTCAAATTTACTGTTTCACAAAAAACTGACAAAATAGTAAAGCACATTACTATTTCTTGATGAAGATGTCAAATCATAGGTATTTACTTTTTAAAAAGATTATCAAATATTCATGATTATCATAAGATCGGAGGAATCATTTTTCCCTTTTCATTTAAGACTCAGAGGCCATCACAATTTTTTTTTTCTCAAGTACATTTATTGAGTTTTTGTATTTTTACATACAAGACATAAACCACCACCACTCAGTGTAACACTGGTCTAATAGGTATACATCTCACATGCATCTGGTTAGTACAGTGACAACATAGTAATTGCAAAGAGCTTCAAACTAGTTAAGGGTCACACCTGAGAGTATTGAAGCCACTGCAAGATTAGAAAACTTGAGATATGGAGTCCAAATGTCCATAAACTGTCCCTCTGAAGAATGAACCAGACAAGTCAGGTACTCAAGGGGAAAACATTCCATAATTATTTTATGCCAGTTTGATTCGGTTGGAGGTCTATCACTTATCCAAGACAAAAGGATGTTCTTCCTTGCCGCATATGTAAGGATATCATGAAATCTGGCAGGACTGGTGTCTACAATTGAGTCTTGACAGTGATAACCCAGGACTAAAGAAAGAGGGTCCATGTGCAATGAAACACCAAAGATATTTTCCAGATCTTGCAGAATATCCATCCAGTATGCTTGAAATTTAGGACAAGACCAAATACAGCGGGTGTAGGTGCCCACTGACATTTTAAGCATGCAGGTGAGAGTTGAGAATTCATTTTATGTCTTTTGTTGGGGGAGATTTGCAGACGGTGCACAATCTTAAATTGCAGCAATCTGATGCGGTTACACACAGATATTTTCTTTGTTTGTTTGGGTCCATATCTCAGTCCATTTATCCCAATCAATATCCATACCCAGTTCACCTTGCCATATCTGTATAACATTCTGTACATTTATCACATCAGTCTGGCTTAAGACTTTATAAAAACAAGCCATGGATCTCTTAGCTGGGCCAAGGAGAAGTAATTGTTCAACTGCAGAAGTAGTGGCATCACTACTAAGAGTTGTTGCTCTATTTATGAGGTCTTGAATCTGCAGGTATTTGAAAAGTCCTGCCTGGGGATATTATATTTTTCTTGAAGTTGTGTGAATGATAGCATGGATGCACCCTGAAATAAGTCTTGCCACAATTTTAAATCCATTCAGCTTCCATTTTTAATGTATAAGCTAAAAAGTATATGATAGTATTAAAAATGTTGGTAGATTTTCAAGAAAAACATAACTTGCCTTTATAGAAAATGAAGACTTGTTTTATCCAAAATCATGATTAGCAGGTTTTACAAATGTATGTCCCAGCAGATCTAATACAAAAACGGTGAGGATGTTCAAAAAGCTGCTTACCAGCTTTCACTCATCACTTTGATTTGTATCACGTAACGGACCGGCTCCTGGCTGAACGTCTGCGCTGTTCATGTGAGTTAACAGTTATGTTAACGTCCTTTTAAGTGTCTGGGTGGAACCAAAAGTTTGACATTCCTGCCAAACTTTGCAGCTGTTTTCAGGCTCTTAAAGGGACTAGAGGCAGGAATTGTGAGAGAATAAGCATGCATGAACAGTTCTTTATTACTAATAGGTGATGAACTGTTAAAATCCAAAAAGAAAGAGCCCACCCACGTCTCTCTTCGTTGCCTTAAACAGGCTGTGTGCGGCATAATGCGCTGCGATTCGGTGGCCGAATTTCCCGCGCAGTCCTGCGGATGTGACGCAGTTGACACTGAATCTGCATCCCCGACAGCTTTGATACAGGAATGAGATGGTCACGGTAAATTCAAACACTGTCTGATAGTTATGGATTCTTCTGCTGTCAGTAAAAGATCCAGATCTACTGAAAGACACTAAAAAGTGGCACTACGGAGAAAAAGACTTAATCATCGTAGTAAACAACGTTACAGCATCAGTTTTTGCACGCTCCCGTGCCAGCTTAGCTCCTGGCTGCAGTTACCCGCAGCACCAGCTAAACTCGCAAGTTTCATTTATTAATCCTGCCTCTAGATCCTGTAATTATTATTAAACAAATAGATTTTTGGACATTTATGAATCAAAATTGATTCAACACGTGAGACATCATGATGTATCGATTTTAGTGAATCGGCCCACCCCTAATTTCCTTCCCACTCTCTCTAACCTCTCCATATCAAACAACTGTCCAAAAAAGACCTCTTGAAGCCAAAAGATGAGAGTTTTAAAGGAGTACAGCGCAAGGTCCAGTTTTTTTCCAGAAGTTTGCCCCCCCTGGCAACAAGTGGAAGTGACGCTAATGTTGTGTACATGCATGAGCTGCCTCGACTGTGTTGATCTTTATTAGTTTAACCCACATTACACTCAGTCTGAGCCCAGAGTTAGAGTCGCAATGTCTACTGAAGTAATAAAGTTATAAATCTTCAAGTTGTTTATGGTTTGATCGTTGAGTAAACTGAGGGACTGTATGCTAACGGTAACAACAGGCTAACGCTGACTTGTAGATCAAATATCCAAATTCAGAGACTGAGACCGTGATTACCTTATTAAATTACCGCATCAACTAAATTTAACAAGTGGCCAGAGTGTTTATCTTCTCCAGGAACATTTATGTGGCTGTCATACTGCCGCATTTACAAGCTAAAAACTTAGCATTGCAATATTATGCATCCTTATTTCTGTCATTCATCACATTTACCTTGTTAGCGAGATGAAAGCAAACAGTGGGTCCCGTTTTATTCCCAGAGTGGATCGTAGCTCCTTCCAATTAAAAAAAAAGAAAGGAAAAAAAAGCTGCTCAGGTGTTTACTCCCGTCTTACTCTGTGCCTGTGTTGTGCCGAAAAACTCCCCCCTGCCATGGGGGGGGGGGCATCGGTGTGTTTGTTAGTCGCTTTTTTTTTTGGAATTTTTTTTTTGGAATTTTTTTTT